>CM029018.1:215388928-215782196 GCA_016801055.1 Panax notoginseng
GTTACTATGCATTCTATTTTTCTATAAATAGCAGCTCATTCCTTCATTATTTCTTACGAATTCACTGAACTCTAGAGAGAGAAACTATAGAGAGAAACTATAGAGAGAGAGAAGAAGAGTGTTCTGCTACTTAACTACTTCCTTACTTCAGCTCGTCTTTAAAACGGTAAGGGGTGTTATTCTTTCTTATTCATGAAGAGAACTGTTGTTATTCCATTTCTTATTATTCTGTTGGAATAACCTGTATACGCGGTCTACCCTATACTTGGTGACATTCTTCTATTATTCTGTTGGAACATCCTGTCTGTGTGTTTTACACCGGACCTGGTTCCATTATTTATTATTCTGTCGGAATATCCTGTCTGTGCGTTTACGGACCTGGTTCCATTATTTATTATTCTGTCGGAATATCCTGTCTGTGCGTTTACGCCGGACCTGGTTCCATTATTTATTATTCTGTCGGAATATCCTGTCTGTGCGTTTACGCCGGACCTGGTTCCATTATTTATTATTCTGTCGGAATATCCTGTCTGTGCGTTTACGCCGGACCTGGTTCCATTATTTATTATTCTGTTGGAATAACCTGTCTGTGCGGTCTATCGCATGCATGGTGATTTCTTTTGTTATTCCATTCTTTATTATACTCAGTTGGTTAAATTTTGACTTCTATACTCCATGAAATTAGTGGAATATCCTTGATATTTGCGCTTCATCTAGTATCTATTCATGAAAATATTCTCCTGATCATTCTTGAATTTTACTCCACAAAGCAGTATCATGTTGACAATTTGGACGTTGTTAATTCTTGGATAAATTAATTCTTGAACTTGTTTTATTGAATTCTTATATCATTGTCATCATCCTCATGTTTATATTCTGTTGAAAGTCATCTGTGGCCTGTAGTGCATAGATGGACTTGGTATGATTATGACCAGGAATTATTCGGTATAATCATGACCGTAATGTTACAAATGATGTGATAAAAGTCGTCATTGGCCCGTAGTGCATTGATGGACAGTTGTTGGCATGATCATGACCATTAACGAATATACAAATATCCTTGGCCGTAGTGCAGGGGTGATTCGATGATGTGGATTATTTTATTAAGCTGAGTCTCAGCGACCACAGTGTTGGAAAATCTTTTAAATCATAAAAGATAGTAGAGTTTATCTTCTACTTGACTCTTTTAATGGATTGCTTGTTCCGCTGCAGTTAAACTTGATGTCTATTATATTTTATCAGTTTAACATTGTTGAAGGCTAATGATAATTTATTCTGCATTATCTTAGTCATAATATTTCTTACTGGGCTAGTTGAGCTCACCCTTTCTTTCACTGTTCTCTTCAGGAAATGAGAACGTAGCTGGGGCAAGTCGGGGAACGGAGTGATGGTCCGAATGATAGTATTAGTTAGTAGTCCTCACTATTCTATGTAATGGTGTGTTAATAAATGTAATGAGGACTCCTTTTGAGTATGAATACTCTCTAGAAGATAATATTTGTATTCAAACTCACAGTTTATGTATTGTCGTATTGTACACGACAGTTGTATTAGTAAGTTGTATTTGTATTTTGTACTATGTATCTGACGACCCAAGATGAGTGATGTATACCTAATTTTGGGGGCGTCACAGTTGGTCACAGTTGGTATCAAAGCTTAGGGATATGATCCCTGGCTAAGATGTGAGAATAGAACTAGGAGGGGAGAGACGGGGAATTCCTTCGCTAGTATGACCTACCTAAATTTATTTGCATGGTATTTAATTGGTCGGTCATAATATAAGGATAATATATGACATATCAATTAACTTTTATTTTGTGGCAGTATCTGAAAATGGCATCTGAGAATGTTGAGAATAGCAATGGAGCACAGACGATTATTGATTCACCACATATCAATAATCAGGATAATGTTCATCAGGAAGGTGACAATCCTCATGCAAACAACAACACTGACCAGATGATGAATGATGGAATATTCAGAGGTTTTATGCAATTCATGCAACAACAGGTGAAAGCGGCTCCTGTCCACAACGTAGGTGGAAATACTGGAAACTCTCAGGCAGTCACCGCTAAACAGTTTAAGGAGCTGGGACCACCGGAGTTTAAGGGAGAACCCAAACCACTTGTAGCTGAAACATGGATAAAGCAGATCACCAAGATATTTGATGTCTTGGGTTGCTCCGAGGAGCAAAAGGTTCCCTTTGCCGCCTTTATGTTGCGAGGAGAGGCAGATTACTGGTGGAAATCGATAAAGCGTACTCAACCTGCCGCACTGAAGATGTCTTGGGAGAAGTTCCAAGAGCTGTTTAACGACAAATACTTTCCCGAGAGTATTCGTCACATGAAGGAGGTGGAGTTCATCAAATTGGAGCAGAATAATATGACCGTGTCGCAGTACGAGGCAAAATTTGCGGAGTTATCCCGGTTTGCGTCCCACCTGGTGGATAATGAAGAAAGAATGACGCAGATGTTTTTAAGAGGTTTGAAGCCGGAGATACGTCAACATCTTGTTTCTCATAAACTGTGTTTGTATTCAGATGTTGTAAATAGGGCTCAGTTGGTGGAGCGCGATAACGAGACAACGCAACCAAAAGAGAGCAGCCGACAAAATGATAATACCAGTGAAAGCAGTCATCGAAGCGGTGACAACAAGCGTGGAGGGAATCAACAGGCCAGAAATGGTAACCACTTCGGTGGTAATCAGGGCCAAAACAATAAGAATGGACATTTCAAGAAGAGGAGATTCAACAATGATGGAAAAACGTCAGCACCAGCACCTGTCGTTAAGGAAGGAGAACGACCACCTATCATATGTTTCAAATGCAGAGGGGAGGGGCACATCAGTCCAAACTGCGCGATGCCGTCCAAAGCATGTTATAATTGTGGAAGAGAAGGTCATTTAGCCCGATTTTGTCGTTTACCGAAGACAAGTTCAGCTAGGATGGAGGCACCAAAGGCCGTCCCAGAAAAGTCAAAATCGGTTGTGCAAGGGAGAGCGTTTGTTGTGAACTCCCAGAAAGCAAGGAACCCGAATGAGGTCATCACGGGTAAGCTTATCATAAACTCTAACGAAGTCTATACTTTATTTGATACCGGTTCTACCCATTCTTTTATTTCTCCTACTTGCGCTCATCGATTAAATTTGATTCCGGGAAAATTAGACTTTGACTTAGCTGTTGAAACTCCATTGGGAGAAACCTTCATTACATCCACGGTTTATAAGTCTTGTTTGGTTCAAGTTGGTACCCACACATTACCTGTCGATCTTATTTCATTAAAAATACTTGCATTTGACGTGATTCTAGGGATTGATTGGTTAACTACTCATCATGCAAAAATTGATTGTTTTCGTAAGGTTGTTAGCTTTCATATTCCTAATCGACCTATTATGCGAATTCAAGCAACCAAACCATTAAAATCAATCGCTGTCATCTCAAGCCATAAAGCTATTCGTTTATTGAAAAACGGATGTCAAGCTTTCTTAGCTCATGTCACAGATCTAAACAAAAATACGTCAGCTTTGAATGATATTTCTGTTGTTAATAAATTTCCTGACGTATTTCCCGAAGAACTTCCTGGCCTACCCCCAGAGCGTGAAATTGAATTTTGTATCGACCTTGAACCCGGTACAAAACCCATTTCCAAAGCCCCATATCGAATGGCTCCTATTGAACTTCAGGAGTTAAAGACTCAACTGCAGGAATTGTTAGACATTGGTTTTATTCGTCCTAGTACTTCTCCTTGGGGTGCTCCTGTTCTGTTCGTGAAGAAGAAAGATGGGAGTATGCGACTTTGTATTGATTATCGGGAGTTGAATCATGTCACCATCAAAAATAGGTACCCATTGCCACGTATTGATGACCTGTTTGACCAGTTGCAAGGAGCACAATTCTTTTCAAAGATCGATCTTCGTTCTGGATATCATCAGCTGAAGGTTAGAACTGAGGATATTCCAAAGACTGCCTTCAGAACTCGGTATGGGCATTATGAATTCTTAGTTATGTCTTTTGGATTGACTAATGCTCCTGCTGCCTTCATGGATATGATGAACAGGGTATTCAAGGAATATTTGGATCACTTTGTGGTCGTCTTTATCGATGACATCCTTGTTTATTCCAAAAGCCGTGAAGATCATGAGCAACACTTGAGGCTGGTACTCCAAAAGCTTCGTGAATACAAACTTTATGCCAAGTTGAAGAAATGCGAGTTCTGGCTGGAAGAGGTAGCATTCCTTGGGCACGTAGTATCAAGTCGTGGAATATCTGTTGACCCGGCAAAGATTGAAGCTATTCAAAGCTGGGAGCAACCTAAATCAGTAACCGAAGTACGTAGCTTTCTCGGTCTAGCTGGTTATTATCGGAGATTCGTGGAAGGATTTTCTCGAATCGCTACTCCATTAACTCAGCTGACTCGGAAAGATACAAAGTTCGGTTGGAGCGAAGAATGTGAGCAGAGTTTTCAAGAACTCAAGAGGAGACTCATTTCAGCACCTGTTCTAACAATACCATCTGGCTCGGAGGGATTTGTCATCTACAGTGATGCTTCGAGCAAAGGGTTGGGATGCGTTCTCATGCAACATGGAAAAGTCATAGCCTATGCATCAAGACAACTCAAGGAATATGAGAGGAATTATCCTACTCATGATCTAGAGTTGGCAGCTGTTGTCTTTGCACTTAAAATTTGGAGGCATTACTTGTATGGGGAGAAGGTGGAGATCTTTACGGATCATAAAAGCCTCAAATATTTCTTCACTCAAAAGGAACTCAACATGCGACAACGACGTTGGCTTGAACTGTTGAAAGATTATGATCATACCATTCAATACCATCCTGGAAAAGCGAACGTGGTAGCTGACGCATTGAGTAGAAGATCATATGCAAGTACAAGTGCGATATTGTCAACACAAAGGCCCATTTTGTGTGATTTGCAAAGGATGGAGATAGAGTTAAAGACTCCAGGGACCCATGTGATGATGGCGAATATACGAGTAGAACCGACTTTAATCGATAAAGTTAAAGCTGCTCAAGCTACAGACCTGGAGCTGATGCGTATGAGGAAGAAAGTGCAAGAAGGTGCTATGCCGGAAGCAAGAATCGATGAAGAAGGAATACTTCGAGTCAACTCCAGACTTTGTGTTCCTAACAACCCTGATTTAAAGTATGAAATCATGATGGAGGCGCACAACACACCGTTTGCAATCCATCCTGGAAGTACCAAAATGTATCATGATCTTCGTCATACATTTTGGTGGAGCAATATGAAGAGAGAGATAGCGTTGTTTATCTCAAGGTGTCTAACTTGTCAACGAGTCAAAGCGGAGCATCAAGTACCAAAAGGTCCATTGCAACCACTTGAAATTCCAGAATGGAAGTGGGAGCACATTACCATGGATTTCGTTACCGGTCTTCCTAGGGTTTCTCAAGGTATTGATGCGATTTGGGTCATTGTTGATAGATTGACCAAGTCTGCTCATTTCTTACCGATACGAGAAACTTATACACTTGAACGTCTTGCTCGTATGTACATAAACGAGATTGTAAGACTGCATGGTATGCCAGTATCCATAGTTTCTGACCGAGACCCAAGATTCACTTCACGATTTTGGGTTAGTTTACAAAAAGCTATGGGCACGGAGTTACGATTTAGTTCAGCATATCATCCTCAGACGGACGGACAATCAGAGAGGACTATTCAAACTCTTGAAGATCTATTAAGACTCTGTGTCTTTGACTTCAAGGAAGTTGGGACAAGTTCTTACCATTGGTGGAGTTTTCCTACAACAACAGTTATCAAGCAAGTATTGGCATGGCTCCATTCGAAGCATTGTATGGAAGAAAATGTCGTTCTCCAGTATGCTGGGATGAGGTGGGTGAAGCAACGTTGTTGGGACCGGAGTTGGTACGTATGACTACAGAAAAGATTCAAACGATCCGACAACGTATAAAAACCTCACAAGATCGACAAAAGAGTTATGCTGATCTTCATCGAAAGGACGTGGAATTTGATGTAGGAGATCATGTGTTCTTACGTGTTGCTCCATGGAAAGGAGTTACGAGATTTGGAAAGAGAGGAAAGCTCAATCCTCGATTCATCGGTCCATTTTTAATCCTCGATCGAGTAGGAACTGTGGCTTATAGACTCGCTTTACCGCCAAGTATGTCTCGTGTTCATAACGTTTTTCACATATCCATGTTACGCAAATATGTGGAAGACCCGAACCACATTATTGAGTTAGAACCGGACGAAATAGCGGAAGATTTGACGTATGAAGAAGTTCCTGTTCAAATCTTGGATAAGAAGGAACATATTCTACGCTCCAAGGTTATACCTCAAGTCAAAGTTTTGTGGAGAAACCACGATGTTGAGGAAATGACTTGGGAGTTAGAATCTGAAATGAAATCAAGGTATCCTTACCTCTTCGACATACCAGGTACGTACCCTAATTTCGAGGGCGAAATTTCATAAGAAGGGGAGGTTGTAAGACCCCAACTTTTATAAATAAAGATGAATTTTCTATAAATATCATTTTTGAATATTATGGAGTTAATTTGATATAATGTTATAGTTGTGGGTAATATTTATAAATTTTGCAAAGTACGCAAGTTGTTATATAATATTCGATTGGTCGGGGAATATTCGTTTTAACAGGGAATATTCGTACAACGACACAATCATTGGTGGACCCCACAACGGAATTATTGTCGGATTGAGAAAACGACAAAAATATTTTATTAAAAATAACGGCGGAAGTTTTACCATTGTTACTGTTGAACTACTCGGTAGTAAAAGTACAGTAATACGTGTGGTTGCATAGTAGCACACGGTATTGATTATTAATGCTTATGTGAGAAGTCACTCAGTTTGATTCAATTATTGTCAGTTAATAATATGAATTATTTAGCGATAATGACGTTTTGTTTTATTCGTATTATTAACGTAATAAAACAGAAACATCTTTTTATATAAAACAAAATACTTTATTAAAGTTATTCTATAAATAGAATATATTATATTTTATTTAAAAGATTTTTCTTTAAATATGGACCGTCAGATTAAAGTAATCAATCTGGACCGTTCATGGATTAGTTACTATGCATTCTATTTTTCTATAAATAGCAGCTCATTCCTTCATTATTTCTTACGAATTCACTGAACTCTAGAGAGAAAAACTATAGAGAGAAACTATAGAGAGAGAGAAGAAGAGTATTCTGCTACTTAACTACTTCCTTACTTCAGCTCGTCTTTAAAACGGTAAGGGGTGTTATTCTTTCTTATTCATGAAGAGAACTGTTGTTATTCCATTTCTTATTATTCTGTTGGAATAACCTGTATACGCGGTCTACCCTATACTTGGTGACATTCTTCTATTATTCTGTTGGAACATCCTGTCTGTGTGTTTTACACCGGACCTGGTTCCATTATTTATTATTCTGTTGGAATATCCTGTCTGTGTGTTTACACCGGACCTGGTTCCATTATTTATTATTCTGTCGGAATATCCTGTCTGTGCGTTTACGCCGGACCTGGTTCCATTATTTATTATTCTGTTGGAATAACCTGTCTGTGCGGTCTATCGCATGCATGGTGATTTCTTTTGTTATTCCATTCTTTATTATACTCAGTTGGTTAAGTTTTGACTTCTATACTCCATGAAATTAGTGGAATATCCTTGATATTTGCGCTTCATCTAGTATCTATTCATGAAAATATTCTCCTGATCATTCTTGAATTTTACTCCACAAAGCAGTATCATGTTGACAATTTGGACGTTGTTAATTCTTGGATAAATTAATTCTTGAACTTGTTTTATTGAATTCTTATATCATTGTCATCATCCTCATGTTTATATTCTGTTGAAAGTCATCTGTGGCCTGTAGTGCATAGATGGACTTGGTATGATTATGACCAGGAATTATTCGGTATAATCATGACCGTAATGTTACAAATGATGTGGTAAAAGTCCTCATTGGCCCGTAGTGCATTGATGGACAGTTGTTGGCATGATCATGACCATTAATGAATATACGAATATCCTTGGCCGTAGTGCAGGGGTGATTCGATGATGTGGATTATTTTATTAAGCTGAGTCTCAGCGATCACAGTGTTGGAAAATCTTTTAAATCATAAAAGATAGTAGAGTTTATTTTCTACTTGACTCTTTTAATGGATTGCTTGTTCCGCTGCAGTTAAATTTGATGTCTATTATATTTTATCAGTTTAACATTGTTGAAGGCTAATGATAATTTATTCTGCATTATCTTAGTCATAATATTTCTTACTGGGCTAGTTGAGCTCACCCTTTCTTTCACTGTTCTCTTCAGGAAATGAGAACGTAGCTGGGGCAAGTCGGGGAACGGAGTGATGGTCCGAATGATAGTATTAGTTAGTAGTCCTCACTATTCTATGTAATGGTGTGTTAATAAATGTAATGAGGACTCCTTTTGAGTATGAATACTCTCTAGAAGATAATATTTGTATTCAAACTCACAGTTTATGTATTGTCGTATTGTACACGACAGTTGTATTAGTAAGTTGTATTTGTATTTTGTACTATGTATCTGACGACCCAAGATGGGTGATGTATACCTAATTTTGGGGGCGTCACAGCATTAATAATCAATACCGTGTGCTACTATGCAACCACACGTATTACTGTACTTTTACTACCGAGTAGTTCAACAGTATCAACGGTAAAACTTTCGCCGTTATTTTTAATAAAATATTTTTGTCGTTTTCTCAATCCGACAATAATTCCGTTGTGGGATCCACCAATAATTGTGCCGTCGTACGAATATTCCCCGACAAAAATAATATTTCCCAACCAATCGAATATAATACAACAACTTGCATACTTTACAAAATTTATAAATACAACCCACAACTATAACATTATCTCAAATTCACACTATAATATTTTAAAAAAATATTTCGAAAAAAATTAAATCTTTATTCATAAAATCTGGGGTTTCACAATCTCCCCTCCTTATGAAATTTTGCCCTCAAAATTTTCGTACGTACCTGGTATGCCAAATAGATGAGGACACTTCGTCAGATTCTAACTCTTGAGGTATAATCTTTGAGTGTTGAATACAGTCTAGGATTTTAACAGGTATCTCTTCAAACGTCAAATCATCTGCTCGTCCGGTTCTAAATTAATAATGTGGTTCGGGTCGTCCACATATTTACGTAACATCTATATGTTAAAAACATTATGAACACGCAACATACTTGGCGGTAAAACGAGTCTATAAGCCACCGTTCCTACTCAATCGAGGATTTCAAATGGGCCAATTAAATCGAGGGTTGAGATTTCCTCTCTTCAGCAACTCTTGCTTTTAAAATAACGCCCTCTTGAACCTTCTTCTTAGTATTCATCAGCTCCGGGTCCGTAGCTTGCACGACTTTAACTTTATCGATTAAAGTCGATTCTAATCGTATATTCGTTATCTTCATGTGGGTCCCTAGAGTCTTTAACTCTATTTTCATCATTTGTAAGTTATACGAAATGAGTCTTTGTGTTAACAACATCGCACTCGTAAACGCATACGATCTTCTACTCAACACGTCAGTTACCACGTTCGCTCTTTCACGATGATATTGAATGGTATGATCGTAATCTTCAACAGCTCGAGCCAACGTCTTTGGCACATGTTACGTTCATTTTAGTTGAAGAAATATTTGAGGGTTTAAGAAATGGGCTTTGTACTGGGGTCAATACAAAATTCGATTTCACGCTCTAGGGTAGGCTAAGAAGTCTTCAAGAATACGTCAGGAAATTTATTAACAATAGAAATATCATTCAAAACTGTGACCCTCATCCAAGACTTGGACAACACGTCACATTGATACCTATCAACTTGCCATCGTCATTTACAACGTCTCCTACGGAAAGTCTGGCTTCGGTGTATTCCACACCAGGAAGTCAACAACGAAAGGAACGGGGATTTTTACTTATGGCTTGATATAACAATGATTGACTTTAGTGATTTGGTTACTTGAATTCACATAATAGGTTGGTTAGGAATATGAAAGCTAACAACCTTACGAAAAACATGATGAGCAGTTAACCAATCGTTTTCAAAAATCACATCAATGCAAGTATTTTTAAAGAGATAAGATCGACAGGTAACGTGAAAGTGTTGATTTGAACAAGATTTATAAATAGTGGAGGTAACGAAGGTTTCTCCCAACGGAATTTCAACAGATAAATCAAAGTCTAACTTCTCCGGAGTTAAGTTCAAACATTGAACACAACTAGGTGAAATAAAAGAGTGAGTAGAACCGGTATCTAACACGGTATAGACTTCAAAAGAGTTTATGACTAACATACCCGTGATAATTTTATTCAGGTTCCTCGTCACGAAAAAAAAATGCTCTCTCTTAAACTACCGGCTTTGGCTTGTCTGGGACATCCTTTAGCATCACTATCTCAGCTGGACTTGACTTCACCATACGACAAAATCGAGCTAGGCGACCTTCTCTTCCGCAATTAAAACACGCTTTGGATTGCTGCGTACAGTTTGGACGGATGTGTCCCTCCTGTCCGCATTTGAAACATACGACCGGTGGTCGTTCTTCTTCCTTTGAAACGGGTGCTGGTACCGACGTCTTCACGTCATTGTTGAACCTTCTCTTCTTGAAGTGTCCATTCTTATTGTTTTGGCCATGATTACCACCGAAGTGGTTACCATTTCTGGCATATTGATTCCCTCCATACTTATTGTCACCGCTTTGATGACTGTTATCACCAGTATTATCATTTTGTCGATTGCTCTCTTTTGATTGATTTGACTCGTTATCGCGCTCCACTAACTGAGCCCTATTTACAACATCTGAATACAAACACAGTTTATGAGAGATAAGATATTGACGTATCTCAGGCTTCAAACCTCTTAAAAACATCCGCGTCATTCTTTCTTCATTATCAACCAAGTGGGACGCAAATCGGGACAACTCGACAAACTTGGCTTCGTACTGCAACACGGTCATGTTGTTTTGCTCCAACTTGATAAATTCCACCTCCTTCATGTGGCGAATACTTTCGGGAAAGTACTTGTCGTTGAACAACTCCTAGAATTTCTCCCAAGACATCTTGAGTGCGTCAGGCTGGGTACGTTTTACAGATTCCCACCAATGATCTGCCTCTTCACGCAACATAAAGGTGGCAAAGGGAACCTTTTGCTCCTCGGAGCATCCCAAGACATCAAATATCTTGGGGATCTACTTTAACCACGTCTCCGCCTTAAGTGGTTCTGGCTTTTTCAAAAACTCCGGTGGTCCCAGCTCCTTGAATTGCTTAGCGGTGACCAACCATGGGTTGCCATTGTTTCCTCCTGCATTATGAACAGGAGCAACCTTCGCCTGATTTTGTATGAATTCTAAAAAGCTCTTAAACGTACCGTCGTTCGTCAATTGATCAGTGTTGTTGTTTACAGGAGGATTATCGCCATCCTGTTGCACATTGTCCTGATTATTGATCTGTAGAGACTCAACGGTCTCCTGTGCCCCATTGCTTATCTCAACATTTTCAGATGCCATTTTTAAATACTGTTACAAAATAAGGGTTAATTAACATATCACATATTATCTCTATACTCTGACCGACCAATTAAATAACAAGTAAACTTAGGTAGGTCATACTAGCGAAGGAATTCCCCAACTCTCCCCTCCTAGTTCTATTCTCACATCCTAGCCAGGGATCATATCCCTAAGCTTTGATACCAACTGTGACGCCCCCAAAAATAGGTATACATCACCCATCTTGGGTCGCCAGATACATGGTACAGAATTTAAATGTAACTTACTAAAACAACTGTCGTGTACAATACGACAAAACATAAACTGTGAGTTTGAATACAAATATTGTCTTCAAGAGAGTATCCATACTCAAAAGGAGTCCTCATTACAATTATTATCACACTATTACATAGAATAGTGAGGACTACTAATGCTATCATCTAGGACCATCACTCCGTTTCTCGACTCGTCCCAGCTACGCTCTCATTTCCTGAAGAGAACAGTGAAAGAAAGGGTGAGCTCAACTAGCCCAGTAAGAAATATTATGACTAAGATAATGCAGAATAAATTATCATTAGTCTTCAACAATGTTAAACTGATAAAATACAATAGACATCAAGTTTAACTGCAGCGGAACCAACAATCCATTAAAAGAGTCAAGTAGAGAATAAAATCTACTATCTTTTATGATTTAAAAGGTTTTTCATGACTTTTATCGCTGAGACATAGCTAAAAAAATAATCCACATCATCGAATCACCCCTGCACTACGGCCAAGGATATTCTTTAGTATCACGACCATGAATTATCCATGCACTACGGGCCAAAGATAATCGTGTTTTCATCAACGGTCCTGATCATGCCATAAAACAATTCATCTTTGCACTACGGCCAAAGAGAATCCATAGCCATAATCATACCAAAAATTTTTCATCAATGCACTACGGGCCAATGAGAACTTTTTCCACATTATTTGTAACATTACGGTCATGATTACACCGAATAATCCCTAGTCATAATCATACCAAGTCCATCTATGCACTACAGGCCACATATGACTTTCAACATAATATAAACATGAGGATGATGACAATGATATAAGAATTCAATAAAACAAGTTCAAGAATTAATTTGTCCAGGAA
Organism: Panax notoginseng; assembly: GCA_016801055.1. Classification (NCBI taxonomy): domain Eukaryota; kingdom Viridiplantae; phylum Streptophyta; class Magnoliopsida; order Apiales; family Araliaceae; genus Panax; species Panax notoginseng. The sequence goes on from CM029018.1 coordinate 215,401,589, forward strand.
CCAATAACGTTCAAATTGTCAACATGATACTTTTGTGTAGAGTAAAATTCAAGAATGCTCAGAAGAATATTTCCATGAAAAGATACTGGATGAAGCGCAAATATCACGGATATTCTACTAATTTCATGGAGTATAGAAGTCAAAACTTTAACCAACTGAGTATAATAAAGAATAGAATAACAAAAGAAATCACCATGCATGCGGTACTTCGCATAGACAGGTTATTCCAACAGAATAATAATAACGGAACCAGGTCAGGTGAAATTCACACCGACAAGATGTTCCAACAAAATAATAAAGACAGAACCAGGTCCGGCGTAAAACGCACAGACAGGATATTCCAACAGAATAATAAAGACGGAACCAGGTCCGGTGTAAAACACACAGACAGGATATTCCAACAGAATAATAAAGACGGAACCAGGTCCAGTGTAAAACTCACAGACACGATGTTCCAACAGAATAATAGAAGAATGTCACAAAGTATAGGGTAGACCGCATATACAGGTTATTCCAACAGAATAATAAATAATGGAATAACAGAAGTTCTCTTCATGAATACAAAAGAAATAATACCCCTTACAGGTACAACAAATAATATCCCTTACCTTTGAAAGAAGAGTATTCTGACTGGTAGGGCGAGAATATACTCGAAGAAACTTGTACTACGCTCAAAGCTTTCTTTAACTCTAAAGAAATACGCTAAAGATTATAGAAGAAGAACTCTCTCTATAGTTTCTCTCTCTAGAGTTTCAGTAAACTCGTAAGAAAATAATGAATGAATGAGCTTCTATTTATAGGAAAATGGAATGCATAGTAACTAATCCATGAACGGTCCAGATTGATTACTTTAATCTGACGGTCCATATTTAAAGAAAAATCTTTTAAATAAAATATAATATATTCTATTTATAGAATAACTTTAACAAAGTATTCTATTTTATATAAAAAGATGTTTCTGTTTTATTACGTTAATAATACGAATAAAACAAAACTTCATTATCGCTAAATAATTCATATTATTAACTGACAATAATTGAATCAAACTGAGTGACTTCTCACATAAGCATTAATAATCAATACCGTGTGCTACTATGCAACCACACGTATTACTGTACTTTTACTACCGAGTAGTTCAACAGTATCAACGGTAAAACTTCCACCGTTATTTTTAATAAAATATTTTTGTCGTTTTCTCAATCCGACAATAATTCTGTTGTGGGGTCCACCAATAATTGTGCCGTCGTACGAATATTTTCCGACAAAAATAATATTTCCCGACCAATCGAATATAATACAACAACTTGCATACTTTGTAAAATTGATAAATACAACCCACAACTATAACATTATCTCAAATTCACACTATAATATTTTAAAAAAATATTTCGAAAAAATTTAAATCTTTATTCATAAAATCTGGGGTTTCACAATTGATGTCTATTGTATTTATCAGTTTAACATTGTTGAAGACTAATGGTAATTTATTCTGCATTATCTTAGTCATAATATTTCTTACTGGGCTAGTTGAGCTCACCCTTTCTTTCACTGTTCTCTTCAGGAAATGAGAACGTAGCTGGGACTAGTCGGGAAATAGAGTGATGGTCCTAGATGATAGCATTAGTAGTCTTCACTATTCTATGTAATAGTGTGATACTAATTGTAATGAGGACTTCTTTTGAGTATGGATACTCTCTAGAAGACAATATCTGTATTCAAACTCACAGTTTATGTTCTGTCGTATTGTACACGACAGTTGTATTATTAAGTTGTATTTGAATTCTGTACTATGTATCTGGCGACCCTAGATGGGTGATGTATACCTAATTTTAGGGGCGTCACAGTTGGTATCAAAGTTTAGGGATATGATCCTTGGCTGAGATATGAGACAAGAACTAGGAGGGGAGAGACGGGGAATTCCTTTGCTAGTATGACCTACCTAAGTTTACTTGTTATTTAATTGGTCGGTCAGAGTATAGGGATAATATGTGATATGTTAATTAACCCTTTTTTTGTGGCAGTATTTGAAAATGGCATCTGAAAATGTTGAGATAAGAAATGGAGCACAGGAGACCGTTGAGTCTCCACAGATTAATAATCAGGATAATGTGCAACAAGATGACGATAATCCTCCTGTAAACAATATCACTGATCAATTGACGAACGACGGTACGTTTAAGAGCTTTTTAGAATTCATGCAACATCAGGCGAAGGCGGCTCCTGTTCATAATGCATGAGGAAACAATGGCAACCCACGGCTGGTCACCGCTAAGCAATTCAAGGAGCTGGGACCACCGGAGTTTTTGGAAAAGCCAGAACCACTTAAGGCGGAGACGTGGTTAAAGTAGATCCCCAAGATATTTGATGTCTTGGGATGCTCCGAGGAGCAAAAGGTTCCCTTTGCCACCTTTATGTTGCGTGAAGAGGCAGATCATTGGTGGGAATCTGTAAAACGTACCCAGCCTGACGCACTCAAGATGTCTTGGGAGAAATTCTAGGAGTTGTTCAACGACAAGTACTTTCCCGAAAGTATTCGCCACATGAAGGAGGTGGAATTTATCAAGTTGGAGCAAAACAACATGACCGTGTTGCAGTACGAAGCCAAGTTTGTCGAGTTGTCCCGATTTGCGTCCCACTTGGTGGATAATGAAGAGCGAATGACGTGGATGTTTTTAAGAGGTGTGAAGCCTGAGATACGTTAATATCTTATCTCTCATAAACTGTGTTTATATTCAGATGTTGTTAATAGGGCTCAGTTATTGGAGCGCGATAACGAGTCAACCCAACCAAAAGAGAGCAGCCGACAAAATGATAATACCGGTGATAACAGTCATCAAAGAGGTGACAATAAGTATGGAGGGAATCAACATGCCAGAAATAGTAACTACTTCGGTGGTAATCATGGCCAAAACAATAAGAATGGACATTTCAAGAAGAGAAGGTTCAACAATGACGTGAAGACGTCGGCACCAGTACTAGTTTTAAAGGAAGAAGAACGACCACCGGTCGTATGTTTCAAATGCGGACAGGAGGGACACATTCGTCTAAACTATACGCAGCAATCCAAAGCGTGTTTTAATTGCGAAAGAGAAGGTCACCTAGCTCGATTTTGTCGTATGGTGAAGTCAAGTCTATCTAGGATAGTGATGCCAAAGGATGTCCCAGACAAGTCAAAGCCGGTAGTTTAAGAGAGAGCATTTTTTTTCGTGACAAGGAACCCGAATAAAATTATCACGGGTATGTTAGTCATAAACTCTTACGAAGTCTATACCGTGTTAGATACTGGTTCTATTATTCTGCATTATCTTAGTCATAATATTTCTTACTGGGCTAGTTGAGCTCACCCTTTCTTTCACTGTTCTCTTCAGAAAATGAGAACGTAGCTGGGACTAGTCGGGAAACAGAGTGATGGTCCTAGATGATAGCATTAGTAGTCCTCACTATTCTATGTAATAGTGTGATAATAATTGTAATGAGGACTCCTTTTGAGTATGAATACTCTCTAGAAGACAATATCTGTATTTAAACTCACAGTTTATGTTCTGTCGTATTGTACACGACAGTTGTATTATTAAGTTGTATTTAAATTCTGTACCATGTATCTGGCGACTCAAGATGGGTGATGTATACCTAATTTTGGGGGCGTCACAGTCATATCCGATATTCAGTTAGAAGTGTTGCTCTTTTGAGGTAATGGATAGTAAGGGATAGTAAGGGATTTTAAGGGTTATTATGTTTTTTAGTTCGTACTTCTTCTGACCTTCAGAAAATTCTGGAAATATTTGAAATGATATTTTGATGAGTTTTATTGATTGTGTCCAAAAATGGTGATTTTTGGATGTATAGATTAAGAGTTACGAATTTTATGAGAAAAGACTATTTTAAAAGTAACCGCTTATAACTTCTTGTGGTTAACTCCAAAATTGGTGAAATTTTTATTGGGAGTACATGTATACGATAGAAGTATACTCTGTAAATTTCAGAATTTTTGAATAAAATTACAATTTATGATAAATGTCTAAATATTCGGCTGTTTTGGCCATATGAAAAATAGTAAATGAATTTTAAAAATTATGAGAAAAATATATGTTCAATATAGGACTACATTCTGCTAAATTCCAGGGAAATTTTTTTTTGGGACTGATTTGGTATTTTTCATGAAAATAGACTAGTTATGAGTAAATGAATTAAATATGTTATGTGAAGTAAGAAAATTAGAAAATAGAATTTTATGGCTTGAGAGTCCTACATGAGGTATATGCAGATTTTTGATGAGGGTTTTGGTTATTGGTGATGAAATCTTATGAGTTTGACATTTTAGAATGATTAAATGCATTATTTAGTAAAGTGTAAACAATTAAAATAAATTGTTTATAAGCTTAAGAAATATTATTCTTTCAATATCATTATACCGAAATATTGGTATGGATTTTATTGTGAAATGTCTACCTTTTTCATGTCGGGATTAATATTTATGAGTTACTATTCATGAGTTACTATTCACGAGTTACTATTCACGGGTACTATTCACGACAAAATTGGTTTCTTTTTCTAACCAAATTATAGTTGATTTATGAATATTACTCTTGAGATTAAAACTATATGATGATCATATTATTTTTGTTATAATATATAATATTTTTATAACCCTAATGATGATATTTCTCTTTGACTTGAGTGTAAAGATGGGTAGATTTTTGGTATGATCATGACTATGGGTTCTCTTTGGCCAGTAGTGCAAAGTTAAATTGTTGACTGGTATGATCATGACCATTAAATTTATAATTTAATATCTTTAGCTTAAGTACAAGGGTGAAATGATCAACATGGTTATAATTATTGTTTATATAAATTCTGAAATGATTATATATTTCTTTGAGATATTAATATATTTGGCCTAGCCTGTAGTGCAAATATGAACTGTTGATGAATATATTTGGCCTGTAGTATAAATATGAACTGTTGATAAATATATTTGGCTTGTAGTGCAAATATGAACTGTTGAGGGATATCTTTGGCCTGTAGTGCAAAGATGAATTGTTGATGAATATCTTTGGCCCGTAGTGTAAAGATGACCTGTTGTTGAATATCATTGGCCTGTATGCAAAGATGGTCTATTGATGAATATCTTTGGCCGTAGTGCAAAGATAAAATTGTTAATATGATTATAAACAGGAACTGTGATTTGGTATAACCATGATCTTTGATGTTTCAGGTAAAGATAGACGATGAAAATTATCTTCGTCCTGGATGAGAAGAGGAATTTAGAACTACAATTATGATTATGAGTTATTTATATATTTGTGGACCAGAATTGTTGATTGATGTTACAGGGATAAAACATTGTTGGTGGATTTTTAACATGGAGAAGATAATAGACTTTATAGTCTATTTGACTCTTCTAATGGATTGCTCGTTCCGCTGCAACTATGGTTGAAATTTTTATCATTTACCATATGTTCTAAATCTCTGATTTATTATTGATGAAGGCTATTGATAATTTAATTATATTTAGTCATGATATTCTTTACTGAGCTAGTTGTGCTCACCCTTTTGCTTCACAATTTCTTTCAGGTAATAAAAGTGTAGCTGGGTCGAGCGGGGGTAACAAGGGAATAGAACGGTGGTCTCTAGCTGTGGAGTTCTCCCTAAATAGTATAGACAAGTGTGTTGTATACATCTTTTACTAGTTATATTTGATAAATCATATAGGGTAAGGCGAACCCAATGTTGGAAGGGTGTTTTGCCACTATCATACAAGATGTCTATTGACATACAACCTCGTCTTATCATAAGACAAGGTTGTGCTCATCCACTTGCTGAGTATATTTACGAGCACTACCTATATAATCTTGGTGTTTGTTTGAAGTATAATTCTAAATTAGAGACAATGTAGATAATGATAAGTCAAGAGAAGACTCACCATTAGGAAGAATATGATAGTAATCTTCTTGTTTTTCTTTGGGGTCTATTGGGTCAACCAAGAATAATTCTGTGGACATATGATATCTATCATAACCTAGACGCATGGTCTCCCATGTATGAAGGTTTTCTTGAGCACTTCCCAAAGATTTTAATTTCTAAAATAATTTTTGACTATACCTTTATGTAAGGTGCCATTGTGACGTGCTATCCAAGGTTGGGATGAGAGTCACAGTTGGTATATATTTGTATCAAAACTCACAGCATATGTATTGTTGTATTTTGCACGATAATTGTTGTAATAAAGTTGTAGTTGTTTTCTGTACCATGTATTTAGCGACTCAGAATAGGTTGGATGGATTGGACCTATTTTGGGGTTGTCACAGTTGGTATCAGAGCTTAGGGATATGGTCTCTGGCGAGATCGGGGAATATAACTAGGAGGGGAGAGATGAGTAAATCCTTCGCTAGTGTGTCCTACCTAAGCTTAATTGTTGGTTGGTCATAATATACAGATATTATGTGATACGTTAATTTGTTTAATTAATCCTTGTTTTATGGCAGTATTTGAGAATGACAACTGAGAATGTTAACAATGGAGTGAATGAGACCGTGGGGATACCTCTAATCACTAATCATGATAATGTGATGTCAGACGAAGAAAGAATTAGAGATATTCTTGTGGTGAGGGAAGAATTAATAGTTGCACCTGAGTTAGTCGCAGAGGTAGCAGCTGAGAGTGAGGAAGAAGAAGAACCTGAGCAGAATTTATTAGAAGGATTCTATGATCGAAATGTAGAATTTTAAAATCGTATTCATGAGTTAGAAGAGCAGGCTGAAGAGCGACAGACGGTCGTGGAGCAAAAGGATGCAATAATTCAAGCTTGTGTTACCCGATATGTGATGCTTGAACAGAAACATTCTTTGGCAGAGTATAAGATGATAAAGCTGGAATCTGAGCTGAAAGAAGAAAAAACTGAACGAGTGAGAATAAGTGATGCATGGGTAAAAGCCGCACGACGCATTGATATTGTGGAAAAAGATGTCCGATCTAAGAAGGCTAAAATAGATGATATGTATTTCTCTTTTTGGACAGCAATTGGGAGAACCTAACATCGAGTTTTGAATTATCCTGTACAAAGCGGTCAACCTGAATTCGATATGGATCGAAGATTGATGATTCAGATCAGAATCAGGAGTACGACGAAGCAGTTGAGGGTGGAATATGCCCTATAGAAAAGTATATTCCAACGGTAGTGATGACACCAAATGCTGCCCCAAACAAGTCAAAGCCGAGTAGTTCAAGGGATAGCGGTTGTCATGACTTTCCAACAAGTGAGGAACCCAAATAAAGTTATCACGGGAGATGAGCAATGGAGAAATCATGGTGACCGGGGAGATAGAATATGGAATGAAAGTAAGGTATTCTCAACTTTTCGAAATATCAGGTACGTAAATTTCGGGGACGAAATTTCATAAGGAGGGGAGATTGTAAGACCCCAAATTTTATGAAATAAAAGTATTCAATTTTTTTTATAATTACTATTCAGTAAATGGTTAAATTGATAAAAGTTAAAGTTAAGGGTGATATATGAATTTTTTTTCAAAATACGCAAGTGGTTATAAAATATTCATTGTTGTCGAGGAATATTCGTTTGGTCGTGGAATATTCTTTCTGTCGGGGAATATTTGTACGACGGCGCAGCCTTGTGTGGGCCCCATAATGGAAAGCAATTGGAAGAAGAAATCGACAAGTATAAATTGTTTATAAATAACGGCGTAGTTGTTACCGTTAATACTGTTGGAATACCCGATGGTTAAAATACAGTAGCACACGGTATTGCACCAATTATTGATTCTTACGTAAGAAGGCACTACTCAATAATTGTTACAGTAGTTACTGTTCAATATTTTATTTTATTGATTCAATAATTGATGCGTTGATATTTTATATTATTGCTATTTCAATAATTGTTGCTGCACAGTATTTTCCATTATCAGATCAATAATTCATATTATTTTAATAATATTATTAGATAACATTATTGGTAATGTCTAGAAAGTGCTGTCTAAGGAGAGGTTTGGTCATCTAATTGCGCGCCAGTAAGGAGAAATCCTTATTGGAAAGCCCCCTCTTTCTTGGGAACGACCTGCTTGTCATAATTATGATTCTGTAATATTATTTGTGAATAATTAATTATTGATTTATATAATAAGGAAATATTTATTTAATGTGGATATTAATGATGGATTTATATATGTGGTTATTATTGAAGGAATTAATGTTGAGGTATTTTATCAGTATTTCTGTCGGAATGGAGGTATTAAAAGATCAAATCAGTGTTCTTACAGCTTTATTGTGTGAGTTATAATTTTTAATCTGATCGTTGAATCGTTGTGATTTTTGGATATGTTACACATTTATAAGTTGAGTATATGTCCACAAATTTTGAATCGTTAAAAATGAACGAATGATTTGTTATGAATTTTAAGAGGTGATTGATTCGGAAATTAGATTTATAAATAATTTTGGTGAAAAATTCTAGAAATGGGTGGGCCCCACTTTTGGTTGTTGGGGAAGATGGTTGATTTTTGGTGGGTGGAATAGTAGCAGGTAAAGCCATCAGGTAGCAGGTCAAGTCTGCTTCGGCGTGCTAACATTTTCCTATAAATAGAGGGCTAAGTTAGAATTGAAAATCACACCAGAATTCATAAGTTTTCTCTCTTTTTCTCTCTAGATTATCGAGTGTATTTTGTGAGTATTTAGATACTTGGTGAGTTGCTATTCATCAGTGCAAATTTTCTTTAGCGTCAGATCCAATATCCAGTCAGAAGTGCTGCTCTTTTGAGGTGAGGGATAGTAAGGGATATTAAGGGATTTTAAGGGTTATTATATTTTTCAGTTCGTACTTCTTCTGACCTTCAAAAAATTCTGAAAAAATTTGAAATAATATTTTGATGAGTTTTATTAATTGTGTCCAAAAATAATGATTTTTGGATGTATAGATTAAGAGTTATGAATTTTATGAGAAAAGACTATTTTAAAAGTAACCGCTTATAACTCCTTGTGGTTAACTCCAAAGTTGGTGAAATTTTTATTAGAAGTACATGTATATGATAGAAGTATACTATGTAAATTTCAGAATTTTTGGATAAAATTACAATTTATGATAAATGTCTAAATATTCGGCTGTTTTGGCCATGTGAAAAATAGTAAATGAATTTTAAAAATTATGAGAAAAATATATGTTCAATATAGGACTATATTCTGCTAAATTTCAGAAAAGAAATATTTTTGGGACTGATTTGGTATTTTTCATGAAAATAGACTAGTTATGAGTAAATGAATTAAATATGTTATGTGAAGTAAGAAAATTAGAAACTAGGATTTTATGGCTTGAGAATCCTACATGAGGTATATGCAGATTTTTGATGAGGGTTTTGGTTATTGGTGATGAAATCTTATGAGTTTGACATTTTAGAATGATTAAAGGCATTATTTAGTAAAGTGTAAACAATTAAAATAAATTATTTATAAGCTTAAGAAATATTATTCTTTCAATATCATTATATCGAAATATTGGTATGGATTTTATTGTGGAATTTCTACCTTTTTCATATCGGGATTACTATTCATGAGTTACTATTCACGAGTTACTATTCATGGGTACTATTCACGACAAAATTGATTTCTTTTTCTAACCAAATTATAGTTGATTTATGAATATTACTCTTGAGATTAAAACTATATGTTGATCATATTATTTTTATTATCATATATAACATTTTTATAACCCTAAATGATGATATTTCTCTTTGACTTGAGTGTAAAGATGGGGAGATTTTTGGTATGATCATGACTATGGGTTCTTTTTGACCAGTAGCGCAAAGTTGAATTGTTGACTGGTATGATCATGACCATTGAATTTATAATTGAATATCTTTAGGTTCAGTACAAAGGTGAAATGATCAACATGGTTATAATTATTGTTTATATAAATTCTAAAATGATTATATATTTCTTTGAGATATTAATATATTTGGCCTAGCCTGTAGTACAAATATGAACTGTTGATGAATATATTTGGCCTGTAGTGTAAATATGAACTGTTGATGAATATATTTGGCCTGTAGTGCAAATATGAACTGTTGAGGAATATCTTTGGCCTGTAGTACAAAGATGAATTGTTGATGAATATCTTTGGCCCGTAGTGCAAAGATGACCTGTTGTTGAATATCTTCGGTCTGTAGTGCAAAGATGGTCTGTTGATGAATATCTTTGGCCGTAGTGCAAAGATGAAATTGTTAGTATGATTATAAACATGAACTGTGATTTGGTATAACCATGATCTTTGATGTTTCAGGTAAAGATAGGTGATGAAAATTATCTTCATCATGGATGAGAAGAGAAATTTAGAACTACAATTATGATTATGAGTTATTCATATGATTGTGGACCAGAATTGTTGATTGATGTTACAGGGATAAAACATTGTTGGTGGGTTTTTAACATGGAGAAGATAATAGACTTTATAGTCTATTTGACTCTTCTAATAGATTGCTCGTTCCGCTGCAACTATGGTTAAAATTTTTATCATCTACCATATGTTCTAAATCTCTGATTTATTATTGATGAAGGCTATTGATAATTTAATTATCTTTAGTCATGATATTCTTTACTGAGCTAATTGTGCTCACCCTTTTGCTTCACAATTCCTTTCAGGTAATAAAAGTGTAGCTGGGTCGAGCGGGGGTAACAAGGAAATAGAACGGTGGTCTCTAGCTGTGGAGTTCTCCCTAAACAGTATAGACAAGTGTGTTGTATACATCTTTTAGTAGTTATATTTGGTGAATCATATAGGGTGAGGCGAACCCAATATTGGAAGGGTGTTTTGCCACTATCATACAAGATGTCTAATGACACACAACCTCGTGTCATCATAAGATAGGGTTGTGCTCATCCACTTGCTGAGTATATTTACGAGCACTACCTATATAATCTTGGTGTTTGTTTGAAGTATAATTCTCAATTAGAGACAATGGAGATAATGATAAGTCAAGAGAAGACTCACCATTGGGAAGAATATGATAGTAATCTTCTCGTTTTTCTTTAGGGTCTATTGGGTCAACCAAGGATAATTCTGTGGACATATAATATCTATCATAACCTAGACGCATGACTTCCCATGTACGAAGGTTTTCTTGAGCACTTCCCAAAGATTTTAATTTCTGAAACAATTTTTGACTATACCTTTATGTAAGGTGCCATTGTGACGTGCTATCCAAGGTTGGGATGAGAGTCACAGTTGGTATATATTTGTATCAAAACTCACAGTATATGTGTTGTTGTATTTTGCATGATAATTGTTGTAATAAAGTTGTAGTTGTTTTCTGTACCATGTATTTGGCGACTCAGAATAGGTTGGATGGATTGGACCTATTTTGGGGTTGTCACATTTCCCCTACCAAGAGGGTTATTCATATCAGTTATAAGAGTCTGCACCAAGTTAATGTGGTTTGGATAGTTTTTGATCATATACCGATAGTCTAACCAAATCAATGGCTTAGACAACTTTCTTTTGAAATATGCACATAATCAATTATCATCCGAAATCAAGGTTCGAAAATAATTTCATTTCTAAACTACGAAGTTTTAAGTCATGAGATATGAATCATACTTTCAAGGATTTACTTGTACAAACAATAATAGTACAAGCTCAGGTAATGCTCAATAAAGAGTAGGGTTCGAATAATTGCATTAAATATACGAATCAAATGAAATTCGAGAACTTGCACAAAATCCAAAGTTGTGTAAGTTAGGAAACTTGCCTCAAGCGTAGTTTACCAAAGTATAGCTTATCAACTCTCTTTGAATCCTAACATAATATAGTTACGCGCATATGATATTCATTAGTTACGTATACTTATACATGATATGTAAGTTTAAACGCATACATAAACGTCTAACTTAGTTGTATACTTTTCATATACTTCATCACATACCTTGCGTACTTATAGCACAAAATCAGTTTATAAGACATCATGAAGTCAAATAACATAGTTTCTAATCATTGTTTTATAGTTTGCAAATACCTTTTGGAGTTAACATTTGAAAATTTATAATCACTCATTAAACATTCAATTTTATCATTTAGCATGCTTCTTAACACATTAGATAGCATACTGGTCATATAATACAGGTTAAGGTAACAATATAAGCCTGCAAACACCCTCAGACTAACAGCAGAAAACTGATCCTATTGCTGACTGGCACGGCCGTGTTGCTCCTGGTGCAAACCAAGACATGGATGCTTCCTGCAGAAGGTCAGTGTACACCCGTCTTGCACATATATGAATAATCATGCAAAACACACATGTTATTATGTGAATAACAAGGTTTGACCCTATATCAAAACATTAACATAGGTCATTATCCATTTTCATTTAGTCAAGACTTTAAGTTTCCACTTTACAAATTCTTTTACGTTTATCCGTTGTACACATGCTACTTGGTCAATAGATTTCAACTATACATACCTACTTTAGATAAGTCATGCATTTTATGTCATGAAGTTTTACTTCATTAGATTTATCATTTTCCATGCTCAACTATTTTCAATGAATATGACTAGCTAGGTATTTACGTTATTCATGTCCATATGCATGACACACCTAACCATGATGTCACATACTAGAATACTTATAACGTAGTTGATGACAAAACTAGTTTTCAAAGTTTTTTGTGAAAATCTCATGTTAAATCACCAAGCATGCAAAACTAGTTCACTTACTATACATCACACCTACATATATACATGTTAGACCATATAAGCATGTTCACAAACCTTAACTCAAAGTGTATATAGTTTATCAAGTTTGTTTTTGAAACTTTAAGTCTCCTTTAGTAAGTAATCAAAATTTATTCAAGCATACAAGGTAAGTCCTCATACTCTATGTCATGCTTTCATATTTAAAGATATATATAAAATCAGATTATGATAGCATGCTTCCAATTTTAAAGCTCAATGTATACATATTTGCTTACACATAGCCTTTTACATGAAATTTTCCCTTTTAATTCATGCTTGAATATCTTATACTATTCCAACAATATAAACTAGTATATTGGTCACATATCAGAACTTAACATGTTGAGGCTTAAGGTCAGAACATGTATTACACCATGTTTATCAAATTCTAGTTTCCAAATTGTTAAGTTTTCTTTGAATTTTTAAACTAACACAAACTAATCACGGCTTACTATATCCATAGCAATTCTCAGTCCACAAGCTATGGTTATTTAGGTGCGTATCCTAACCAAACTAGCAAGCTCATCATAACACTGGATCACTAAGCAGTATCTGAGGCAGACACCCCGCGCGGCCGCGTGATATCAAGCTATAGAAGTGGCGCGGCCGCGCCACTTCGTTCAGAGGCAAAAATAAATGGCTCTGCTTCTGCAGAGCCTTAACACATGTATAGCCAATTCTAAAACCAGACTAATTGCAACACTTCAAAGCATTCATAGTAACTCAGACAACACATTGACATGCTAATTCATACTAATTTGATAGAGAAATCATGTGATTGCTAAGAATTTGACAAAACTTAAACTAAGAACAAAAATAGAATTTATACCTCCTTGAAGCTTGAATTGAACTCCTTCACTCCTCTGATTATACTTCCTCAATTCTCAGTAATTCATACTCTAAAAGTATACTTAACAAACAATTTTCAAACACTGAGAAATGAGAAGAAGATGGTGCTTTATATAGAGAATTTGTTGCCCATTCATTGCTCTTACACTATGGTTTGATTCAATAGAAATTGGGAGGGAACAATGGGTATAAGGGAGTTGGCCAACTGCCAAACTTGTAGCCATCATCACATCACGATGCTAGGAAGCTGGAGTTTACGCAATGAAGAAGTAGGATACTGTTTGGTCACTGTTTGAGCACTGAGGAGTTTTAAAACTCGGCAACGTGATTAAAATGTTTAATTTATTCTCTTAGGTTTCCAAAATGAAATTTTAATATGTTAATGCTACTACATAATGGAAAGTTAAGAATTATTTATATATCCACATCATATAATTTATGTACATTAGTCCAGTCTAATTAATTTTTATAACATGTATGGACTCAATTTAATTAGCCACTAATAATACAATATCTCTTCACTACTTTATTAATCCAATTAGACACACTTATTGAAATAATTTATAATTATTTGATATAGTATATCTTTAATGTTCCCCCATATACTTGTTGTCACATAAACAATTATTTATGTTACTTCTAATTTCTTTCACTTTACTATATAGTTTCTATATATTATATAATTACCTTAAAGTGTCACATTGCACTTTCTTTTTAATATAGGAACTATATGTTAACACATATCTTACACACATTAATTAAGTAGATAATATAATTCTAATTATGTAAATTACTCATTCGTATCTACAATAATAATTAATTAATAATATAATATTAATTAATCATTCACTTCTTAATTTATTCATTAACTTAATTAATCAAATTAAACCACTTAAATCTCCATTCTCATGCCACACAAGGCATTTCACAATTCCTCATAAACTCCACATTTTTCTCACTTCTTATAAATTTAATTTAAATTGATTGAATTATTCATTTCACAACACATCACTATTTATACTTAAATAAATATTCATAATTATTTATTCATGAAATTCACGGTTCTTACATCCTCCCCCCCTTATAAAAATTTCGTCATCGGAATTTGTACAAGGTTACACAAATAGATAGGGATAATCCCTTCGCATCTTATCTTCTAATTCCCATGTGGCCTTCTCGGCGTCATGGTTCCGCCAAAGTACTTTTACAGAAGATATAATTTTATTTCTTAATGTCTGCTCTTTTCTATCTAATATCTGGATAGGAATTTCCTCATACGCCAGATTCTTCTCCACTTGAATGGGCTCGTAGGAAATCACGTGTTTATAGTCAGGCTTGTACGGACGCAACACGAAAATATGAAACACATTATGGATATGCTCCAACTCGGGTGGTGATGCAACTTAGTATGCCACTTCGCCCACTCGCTTCAGTATCTCGAATGGTCCTATGAACATCAGACTCAATTTTTCCTTCTTGTTGAATCGCATTTTTCCTTTCTAGGGAGATACTTTTAAGAAAACGTGACTTCCGACTTCAAAGTCGTGGTCCGGATGATGCAAATCTGCGTATTTCTTCTGGTGATCTTGTGTAGCTACTAGTCTAGCTCTTATCAATGTTACCAAATCCGCGGTTTGTTACACCAACTCTAGTCTTATTATTTTTTGTTCTCCGACTTCATCCCAACACAATGGTGTTCTACACTTTCTCCCGTAAAGAGCTTCATACGGTGGCATGCCGATACTCGCATGGTAACTATTGTTATAAGAAAATTCCACTAGGGGTAGGTGATCGTCCTAACTCCCTTTGAAGTCCATCACACATGTTCTAAACATATCCTCCAACGTTTGTATCCTTCGCTCACTTTGTCCGTCTGTCTGCGGATGATAAGCAGTACTTAATCTTAACTGTGTTCCCATCCTTTCTTGCAAGCTCTTCCAGAATTTTGACATGAAGCGCGGATCTCGGTCAGAGACAATCAATACCAACACTCCATGTCTTGAAATAATTTCTTTTACGCACAATCTCGCTAGCTGATTTAAACTATATCGGATCTTGATCGGTAGAAAATGAGCCGTCTTCGTTAGTCAATCTACGATCATCCAAATGGCATCAAAACCTTTCTGCGTGACTGGAAGTCCCACCACGAAGTCCATTGTAATGTGCTCCCATTCCCACTCTATTATTTCTAATGGTTGAAGTAACCCACTCGGTATCTGGTGCTCTACTTTAACCCGCTGACACGTAAGACATCTACTAACGCACTCCGTAATTTCTCGTTTCAGATTGGGCCACCAAAAATGTTGCCTCAAATCTCGGTACATCTTTGTGCCTTCTGGATGAACGGAATTTGTCGTGTTGTGTGCCTCATGCAAAATTTCTTCCCTCAATTTAGTTATCGCTGGCACCCACACTCTCCCTTCGAATCTCAAAATACCGTCTCTATCCATCTTGAACTTTTCTTCCTCATTTTCTGTGATTCTCTTCCTGATTTTCTCGCATTCTTCATCCTTCTCTTGTGATTCCTTTATTCTGTCCAATAAGGTTGGACGGGCTTTCACTGCAAACAATCTTTCTCTAGACCTTTCCAGTCCCTTTACTTCTATATCTAATTTCTCCATATCCCTTATTAACTCCTCCTGAGTTGTCAATTGAAATAACTTCTCCCTTCCTTTCCTACTTAGCGCGTTGGCTACTACGTTTGCCTTCCCCGGGTGATAAAGAATATCGTAGTCATAATCCTTGATTAATTCTAACCATCTTCTCTGACGCATGTTCAACTCCTTCTGTGTGAAGATATATTTCAGACTCTTGTGCTCCGTGTATATCTCATATTTCTCTCCGTACAAATAATGTCTCCAAATCTTTAACGCAAAAACTACTACCGCTAACTCTAAGTCATGAGTAGGGTATCGTATTTCGTAATCCTTCAGTTGTCGCGACACATACGCAATGGCCTTGCCATGTTGCATTAGCACACAACCTAGTCCTCTGTGCGACGCATCACTATACTCCAAAAATCCTCTCGTATCATCTAGTAATGATAATACAGGCGCCTCACTCAACCTCTTTTTTAGCTCTTGAAAACTCTCTTCGCATTTGTCTGTCCACATGAACTTCACCGTCTTCTTCGTTAAATTGGTCAACGGGGTTGCTATCTTAGAAAAATCCTGAATAAATCTTCGATAGTACCTAGCTAACCTTAAGAAACTTCTTACTTCGGTTGGCGTCTTCGGTTGCTCCCAATTACTCACTGCTTCTACCTTTGCAGGGTCTACTAAAATTCCATCCGTGTCCACCACATGTCCTAAGAATTGAACCTTCTCCAACCAAAATTCACAGTTAGAAAATTTCGCATACAACTTCTCTTTTCTTGGTGCCTCCAAAACCATCTTCAGATGTTCGGCGTGTTCTTCTTCCGTCTTCGAGTAAATCAATATATCATCGATGAAAACTACTACAAATTTATCTAAAAATGGCTTAAAGACTTGGTTCATCAAGTCCATAAATGCTACCGAAGCATTTGTCAACCCGAATGATATTACTAAAAATTCAAAATGTCCGTAACTAGTTCGAAACGCTGTCTTTGATATGTCCTCCTCTTGTACTTTTAACTGGTGATAACTTGTTCGTAGATCTATCTTGGAGAAATACTTTGCTCCCTTCAGTTGATCGAAAAGGTCGTCTATCCTTGGTAACGGATATCTATTCTTAATCGTTACTCTGTTTAATTCTCGATAATTGATACAGAGCCTCATCGATCTATCATTCTTCTTTACAAACAACATTAGTGCTCCCCAAAGAGACACACTCGGCCGAATATAACCCTTATCCAGCAACTCTTGCAATTGTATCATCGATTCCTTCATTTCTACTGGGGCCATACGATATGGGGCTTTCGAAATCGGTGCAGTTTCCGGTGCTAAGTCTATTACGAATTCGATTTCTCTGTCTGGAGAAAGACCAGGCAGATCGTCCGAAAATACATCTTGAAATTATCTCACTATAGGTATATCCTTAATTTCTACTCCCTTTTTCTGCGTATCAACAATATAAGCTAAATAACCTATGCATCATTTCCTTAACAACTTCTTGGCCTGCATCATCGTAAGGCAACACGATTGCTTAAGCGATGAGCTACCATAAAAAACTACCTTAGACTTATTCGGAGTCTGAAGGTTTACACTTTTATTTTGACAATCAATTATCGTAGCATGGTTATACAACCAATCCATTCCCAATATTACGTCAATCTCTCCCAATCTTATTAGGATCAAGTATACGCTTAGTTCATGAATTCTAATGTTTGCGCGACAATTTCGGTAAATATATTCTACAGAGATTACTTCCTTATTCGTAACTTCTATGTTCAAGGGATTTCCTAATCGTTCTCGGGGTGAATTTAGTCGACTAGCAAATTCCTCAGATACAAAAGAATAGGTGGCACCCGAATCAAATGATATATATGCATTTATATAATTGATCGGGATGATTCCTGACACCACATCCTTTATAGCTACTGTATTCTGGACAGTCATATTAAACGTTCTGGCAGTGGGACGGTTGGATGGCGTTGATTTGCCAATCATCAGTTTGTCGCTTCCCCCATGCTGGCTGCTTCCTCCGCTGCTCCCTTTCTTTGGGCAATCCTTAATCAGGTGATCCGCCAAACCACAAGCGAAACAACCTTTGACCTTCTTCGGCTTCGGGCAGTTTGGCAAAATATATCCTTCTTGGCCACAGTTGTAACAAACACTGCGCCCCTTCCAACACTCGCCCTAGTGATACCTCAACATTTTGGGCATCCTTCTGCCTTCTTCTTAAACTCACCTCGAAACTTCCCCACTTGATTGTTGTGATTTTTGTTGTTGTTGTTGTTGTTGTTGTTATTCTCCCACTTCTTTTTTCCTAAATTACTTCCCCCGCTACTACTTCCACCACGGCTTTTTCCTCCCGTGTTCTTACCCTTCTTCTCTTTGTTATAATGACTCAAAGCTTCACTACCTCCCTCTGCAATAATAGCCTTTTCCAACAATGTTGCAAAAGAATCGATCTAAAAAACTAATACCTTGTTAAACAACCAAGGCTTCAGTCCTTGTTCAAAACACCTAGCTTTCCTCTCTTCACTTACTACTTGGTGTTCTGCAAAATGAGTTAGTTCATTGAACTTAGCCGCATATTGCGCTACCGTCATATCTCCCTGCTTGAGTTCTAAGAACTTCACCTTCATCTTATTCTTCATGCTCTTCAGGAAGTAATTCTCGAAGAATAAGGTCTTAAACCTCTCCCATGTTACTATCCCTTCTCCCGCTCTTTGTTGATTCACTTCCCACCAATAGTTCGCCTCGCCTCGCCTCTCATCATGTAGGTTGCAAATGCTATTTTCTGGTCTTCACCTACACGAGCGATGGTGAAAGCCTTCTCCATTTTCTTGATCCACGTCTGAGCTACGATAGGATCGGTAGTACCAACAAATTTCGGAGGTCCTACACTCCTTAAGTCCTTAAAATTTATAATTAAAACTGCTTGAGGAATGGGTGGTACTGGTTCGTTTCTTCCCCTAAGAGCTTCTCTTAACAAATCTACTAGCCTTTGTATAGGGTCTACTTGTCCTCTTTCATCATTAACCGACTCTTTCGGTGTAATTATTCTACGTCTGAGCGGCATTTTTCTGCATCACAAAATTTTCATTTTTATTATTTAATTATATTACCTAAACATTTCTCAATTGAAAAGGAATACTATTTATAACACGTTTCTAGAATAAAGATCAATTATATTCATATGCCAAATCGTTACATCACATGATTATCTCTAGCATACTTCTATAAATTAGACAACATATCCCCTAATATTACCAAAGACGGGGACAACCACTAATCATACTACCCCTCTAACACTTTTCAAAAGTTTGGGGTTTACAACTATCTCACATTTTACACAAAAGACTGAGATTTCATTACAACAGATTATATATCACATCCCTGAAATACTACAACTACTAAATTCTAACACCTAGACTCAATCTAATATGCCGCGCTCCACCGTTCTCTGGTACTCTTTCTGAGTGATGTTTGCCACCAAATCTCGGCTTCTAATATGTCGGGTCTGTCCTTGCTCCGCCGAGTAATGATACACCCCATCAATCAATATCTTCATGGCCGTGCGCACAACATAGCCCATCTTGTTCATCTTCCTTCTCTTACATCTCACCTCCTCTTCTAAGTCGTTAGCCCGATCATTAGCTTCTTCCCACTTCTCCTCAAAATGGATCATATCCATCACCTCTATCTCTAACTGAGTACGGAGAGCCTCCTTTTCCGTCCTTTCGCTCAACTCTCTCTGCTCCACCTCTTCCAGTTTCCTTGCCAGGTCCACATTCCTAGCCATCGACCTATGAAATAAAGTCCCCATCTGGATCCCAGCTTCCTTGCGGTGAGAAATCTCCACCTCCATCTCTTGCATCAATAACCTTCTCTGTGGTCCTCGTCCCTCAGTTTATGGAACTCAAACTCCCTTTCTCTAGCCTCAGCCTCTAACTCCTCAACTCTGCATCCTAACTCCAAAATATGTTCCTCATACTCCCCCAACATCCGATCCTCGAAAGTAGGCTCGTCGGAGTCCTTCACGGGCTCAAGCTCCTCCACTGGATCAGACTCCTCGGGTAATGGCTCCATCTCCTCCTCCTCGTCATCATCAATAGGGGCCACTGCCGATATAGGCTCCCCTATCAATGGTGCCTCATATACCACGTATATGTCACGCGGCTCCTCCTCTACTACTTGGCTAGGTCCTCCCAAGTCAGTCATCCTACAACCACCAACATAAGACAAAACAAACAACAACTCCATTAAAATGTTAAATAAACATAAGTTCATTGTATATAATAAAATTATATTCCATAACACACTAAGTCTCTCTCTAGGAAAACTCTACATGAGTTTCATCCCTCTCTATCTTCTAAGTTCTCCTAAGTTATAATCTAAGGACTCTCGCTCTTAAGGTTTATAAATACAGCTCTGATACCAACCTGTGACACCCCCAATTCAGACCACTCTTATCTCAAATTTGGTTTGTCACGTGATACAATTCTAATGACTAAAACATCTCATGCAACGGAATTATAGAATAGATTACATTTATTTAATATAATCATTCATGTCCCAAGGTTTCGTAACTTAAGCATCTCTTACATACCTTAAACATAATTAAACATAATTTAGATATAACTAAAACATAACTCAACTTATGTCATTATATGAACATAATAATCATCACTAAATATAGACTACTCTGTAGCTTTGCCCTTATCAATGCCTGAGGGGTCGCCTTGCTCTGCCTTAACTGAAAGGTTTTTAGGGAAAGCAAGAATGAGCAGGAAGTTTGCCCAGCAAATAATATAGCAATAAGGGTGCTCAATATAGTTTTAGCTTCTCAAGGGTACAATAATAATGATAGTTCAAAGATAGTAAGAAGTATCAATGATTCTCAATAATAGTCGAAGGACAGAAACAATCAAAGGATTCAACAATTAATCAATTCAAGATTTCAAAGTAATGAATATTGAGCAGTCACTAAGGACTATGAACTTCTCCTAGAATTAACAGTACTAAACTGGTAATTCTACAAAATGAGTACAACATGTGATCAGCCTAAGTACCCTATGTCATGCATAACATTTAATCATTCTCGTGTGCGCACGTCGGTTTCCCGACAAATATATATTTTCCCTACCAAGAGGGTTGTTCATCTCAGTTATAAGAGTCCGCACCAAGTTAATTTGGTTTCGATAGCTTTTGATCATATACCGATAGTCTAGCCGAATCAATGGCATAGACAACTTTCTTTTGAAATATGCATATAAGCAATTATCATCCGAAATCAAGGTTTGAAAATAATTTCATTTCTAAACTACGAAGTATTAAGTCATGAGATATGAATCATACTTTCAAGGATTTACTTGTACAAACAATAATAGTACAAGCTCAAGTAATGCTCAATAAAGAGTAGGGTTCGAATACTTGCATTAAATATACGAATCAAATGAAATTCGAGAACTCGCACAAAATCCAAAGTTCTGTAAGTTAGGAAACTTGCCTCAAGCGTAGTTTACCAAAGTATAGCTTATCAATTCTCTTTGAATCCTAACATAATATAGTTACGCGTATATGATATTCATTAGTTACGTATACTTATACATGATATGTAAGTTTAAACGCATACATAAACGTCTAACTTAGTTGTATACTTTTCATATACTTCATCACATACCTTGTGTACTTATAGCACAAAATCAGTTTATAAGACATCATGAAGTCAAATAACATAGTTTCTAATCATTGTTTTATAGTTTGCAAATACCTTTTGGACTTAACATTTGAAAATTTATAATCACTCATTAAACATTCAATTTTATCATTTAGCATGCTTCTTAACACATTAGATAGCATACTGGTCATATAATACAGGTTAAGGTAACAACATAAGCCTGCAAACACCCTCAGACTAATAGCAGAAAACTGATCCTACTGTAAACTGGCGCGACCGCATTTGGTTTGTACTAAGGAGTGGCGCGGCCGCGCTGCTCCTGGTACAAACCAAAACATGTATGCTTCCTGCAGAAGGTCAGTGTACATCCGTCTTGCATATATATGAATAATCATGCAAAACACACATGTTATTATGTGAATAACTAGGTTTTACCCTACATCAAAACATTAACATAGATCATTATCCATTTTCATTTAATCAAGACTTCAAGTTTCCACTTTACAAATTCTCTTACGTTTACCCGTTGCACACATGCTACGTGGTCAATAGATTTCAACTATACATGCCTACATTAGATTAGTCATGTATTTCATGTCATGAAGTTTTACTTCATTAGACTTGTCAATTTCCATGCTCAACTATTTACAATGCATATGACTAGCTAGGTATTTACGTTAATCATGTCTATATGCATGACACACCTAACCATGATGTCATATACTAGAATACTTATAATGTAGTTGATGAAAAAACTAGTTTTCAAAGTTTCTTGTGAAAATCTCATGTTAAATCACCAAGCATGCAAAACTAGTTCACTTACTATACATCATACCTACATATATACATGTTAGACCATATAAGCATGTTCACAAGCCTTAACTCAAAGGGTATATAGTTTATCAAGTTTGTTTTTGAAACTTTAAGTCTCCATTAGTAAGTCATCAAAATTTATTCAAGCATACAAGGTAAGTCCTCATACTCTATGTCATGCTTTCATATTTAAAGATATATATAAAATCAGATTATGATAGCATGCTTCCAAGTTTAAAGCTCAATGTATACATAGTTTGCTTACACATAGCCTTTTACATGAAATTTTCCCTTTTAATTCATGCTTGAATATCTTATACTATTCCATCAATATAAACTAGTATATTGGTCATATATCAGAACTTAACATGTTGAGGCTTAAGGTCAGAACATGCATTACACCATGTTTATCAAATTCTAGTGTCCAAATTGTTAAGTTTTCTTTGAATTTCTAAACTAACACAAACTAATCACGGTTTACTATATCCATAGCAATTCTCAGTCCACAAGCTATGGTTATTTAGGTGCATATCCTAACCAAACTGTAAGACCCCAACTTATTAATGAATAAAATTAAATTTTCTCTAAATATTATTGTGAATAATAAGGTGTTAATTTGATATAATGCTTTGGTTATGGGTGAAATGTGCAAATTTTGCAAAATAAGCAAGTGGTTATAAAATATTCATTTGTTGTCGGGGAATATTCGTTTGGTCGTGGAATATTCTTTCTGTCGGGGAATATTCGTACGACGACGTAGCCTTGTGTGGGCCCCATAATGGAAAGCAATTGGATGAAGAAAACGACAAGTATAAGTTGTTTATAAATAACGGTGTAGTTGTTACCATTAATACTGTTGGAATACCCGGTGGTTAAAATACAGTAGCACACGGTATTGCACCAATTATTGATTCTTACGTAAGAAGGCACTACTCAATAATTGTTATAGTAGTTACTGCTCAATATTTTATTTTATTGATTCAATAATTGCTGCGTTGATATTTTATATTATTGTTGTTTCAATAATTGTTGCTGCACAGTATTTTCTATTATCAGATCAATAATTCATATTATTTGAATAATATTATTAGATAGCATTATTGGCAATGTCTAGAAAATTCTGTCTAAGGAGAGGTTTGGTCATCTAATTGCGCGCCAGTAAGGAGAAATCCTTATTGGAAAGCCTCCTCTTTCCTTGGAACGGCCTGGTTGTCATAATTGTGATTCTGTAATATTATTTGTGAATAATTAATTATTGATTTATATGATAAGGAAATATTTATTTTATGTGGATATAATTGATAGATATATTTATTTTATGTGAAGGAATTAATGTTGAGGTGTTTTTGTCGGAATGGAGGTATTAAAAATTAAATCACTGTTCTTGAGATATATTACGTGAGTTATAATTTTTAATCTGACCGTTGGATCTTTGTGATTTTTGGATATGTTATACAAATATAAGTTGAGTATATGTCCACAAATTTTTAACCGTTAAAAATGAACGTATAATTTGTTATGAATTTTAAGAGGTGACTGATTCGGAAATTAGGTTTATAAATGATTTTGGTGAAAAATTCTAGAACTGAGTGGGCCCCACTTTTGGTTGATGAGAAATGTGCTAGAATTTTTATTCAAATATGGTGGGTGAAAATAGTAGCAGGTTGCAGGTCAAAGGTCAAGTCTGCTTCGGCGTGCTAACATTTTTCTATAAATAGAGGGCTAAGTTAGAATTAAAAATTACACCAGAATTCATAAGTTTTCTCTCTTTCTCTCTTTATATTATCGAGCTTATTTTGTGAGTATTTAGATACTTTGTGAGTTTTTATTTATCAGTGCAAGTTTCCTTCAGTCTTATACTGATATTCCGAACAGAAGTACTGTTATCTTGAGGTAAGGGATATTATTTTCTTCTTAAATGATATTTTTTTAATATCATTATGCCGAAATATTGGTTTGAACTTTTTATCAAATTTGAAACTTTTTATGTCGGGGTTACTATTCACGTATACGACACTATTTACGAATACGACACTATTCACTGAAAAAATAAAATTTTTCCTTTTTGTCCAAGATGTCTATTGTGGTTACTATCTTTGATTGTATCCATGTTTTGATCTTATTTTTGAATTCTACTTCACAATTGATTGTTATGGAGTATTATTGTACTTAGATAAACTGTAATACGAATCCCTAATATTTGTCTTTCTGTCTCACTGGGTTCGTTTTCTTTAAAATATTTTTCATCATCCTCAGTCCTAAATGATGATATTACTGAATATCTTTGGCCTGTAGTGCAAAGATGAATGATTAACTGATGAATATCTTTGGCCCGTAGTGCAAAGATGAACAGGTGTTGAGATGAACATGACCAACTGGTGATACAAATGAATATCTTTGGCCTGTAGTGCAAATATGAATATTTGATTAAAGATGGTTATTGATGATGGACTTTTAAATCTTAGAAGATAGTAGAACTCATTCTCTACTTGACTCTTCTAATGGTTTGTTGTTTCCGCTGCAGTTGTTGATCTAAAACTTGTTGTCTATTATATTTTATCAGATTTTTCCCTGTTGAAGGCTAATAATAAGTTGTTGTATATTATCTTAGTCATAATATTTTTTATTGGGCTAGTTGAGCTCACCCTTTTCCTTTTTGTTCCATTTTTCTCAAGAGGCGAGAATATAGCGGGAACTAATCGGGGTGTGGAGTGATGTTTCTAGTCAGTTGTGTTAGCAGTCCTCACTATTTTATAAAATAGTGTTTCAATAATTGTAATGAGGACTTATTTGAGTGTGGATATTGTCTAGAAGATAATATTTTTATTTAAACTCACAGTATTGTGTTGTCGTATTTTGCGCGACAAGTGTTTTAATGAAGTTGTATTTGTTTCTGTACCATGTATTTGACGACTCAGAATGGGTGATGTATACCTATTTTGGGGGCGTCACAAAACCAGCATGCTCATCATAACACTGGATCACTGAGCAGTATCTGAGGCAGACACCCCGCGCGACCGCGTGATATCAAGCTATAGAAGTGGCGCGGCCGTGCCACTTCGTTCAGAGGCAAAAATAAATGGCTCTGCTTCTGCAGAGCCTTAACACATCTATAGCGAATTCTAAAACCAGACTAATTGCAGCACTTCAAAGCATTCATACTAACTCAGACAACAAATTGACATGCTAATTCATACTAATTTGACAGAGAATTTATGTGATTGCTAAGAATTTGACAAAACTTAAACTAAGAAAAAAAATAGAATTTATACCTCATTGAAGCTTGAATTGAACTCCTTCACTCCTCTTATTAAACTTTCTCAATTCTCAGCAATTCACACTCTAAAAGTATACTTAACAGAACATTTTGAAACACTGAGAAATGAGAAGAAGATGGTGCTTTATATAGAGAATTTGTTGCCTAGTCATTGCTCTTACACTATGGTTTGATTCAATAGAAATTGGGAGGGAACAATGGGTATAAGGGAGTTGGCCAACTACCAAACTCGTAGCCATCATCACAACACGATGTTAGGAAGCTGGAGTTTACGCAATGAAGAAGTAGGATACTGTTTGGTCACTATTTGAGCATTGAGGAGTTTTAAAACTCGGCAACGTGATTAAAATGTTTAATTTATTCTCTTAGGTTTCCAAAATGAAATTTTAATGTGTTAATGCTACTACATAATAGAAAGTTAGGGATTATTTATGTAGACACTCGAATTTTCATTTCCCTGTTACTAACTATGCAAGAGGAGAAAAACGTCTTTTTCACGCTCCAGAGATAACCCTGGACGACCATTACGTCAGTTCCAAACCCGGAGATAGCCCCGGGAGATCCCATTTCCAACCCCGGAGAAAATCCCGAGAAATCAGTTTCCAACCCCGAAGATAACCCCGGGAAAGTCAGTTCTAACCCCGGAGATAACCCTGAGAGATCAAGTTTAATGCTTGCAGTCGACCCCGAGAGGTCAAGCCAACCTCAGAGATAACCATGAGGACATTCAGAGTCAACAACAGGCCAACCTCAGAGATAACCCTGAGAAAAGACTGCTATAATTGTGCGAAAACCAGAGATAACCCCGGGAGGGGAAAAATGGTCATTTTGCCAACTCAACTTCAGCTTAAATCAATTACACTCATTTCAACTCAAATTGCTCAAACTACTCAAAACAGCTCAATGAACTGCCTAACGGAGACCCATAAATGCCATTTCGGTCATGACCCATCTTCCTGGAGTCAAAAAAGGGCAAATCCTATGTCATTGCTTAGCTCTTGGAAAGAACTTTTCAGAATGGTATGACACGCTTCCATTGGACTCCCGGATTGAAAGTTATGAAGGTTTAAGCGAATAACGCGTTGTCTAAGTGCACATACTTCGAGACGGCGGGACCCACATTAATCGGGGAACCCCGGGCAACCGCAGGTAGACCCGCGGCTGCCGTAGGTACATCTACGGCTCTCCCCCTCTATAAATAGAGGGCTTAGGGTGACCATTTTGTAAGAAAAAAGGTGAGGAAGCCCTGTCCATTTTGCTTTGTACACACTATAAACTGAGTGCTTTCTCATTTCAAACACTTGTGAGTTTATATATTGCTACATTTTATGTGACGCCCCCAAAATAGGTATACATCACCCATCTTGGGTCGCCAATTACATGGTACATAAATTTAAATACAACTTAATTATACAACTGTCGTGTAAAATACGACAAAACATAGCTGAGAGTTTAAACAAGAATATTGTCATCTAGACAATATCCACACTCAATGGTGTCCTCATTACAATTATTATCACATTATTCCGTAGAATAGTGAGGACTACTAAAGCCATTTATCCTGGACCATCACTCCATTCCCTGACTCATCCCAGCTATATTCTCATTTCCTGAAGAGAACAATGAAAGAAAGGGTGAGCTCAACTAGCCTAGTAAGAAATATTATGACTAAGATAATGCAGAATAAATTATCCTTAGCCTTCAACAGTATAACAACTGATAGAATACAATAGACAACAAGATTTAGATCAACAACTGCAGCGGAAATAAGCAATCCATTAGAAGAGTCAAGTAGAGCATAAAATCTACTATCTTCTATGATTTAAAAAGTTTTTCATCAACTTTATCGCTGAGACTCAGCTTAATAAATAAAATCAAATCATCCCTGCACCACGACTAAGGATATTCATGTAGTCATCAATGGTCATGAATATACCGAATAATCCCTGGTCATAATCATACCAACAACTGTCCATCAATGAACTACAGGCCAATGAGGACTTTCACCACATCATTCGTCACATTACGGTCATGATTATATCGAATAATCCCTGGTCATAATTATACCAAGTCCATCTATGCATGTAAGCCAAATATGGCTTTCATCACAATATAAGCATGAGGATGATGACAATGACATAATAATTCAATAAAACAAGTTCAAGGATAAATTTTAAAGATTTATAATTTAATTTATCCAGAATTCAATAACGTTTAAATTGTTAACTTGATACTGCTTTGTGGAGCAAAATTCAAGAATAATATTCATGTACCAAAAATAATTTGGTCAGAAAAGAAATATATTTTTCGGATAAATAGTACCCCGTGAATAGTACCCTGTGAATAGTACTTCAGGAATAGTACCTCGTGAATAGTACCCCGACATAAAAAGTACCCCAAATACCCGAGTGAATGATATTAAGGTGAATAGTAATTTGGGTGAATAGTAATCCGTGAATAGTAATTCGTGAATAGTACTCTGACACGAAAAGCGTCCCGAATACCCGAGTGAATGATACTAGAGTGAATAGTAATCGGGTGAATAGTAACTCGTGAAAGAAAAATACCAAAGAAAATGATATTCCATGATGAGTACAAAAGAAATGATATCTCATACGAGTATAATAGAATATACGAAACTGCAAATAGATTTTCATCCGCCATGCGGTAATCCACGTAGACAGATCATTTCCAACAGAATAATAAAGAATGGAATAACAAAAGAATTCACCAGGCATGCGATAGACCGCACTGACAGGTTATTCTCAACAGAATAATAAATAATGGAACCAGGTCATGCGTAATACGCACAGACATGATATTCTAACATAAAAATAAAGAATGGAACCAGGTCATGTGTAATCCATATAAACAGGATATTCTAACAGAATAATAAAGAATGGAATAACAGAAGAATTTCACCATGTATGTGGTACTTGGCATAGACAGGTTATTCCAACATAATAATAAAGAATGGAATAATAGAAGAATTTCACCATGTATGCGGTACTTCGCATAGACAAGTTATTCCAACATAATAATAAATAATGGAATAATAGAAGCTCTCTTCATAAATACGAAAGAAATAATACCCCTTACTTCAAAAGAAACTGGATATTAGAATAGTGAGGTAGCAGACTTCTCTTCTTCTTTCTCTCTATAATTTTTCTATAATAATTGCTCTATAGCTTTAGTGAATTGGTGAAAAGGAAGGAAGAATGAGCTTCTATTTATAGAAAAATATAGTTTCAATAATTGCACATTTTGGGGCTCGAAATATTACAGTATAATATCTTCCTCTTTTTCTTTATTTTTAATTTAGTCCTGCAAGTATTATCAAACTTGCACCACCTCCCCTAATAGTAAATCATGTGAATTAATAGTTCATTCATGTGACTCAATAGTATAATCATGTGAAAAAAACTAATTACAGTATAGTACCTTCAACTATACCTCTATTTCTAATTTAGTCATGCAAGTATTATCAATCTTGCACCAACTCCCCTAATAGTACAAGAATGTGAATCAATTGTACACACATGTGAACAAATAGTTATAAGTATGTGAATTAATAGCAATTAATTGCTCATTTATCCTATTAATTACCCGATTGATCAGTATAACCTCCAAACATCAATTACTATCGAAATAAATGTCGATTTCCACTAACACTAATAATTCTCACATAATGGAACTATCAATTTTATCTTTAATTAACACGAACTTATTCATCATTAATATTATAATTCATAATATTTAACAACCAGGTCGTTCCCAGGAAAGAGGGGGCTTTCCGATAAGGATTTCTCCTTATTGGCGCGCAATTAGGTGACCAAACCTCTTCTTGACAGAATTTCTAGACATTGTCAATATTACAAATAATAATATGAATAACTTTGCCGTCTCAATTATTGATTTAATAATATATCATATTATGCAGATGATACTGTGACAATAATTGAATCAATAATATGAGAGGTATGATGCAACAATTACTGTAGCAATAATTGAGTATAACTGAGTGACTTATCACTTAAGCATCAATAATCACTGTTGTGTGCTAATATTCAACCACGTGTATTATTGTACTTTTACTACCGAGTAGTTCAACAGTTTTAACGGTAACACTTTCGCCGTTATTTTTATAAAATGATAATTTTATCGTTTTCTAACTACGACAATACTTCTGTTGTGGGGTCCACCAATGATTGTGTCGTCGTACGAATATTCCCTGTTAAAACGAATATTTCCCGACTAATCGAATATTATATAACAACTTACATACTTTGCAAAATTTATAAATACTATCCACAACTATAACACTATCTCAAATCCACACCATAATATTAAAAAAATATTTCAAGAAATTTAAATCTTTATTCATAAAATTTGGGGTCTCACAATTTCTCCTCCTTATGAAATTTTACCCTCGAAATTTACGTACGTACCTGGTATGTCGAAGAGGTGAGGATACCTTGACTTCATTTCAGATTCTAACTCTTGAGGTATAACCTTTGAGTGTCGAATATGATCCTTCTTATCCAAGATTTTAACCCATATCTCATCATACGTTAAATCTTCTGCTATCTCGTCTAGTTCTAATTCAATAATGTAGTTCGGGTCGTCCACATAATTACATAACATCGATACGTAAAGAACGTTATGAACACGAGACATACTTGGCGGTAAAACGAGTCTATAGGCCACAGTTCCTACTCGATCGAGGATTTCAAATGGGCCAATGAAATCGAGGGTTAAGATTTCCTCTCTTCATCGATTCTTGCTTCTAGAATAACGCCTTCTTGAACTTTTTTCTTCATATTCATCAGCTCCGGGTCTGTAGCTTGAACAACTTTAACTTTATCGATTAAAGTCGATTCTACTCGTATATTTAATATTACCATGAGGGTCTCTAGAGTCTTTAACTCTATCTTCATCATTTGTAAGTTATACGAAATGGGTTTTTGTGTTAACAACATCGCACTCGTAAATGCATACTGTAAGACCCCGAATTTTATGAAATAAAAGTATTCAATTTTTCTTATAATTATAATTCAGTAAATGGTTAAATTGATAAAAGGTTAAAGTTAAGGGTAATATGTGAAAATTTTGCAAAATAAGCAAGTGGTTATAAAATATTCATTTTTGGTCGGTGAATATTCGTTTGATCGTGGAATATTCTTTCTGTCGGGAAATATTCGTACGACGACACAGCCATTTGTGGACCCCATAACAGAATAACTGTCGGATAAAGAAAACGATAAATTTAAGTTTTTATAAATAAAGGCGTAGTTCTTACCGTTAACACTGTTGAAATATCTGGTGGTTAAAATACAGTAATACGCGTAGTTACACAGTAGTACACGGTATTGCACATTATTTTTTTCAATAATTGATTCTTACGTAAGAAGGCACTACTTAATAATTGTTACAGTAGTTACTGTTTAATATTTTATTTTATTGATTCAATAATTGCTGTGTTGATATTTTATATTATTGTTTTTTCAATAATTATTGTTGTACAGTATTTTCCATTAACAGATTAATAATTCATATTATTTGAATAATATTATTAGATATCATTATTGTTAATGTCTAGAAAGTTCTGTCTAAGGAGAGGTTTGGTCATCTAATTGCGCGCCAGTAAGGAGAAATCCTTATTGGAAAGCCCCCTCTTTCCTGGGAACTGCCTGGTTGTCATTATTATGATTCTGTAATATTATTTGCGAATAATTAATTATTGATTTATATGATAAGGAAATATTTATTTGATGGAATGGAGGTATTAAAAGATCAAATCAGTGTTCTTACAGCTTTATTGTGTGAGTTACAATTTTTAATTTGACCGTTGGATCGTTGTGATTTTTGGATATGTTATACATATATAAGTTGAGTATATGTTCACAAATTTTGAACCGTTAAAAATGAACGAATGATTTGTTATGAATTTTAAGATGTGACTGATTTGGAAATTAGGTTTATAAATAATTTTGGTGGAAAATTCTAGAAATGGGTGGGTCCCACTTTTGGTTGTTGGGGAAGATGATTGATTTTTGGTGGGTGGAATAGTAGCAGGTAAAGCCATCAGGTAGCAGGTCAAGTCTGCTTCGGCGTGCTAACATTTTCCTATAAATAGAGGGCTAAGTTTGAATTGAAAATCACAACAGAATTCACAAATTTTCTCTCTTTTTCTCTCTAGATTATCGAGTGTATTTTGTGAGTATTTAGATACTTGGTGAGTTGCTATTCATCAGTGCAAGTTTTATTTAGCATCATATCCGATATCCAATCAGAAGTGTTGCTCTTTTGAGGTAAGGGATAGTAAGGGATAGTAAGAGATTTTAAGGGTTATTATAATTTTCAGTTTCATAATTTTTCTGACCTTCAAAAATTCTAGAAAAATTTAAAATGATAATTTAATGAGTTTTCTAGATTTTGTCCAAAAATGACAATTTTTAGATGTATAGATTAAGAGTTATGAATTTACGGAAAAAGACTATTTTAAAAGTAACCGCTTATAACTCCTTGTGGTTAACTCCAAAATTGATAAAATTTTTATTGGGAATACATCTATATAATATCAGTGTACTCTGTGGATTTCAAAATTTTTAGATAAAAGTATAATTTGTGATAAATGTCTAAATATTCAGCGATTTTGGCCATATGAAAAATAGTAAATGAATTTTAAAAATTTTGAAAAAAATATATGTTCAATATGGGACTATATTCTGCTAAATCCCAGAAAAGAAATATTTTTGGAACTGATTTGGTATTTTTCATAAAAATGGTCTAGTTATGAGTAAATGAATTAAATATGTTATGTGAAGTAAGAAAATTGAAAAATATGATTTTATGGCTTGAGAATCATATATGAGTTATATGCAGATTTTTGATGAGGGTTTTGGTTATTGGTGATAAAATCTTAAGAGTTGGCATTTTATGATGATTAAATGCATTAATTAGTAAAGTGTAAACAATTTAAATAAATTATTTATAAGCTTAAGAAATATTATTCTTTCAATATCATTATACCGAAATATTGGTATAGATTTTATTGTGGAATTTCTACTTTTTTATGTCGAATTTACTATTCATGAATTACTATTCACGAGTTACTATTCATGAGTTACTATTCACGAAGTTACTATTCATGAGTTACTATTCATGACAAAATTGGTTTCTTTTTCTAACCAAATTATAGTTGAGTTATGAATATTACTCTTGAGATTAAATCTATATGTTGGTTATATTATTTTTTATCATATATAACATTTTTATAACCCTAATGATGATATTAATTTCTCTTTGACATGAGTGTAAAGATGGCTAGATTATTGGTATGATCATGACTATGTGTTCTATTTGGCCAGTAGTGCAAAGTTGAATTGTTGACTAGTATGATCATGACCATTGAATTTATAATTGAATATCTTTAGGTTAAGTGCAAAGGTGAAATGATCAACATGGTTATAATTATTGTTTATATAAATTCTGAAATGATTATATATTTCTTTGAGATATTAATATTTGGCCTGTAGTGCAAATATGAACTGTTGAGGAATATCTTTGGCCTGTAGTGTAAAGATGAATTGTTGATGAATATCTTTGGCCCGTAGTGCAAAGATGACCTGTTGTTGAATATGTTTGGCCTGTAGTGCAAAGATGGTCTGTTGATGAATATCTTTGGCCGTAGTGCAATGATGAAATTGTTAGTATGATTATAAACATGAACTGTAGTTTGGTATAATCATGATATTTGATGTTTCAGGTAAAGACAGGTGATGAAAATTATCTTCGTCCTGGGTGCGAAGAGGAATTTAGAATCACAATTATGATTATGAGTTATTCATATAATTGTGGAAAGGAACTGTTGATTGATGTTACAAGGATAAAATATTATTGGTGGACTTTTAATATGGAGAAGATAATAGACTTTATAGTCTATTTGACTCTTCTAATGGTTTGCTGTTTCCGCTGCAGTTGTTGATCTAAAACTTGTTGTCTATTATATTTTATCAGATTTTTCCCTGTTGAAGACTAATGATAAGTTGTTGTATATTATCTTAGTCATAATATTCTTTACTGGACTAGTTGAGCTCACCCTTTTCCTTTTTGTTCCATTTTTCTCAGGAGACGAGAATATAGCGGAAACTAGTCGGGGTGTGGAGTGATGTTTCTAGTCAGTGGTGTTAGTAGTCCTCACTATTTTATTAAATAGTATTTCAATAATTGTAATGAGGACTTATTTGAGTGTAGATATTATCTAGAAGACAATAATTGTATTTAAACTCACAGTATATGTGTTGTCGTATTCTGCACGATAATTGTATTAATGAAGTTGTATTTGTTTCTATACCATGTATTTGACGACTCAGAATGGGTGATGTATACCTATTTTGGGGGCGTCACAGTTGGTATCAGAGTTTAGGGATATGATCTCTGGCGGAGATCCGAGATTAGAACTAGGAGGAGAGAGACGAGTAAATCCTTCGCTAGTGTGTGTCCTACCTAAGCTGAATTTTCTTACATAAGTTGACAAATTGTGATTTGTCAATTAACCTTTGTTTTGAAGCTATATTCTAGAATGATATCTGAAATACAAGAGATGAGCAATGGAGAAATCATGATGACCCAGGAGATAGAATCTGAAATAAAAGCAAGGTATTCTCAACTCTTCGAAATACCAGGCACGTACGTAAATTTCGAAAACGAAATTTCATAAGGAGGGGAGATTGTAAGATCCCGAATTTTATGAAATAAAAGTATTCAATTTTTCTTATAATTACAATTCAGTAAATGGTTAAATTGATAAAAGGTTAAAGTTAAGGAGAATATGTAAAATTTTTGCAAAATAAGCAAGTGGTTATAAAATATTCATTTTTGGTCGGTGAATATTTGTTTGGTCGTGGAATATTCTTTCTGTCGTGGAATATTCGTACGACGACGCAACCATTTGTGGGCCCAATAACAGAATAACTGTCAGATGAAGAAAATGACAAATTTGAGTTTTTATAAATAAAGACGTAGTTGTTACCGTTAACACTGTTGGAATACCTGGTGGTTAAAATACAGTAATACGCGTAGTTGCACAGTAGCACACGGTATTGCACAGTATTTTTTTCAATTATTAATTCTTACGTAAGAAGGCACTACTTAATAATTGTTACAGTAGTTACTGTTCAATATTTTATTTTATTGATTCAATAATTGCTGCGTTGATATTTTATATTATTGTTGTTTCAATAATTGTTGCTGCATAGTATTTTCCATTAACAGATCAATAATTCATATTATTTGAACAATATTATTAGATAACATTATTGGCAATGTCAAGAAAGTTCTGTCTAAGGAGAGATTTGGTCATCTAATTGCGCGCCAGTAAGGAAAAATCCTTATTGAAAAGCCCCCTCTTTCCTTGGAACTGCCTGTTTGTCATTATTATAATTCTGTAATATTATTTGTGAATAATTAATTATTGATTTATATGATAAGGAAATATTTATTTGATGTGGATATAAATGATGGATTTATTTATGTGGTTATTATTGAAGGAATTAATGTTGAGGTGTTTTATCAGTATTTCTGTCGGAATGGAGGTGTTAAAAGATCAAATCAGTGTTCTTACAACTTTATTGTGTGAGTTATAATTTTTAATCTGACTGTTGGATCGTTGTGATTTTTGGATATGTTATACATATATAAGTTGAGTATATGTTCACAAATTTTGAACTGTTAAAAATGAACGAATGATTTGTTATGAATTTTAAGAGGTGACTGATTCAGAAATTAGGTTTATAAATGATTTTGGTAAAAAATTCTAAAAATAGGTAGGCCCCACTTTTGGATGTTGGAGAAGATTGCTGATTTTTGGTGGGTGGAATAGTAGCAGGTAAAGCTATCAGGTAGCAGGTCAAGTCAACTTCGGCGTGCAAATATTTTCTTATAAATAGAGGGCTAAGTTAGAATTGAAAATCACACCAGAATTCATAAGTTTTCTCTCTTTTTCTCTCTAGATTATCGAGTGTATTTTGTCAGTATTTAGATACTTGGTGAGTTGCTATTCATCAGTGCAAGTTTCCTTCAACGTCATATCCGATATCCAGTCAGAAGTGTTGCTCTTTTGAGGTAAGAGATTGTAAGGGATAGTAAGGGATTTTAAGGGTTCTTATGTTTTTCAGTTTCGTAATTTTTCTGACCTTCAAAAATTCTAGAAAAATTTGAAATGATAATTTGATGAGTTTTCTAGATTTTTGGATGTATAGATTAAGAGTTATGAATTTTATGAGAAAAGACTATTTTAAAAGTAACCGCTTATAACTCCTTGTGGTTAACTCTAAAATTGATAAAATTTTTATTGGGAGTACATCTATATAATATCAGTGTACTCTGTGAATTTCGGAATTTTTAGATAAAAGTACAATTTGTGATAAATGTCTAAATATTCGGCGATTTGTGCCATACGAAAAATAGTAAATGAATTTAAAAAATTCTGAGAAAAATATATGTTCAATATGGGACTATATTCTGCTAAATCCCAGAAAAGAAATTTTTTCAGAACTGATTTGGTATTTTTCATGAAAATAGTCTAGTTATGAGTAAATGAATTAAATATGTTATGTGAAGTAAGAAAATTGAAAAATATGATTTTATGGCTTGAGAATCATATATGAGTTATATGCAGATTTTTGATGAGGGTTTTGGTTATTGGTGATGAAATCTTAAGAGTTGACATTTTATGATGATTAAATGCATTTATTAGTAAAGTGTAAACAATTTAAATAAATTGTTTATAAGCTTAAGAAATATTATTCTTTCAATATCATTATACCGAAATATTGGTATGGATTTTATTGTAGAATTTCTATCTTTTTGTGTCGGGTTTACTATTCATGAGTTACTATTTATGAGTTACTATTCACGAGTTACTATTCATGAGTTACTATTCACGAAGTTACTATTCATGGGTTACTGTTCACGAGTTACTATTCATGAAAAATTAGTTTATTTTTCTAACTAAATTATAGTTGAGTTATGAATATTACTCTTGAGATTAAATCTATATGTTGATTATATTATTTTTATCATATATAACATTTTTATAACCCTAATGATGATATTAATTTCTCTTTGACTTGAGTGTAAAGATGAGTAGATTATTGGTATGATCATGACTATGAGTTCTCTTTGGCCAGTAGTGCAAAGTTGAATTGTTGACTAGTATGATCATGACCATTAAATTTATAATTGAATATTTTTAGCTTAAGTGCAAAGGTGAAATAATCAACATGGTTATAATTATTGTTTATATAAATTCTGAAATGATTATATATTTCTTTGAGATATTAATATATTTGGCCTGTAGTGCAAATATGAACTGTTGAGGAATATCTTTGGCCAGTAGTGCAAAGATGAATTGTTGATGAATATCTTTGGCCCGTAGTACAAGGATGACCTGTTGTTGAATATCTTTGGCCTGTAGTGCAAAGATGGTCTGTTGATGAATATCTTTGGCCGTATTACAATGATGAAATTGTTAGTATGATTATAAACAAGAACTGTGGTTTGGTATAACCATGATCTTTCATGTTTCAGGTAAAGATATGTGATGAAAATTATCTTCGTCCTGGGTGCGAAGAGAAATTTAGAATCACAATTATGATTATGAGTTATTCATATAATTGTAGAAAGGAACTGTTGATTGATGTTACAGGGATAAAATATTGTTGGTGGACTTTTAATATGGAGAAGATAATAGACTTTATAGTCTATTTGACTCTTCTAATGGTTTGCTGTTTCCGCTGCAGTTGTTGATCTAAAACTTGTTGTCTATTATATTTTATCATATTTTTCCCTGTTGAAGACTAATGATAAGTTGTTGTATATTATCTTAGTCATAATATTCTTTACTGGGCTAGTTGCCCTTTTCCTTTTTGTTCCATTTTTCTCAGGAGGCGAGAATATAGCGGGAACTAGTCGGGGTGTGGAGTGATGTTTCTAGTCAGTGGTATTAGCAGTCCTCACTATTTTATTAAATATTGTTTCAATAATTGTAATGAGGACTTATTTGAGTGTGGATATTATCTAGAAGACAATATTTGTATTTAAACTTACAGTATATGTGTTGTCGTATTCTGCACGACAATTGTATTA
The DNA here is from genome assembly GCA_016801055.1 of Panax notoginseng. Lineage (NCBI taxonomy): Eukaryota > Viridiplantae > Streptophyta > Magnoliopsida > Apiales > Araliaceae > Panax > Panax notoginseng. The sequence goes on from CM029018.1 coordinate 215,439,676, forward strand.
CTGAAGTTGTATTTGTTTCTGTACCATGTATTTGGCGACTCAGAATGGGTGATGTATACCTATTTTGGGGGCGTCACACATACGATCTTCTACTCAACACGTCAGCTACCACGTTCGCCCTTCCACGATGATATTGAATGGTATAGTCGTAATCTTCAACAGCTCGAGCCAACGTCTTCGGCGCAAGTTATGTTCGTTTTGGGTGAAGAAATACTTGAGGGTTTTAAAAATGGGTTTTGTACTGGGGTCAATACAAAATTTGATTTCACGCTCTAAGTAGACTAGGAAGTCTTCAGGGATACATCAGGAAATTTAATAACAATAGAAATATTATTCAAAACTGTGACTCTCATCCAAGACTTGGATAGCACGTTACTTTGATACCTATCAACTTGCCACCGTTATTCACGGCGTCCCCTACGGATAGTCTGGCTTTGGTGCATTCCACACAAGAAAGTCAACAACGAAAGGATCAGGGCTCTTTACTTATGGCTTGATATAATAGTGATTGACTTTAGTGGTTTGGTTGCTTGAATTCGCATAACAGGTTGGTTAGGAATATGAAAGCTAACAACCTTACGAAAACCATGATGAGAAGTTAACCAATCGATTCCTAAAATCACATCAAAGACAAGTATTTTTAAAGAGATAAGATCGACAGGTAACGTGAAAGTGTTGATTTGAATCAAATAAGATTTATAAACAGTAGAGGTAACGAAGGTTTCTCCTAACGAAGTTTTAATCGATAAGTTAAAGTCTAATCTCTCTAGAGTCAAATTTAAACGTTGAGTACAAGCAAGAGTGATAAAAGAATAGTTAGAACCGGTATCTAATAAGGTATAGACTTCGCAAGAATATATAATTAACTAACCCGTGCTAACTTCGTTCGGGTTACTCGCTTTTTGAGAAGTCACGAAAAATGCTCTTCCTGAAACCATCGAATTTGTTTTGTCCGTATCCGCCTTTGGTACCACCGTCCCAGCTGGACTTGACTTTGGTGCATGACAAAATCGGGCTAGGTGACCTTCTTTTCCATAATTGTAACATGCTTTGGATTGCATCACGCAGTTTGGACTGATATGTCCCTCCCCTCCGCATTTGAAGCATACAATTGATGGTCGTTCTCCTTCCTTGAAAATAGGTGTTGGTGCTGCTGTCTTTCCATCGTTGTTGAACCTTCTCTTCTTGAAATTTCCACTCCTATTATCTTGGCCATGATTACCACCGAAGTGGTTACCATTCTTGGCATGATAATTTCCCCAACGATGGTTATCATTGTTCTGATGGCCGTTGCCACCGGAGTAATTATTATCGTGTTGTTGCTCGTTACCTTTTGGTTGTGCTGACTCATTATCGCGCTCCAATAACTGAGCCCTATTCACAATATCTGAATATAAACAAAGTTTGTGAGAAATGAGGTATTGACGTATATCGGATTTCAAACCTCTTAAAAACATTCGCGTCATTCGATCCTCATTATCGACCAAATGGGATGCAAATCGGGATAACTCGACAAACTTAGCCTCGTACTGCGACACGGTCATATTATTTTGCTCCAACTTGATAAACTCCACCTCCTTCATGTGACGAATACTTTCGGAAAAGTACTTGTCGTTGAACAGCTCTTGGAACTTCTCCCAAGACATCTTGAGTGCGTCAGGCTGGGTACGTTTCATAGATTCCCACTAGTAATCTGCCTCTCCACGCAACATAAAGGTAGCGAAGGGAACCTTTTGCTCCTCTGAGCATTCCAAGACATCAAATATCTTGGTGATCTGCTTTATCCACGTCTCCGCCTTAAGTGGTTTTGGCTTTCCCAAAAACTCCGGCGGTCCCAGCTCCTTGAACTGCTTAGCAGTGACCAGCCGTGGGTTGCCATTGTTTCCACCCGCATTACGAACAGGAGTCTCTCTCGCCTGATGTTGCATGAATTGCATAAAGCCTCTGAACATCCCATCGTTCATCATCTGTTCGGTGTTATTGTTTACCTGAGGATTATTGTCTTCCTGTTGCACATTATCCTGGGTATTGATCGTTGGTGACTCAACGATCTTATGTGCTTCATTGCTTATCTCAACATTTTCAGATGCCATTTTCAAACACTGCCACAAAACAAGGGTTAATTGACATATCACATATTATCCCTATACTCTGACTGACCAATTAAATACCAAATAAACTTAGGTAGGTCATACTAGCGAAGGAATTCCCCGTCTCTCCCCTCCTAGTTCTTGTCTCACATCTCAGCCAGGGATCATATCCATAAGCTTTGATACCAACTGTGACGCCTCCAAAATAGGTATACATCACCCATCTTGGGTTGCTAATTACATGGTACATAAATTTAAATACAACTTAATTATACAACAGTCGTGTAAAATACGACAAAACATAGCTGAGAGTTTAAACAAGAATATTGTCATCTAGACTATATCCACACTCAATGGTGTCCTCATTACAATTATTATCACATTATTCCGTAGAATAGTGAGGACTACTAAAGCCATTTATCCTGGACCATCACTCCATTCCTCGACTTGTCCCAGCTATATTCTCATTTCCTGAAGAGAACAATGAAAGAAAGGGTGAGCTCAACTAGCCCAGTAAGAAATATTATGACTAAGATAATGCAGAATAAATTATCCTTAGCCTTCAACAGTATAACAACTGATAGAATACAATAGACAACAAGTTTTAGATCAACAACTGCAGCGAAAATAAGCAATCCATTAGAAGAGTCAAGTAGAGCATAAAATCTACTATCTTCTATGATTTAAAAAGTTTTTCATCAACTTTATCGCTGAGACTCAGCTTAATAAATAAAATCAAATAATCCCTGCACTACGACCAAGGATATTCATGTAATTATCAATGGTCATGATTATACCGAATAATCCCTAGTCAAAACCATACCAACAACTGTTCATCAATAAACTACAGGCCAATGAAGACTTTAACCACATCATTCGTCACATTACGGTCATGATTATACCGAATAATCCCTGATCATAATCATACCAAGTCCATCTCTGCACATAAGCCGAAGATGACTTTCATCACAATATAAGCATGAGGATGATGACAATGACATAATAATTCAATAAAACAAGTTCAGGGATAAATTTTAAAGATTTATAATTTAATTTATCAAGAATTCAATAACGTTCAAATTGTCAACATGATATTACTTTGTGGAGTAAAATTCAAGAATGATATTCATGTACCAAAAATAATTTGGACAGAAAAGAAATATATTTTTTGGGTAAATAGTACCCCGTGAATAGTACCCTGTGAATAGTACTTCGAGAATAATACCTCGTGAATAGTACCCCGATATGGAAAGTACCCCAAATACCCGAGTGAATGATATTCGGGTGAATATTAATTTAGGTGAATAGTAACCCGTGAATAGTAACTCGTGAATAGTACTCCGACACGAAAAGTGTCCTGAATACTCGAGTGAATGATACTAGAGTGAATAGTAGCCGGGTGAATAGTAACTCATAAAAGAAAAATACCAAAGACAATGATATTCCATGACGAGTACAAAAGAAATGATATCTCATACGAGTATAATAGAATATACGAAACTGCAAATGGATTTTCATCCCCCATACGGTAATCCACGTAGACAGATCATTTTCAACAGAATAATAAAGAATGAAATAAAAAAAAATTCACCAGGCATGCGATAGACCGCACTGACAAGTTATTCCCAACAGAATAATAAATAATCGAACCAGGTCATGCGTAATACGCATAGACAGGATATTTCAACAGAATAATAAAGAATAGAACCAGGTCATGCGTAATCTGCACAGACAGGATATTCCAACAGAATAATAAAGAATGTAATAACAGAAGAATTTCACCATGTATGCGGTACTTCACATAGATAGGTTATTCCAACATAATAATAAAGAATGGAATAACAGAAGAATTTCACCATGTATGCGGTACTTCGCATAGATAAGTTATTCTAACATAATAATAAAGAATGGAATAACAGAAGCTCTCTTCATGAATACGAAAGAAATAATACCCCTTACTTCAAAAGAAGACTGAATATTAGAATAGTGAGATAGCAGACTTCTCTTCTTCTTTCTCTCTATAATTTTTCTATAATAATTGCTCTATAGCTTTAGTGAATTGGTGAGAATGAAAGAAGAATGAGCTTCTATTTATAAGAAAATATAGTTTCAATAATTGCATATTTTGGGGCTCGAAATATTACAGTATAATACATTCCTCTTTTCCTTTATTTTTAATTTAGTCCTGCAAGTATTATCAAACTTGCACCACCTCCCCTAATAGTAAATCATGTGAATTAATAGTTTATTCATGTGACTCAATACTATAATCATGTGGAAAAAACTAATTACGGTATAGTACCTTCAACTATACCTCTATTTCTAATTTAGTCATGCAAGTATTATCAATCTTGCACCAACTCCCCTAATAGTACAAGAATGTGAATCAATAGTACACACATATGAACAAATAATTATAAGCATGTGAATTAATAGCAATTAATTGCTTATTTATCCGATTAATTACCCGATTGATCAATATAACCTCCAGACATCAATTACCATTAAAATAAATGTCGATTTCCACTAACACTAATAATTTTCACATAATGGAACTATCAATTTCATCTTTAATCAACACGAACTTATTCATCATTAATATTATAATTCACAATATTTAACAACCAGGTCGTTCCCAGGAAAGAGGGGGCTTTCTGACAAGGATTTCTCCTTATTGGCGCGCAATTAGGTGACCAAACCTCTCCTTGACAGAACTTCTAGACATTGTCAATATTGCAAATAATAATATGAATAACTTTGTCGTCTCAATTATTGATTTAATAATACATCATATTATGCAGATGATACTGTGACAATAATTGAATCAATAATGTGAGAGATATGATGCAGCAATTACTGTAGCAATAATTGAGTATAACTGAGTGACTTATCACGTAAGCATCAATAATCAATACCGTATGCTACTATGCAATCACGCGTATTACTGTACTTTTACTACCGAGTAGTTCAACAGTTTTAACGGTACCACTTTCGCCGTTATTTTTATAAAATGATAATTCTGTCGTTTTCTAACTTTGACAATACTTCCATTGTGGGGTCCACCAATGATCATGCCGTTGTACGAATATTCCCTGTTAAAATGAATATTCCCCGACCAATCGAATATTATATAACAACTTGCATACTTTATAAAATTTATAAATATTACCCACAACTATAACACTATCTCAAATCCACACCATAATATTAAAAAATATATTTCAAGAAATTTAAATCTTTATTCATAAAATTTGGGGTCTCACATTTTACCGGTGGGAACCGAGTGTTTATCCATTTAAAACTATTTAAAGTCTTCTTTGGCAGCCCACTATAAGCCTTCTTACATTTCTTAAAGCCTTTTCTCCACTTTTGTGCACACACTATTATTCACGTTGAAGGTCGTGTTGTGTGTGTATGCCCAAACCGTCGGTCCGTGGCTTTTATGCTTATACATACATACATATATATATATATATATATATATATATATATATATATATATATATAGATTTCTTTCAGGCTTGGAGATCACTTCGTGACCATTTACTGCTTTTGTACACACACACACACACACACACACACACACACACACACACACATATATATATATATATATATATATATATATATATAACTGTTTACAACTTTCATACAAACTACTACATCATGTGAGCCTAGTGTCGACGTCAGAATTTTTATTTGTTCCTTTTCGTTACCTGTTCTTTTGTGTTCTCATTTTAGGTGAGATTTGTTTGAAAAAACAAGTGAAAAATGTCCGACATATATAATGTCGACGATTGGACTATAAGAGTAGCCAGTTGGTTTTTTAACTGGTTGTACCAACACAACCGAGAAAAGGTTTGCACATTGACCTAGTGATGTGACACTGCTAAACGGGTCTGTGAAATCGAGATTCATTTAGGGTCCGGGGACTTAGTTATGCGGAGGGAAGGTGTTAGGCACCCCCCGACATCCGTGTTGCCACGGTGACCGCCAATTTTCAATAAACTGTTATATGAATGTGTGTGTGTGGGTCAATGTGCTGTTATTTGGAAGTAGTGCTATGCCTCGTTTGCACCTATATACATAGGGTTTGAATTTGTATAAAAAATTTGTTTTAACAAGATATAACAATGATATTTTAAAAAGAGATTTTTCAAACCCTTTGCTCAATAGTAATTGAGGCATTTGATACTTCCATTTTATTAAATGTTCGGCTTGATTGCTTTTATTTTCGAGATGCGAAGCATCTTCGAGAAAATAATGTACAAAGCAGTGCCGAACTCCTCATGGGTATGAAAACCATCTAAGAAAATCCAAACACCGTGAATAAATTTCAAGCTGCTTACAACTAAAAATGCCCATCACGGGAATCGAATCTAGACTCAGTAGACTGAATCTATGATCACATGATTCCTAGGCTCACATGATGCCGCAGTTAATATAAACGTAGTAAGTATATATATATATATATATATATATATATATATATATATATATATATATACCTGATTAACCACCACGAAGCACCTCTATGGGGGATCAGAAATGTAAATAAACCTGTAAAAGCGATTAACCGTCACGGAGGACACTCCAGGCGGGACGTAATGTACAGAAAGCAATAAAAACAGTCAACCACCATGAAGTAAACTCCAGGTGGGACGAAATGTAATATATATATATATATATATATATATAGTGATAAACGCACCGAATATAAAATCCAGGCTCATCGGACAAAGTCCAACAATAGTTAATATATATAAGTATATATATATATTAAAGCTGTAAACGCATCGGATGTAACATCCAGGCTCATCGAACAAAGTTCATATATATATATATATATATATATATATATATATATATATATATATATATATATATAAGAAAGCATTTAAACGTGCCAGACATAAGTCTAGGCTCATCGAACAAAGTTCAACACACAGTTCATATATATATATATATATATATATATATATATATATATATATATATATAGAAAACTATTAAACGCTCCAGACCGAAGTCTAGGCTCAATCGAGACATAACTCGATAATGTTAGTCCATATATAAAAAAATACATATATAAGAATATATATATACAAACTGAAAAGAAACCACGGACAGAAGTCCGGGCATACACACGCAACACAACTCTGAATGTAAAGAACAGTGTGTGCAAAGATGAAGAGAAAGGCTTTAAAGCGTGTAAGAAGGCTTACAGTGGGCTGCCAAAGAAGACTTCAATAACTTGAAATGGATGAACACTCGGCTCCCGCCGGCAAAAAGTAACTATATATGAGCTTACAAGTGTTTAAAATGAGAAAGCACTCAGTTTGGGGTGTGTACAGAGCAAATTAGACAGTGCTTCCTCGCCTTTTTCTCTTGTAAAATGGCCACCTCAAGCCCTCTATTTATAGAGGGTGGTGCGGCTGGGCCGCAGGTGTACCTGAGGCTGCCCGGGGTGCCCCGGGCTTCGCGGATCCCGCCGTCTCGAAGTACGTGCACGCATGCAACGTGATGTCCGCTCAAACTTTCAGAATTGCAATCCGAGCATCCGACTGAGGTATGTAGGACCTATTTTGGACCGCCGTTGTCGAGAGTTACACAAGGACATGGGATTAGAGGTTGTACGAAGTCATGAAGATGGGACGATGCCCTCCGGTCTTCAGCTTAAAATTCTATCCGTTATCCTGCGTAATAGTCACTCGGGATTAGTCTTCCTTGATTCTTGTGGGACATTGTTATGTAGAAATATATGTTTAAAATGTTGAGACATCGTGATGTGGCATCAAGGTGGAAAGATGATGACTTTGTCCCACACCGGGGTTATCTCCGGTTTGGGATGATAAAGCAGACGTTGCTCAGGGTTATCGCTGAGATTGGACTACTGCAATGGTTGAAGATCCTCAGTGTCATCTCTGAGGTGTGCCTGTCTTCTTGGTGTTATTGCTAGTACTGAGTGCCTCGGTGTAAGCACCGAGGTTGAAGCTGATGGCATGCATTTGAAACAAGCATTTTCGGGGTTATCTCCAAGGTTGGAATCTGCTATTCCCAGTGCTGGGACTGAGACTGAACATCTCGGGGTTATCTCCGGGCTGAATCTGTCTTCTCTGGTGGAATTTTTGGTATAGGAACTGTAGGCCTCGGTGTTATCACCGAGGTTGGAACTGTTACTCCCGGTGTGTGTTCTAGGGTTGAAACTGAGCTTCCGGTAGTATCCGGACTGGATGTGAGTCATCTTCCAGGGTTATCTCTGAAAGACGAATCTGTCTTCCTGCAATGTCAGTAACAGGTGTGCAGAAAATTTCTAGTGTCTACACCTAGGAATCATGTGATCACATATTCAGTCTCCTGAATCTAGATTCGGTTCCTGTGATGGACATTTTCAGCTGTAACCAGCTTATAAATTATTCATAGTGTTTGAATTTTCTTAGATGGCTCTCTTGGCCATAAGGAGTTCGGCACTGCTTTTTATCTTATTTCCTCGAAGATGCTTCGCATCTCGAAAATAAAAACAATTTAGCCGAACACATAATAAAAGTAGAAGTATCAAAGGCCTCAATTACTATTGAGAAAAGGGTTTGAAAAATCTCTTTTACAAAATATCACTGCTATATCTTGTTAAAACTGAACTTTTATACAAAATTCAAACCCTTTATATATAGGTGCAAACGAGGCATAACACTACTTCCAGAAATTGCACATTGATCTACACACACACACACATATTCAGATAATGGTTTAAATTAAAAAGTGGCGGTCACCGTGTTACCACGGATGTCGGGGGGTGCCTAACACCTTCCCTCCGCATAATCTCGATTTCACAGACCAGTTAAATAGTGTCATATTACTAGGTCAATGTGCAAACCTTTTCTTGGTTGAGTTGGTGCAACCATTTAAAAATACCAACCGGCGACTCTTATAAGTCCCAATCGTCGACATATACATATTGTACCTTTTCACAACTTGTTTTTTCAAACAAATCTCACCTAAAATGAGAACACCAAAAGACAAGAACAGAAAAGGGACAAATAAAAATCCCGACGTCGACAGGTGGCGACTCTGCTGGGGACTTCCAGTAAGAGGGCTTAAGTTGCTATCAAAGCTTTTCAAAACATTTATTTGCTTGTGTGTGGATATTTCATTTACATTTGAATGAATGTGTACGAATGTATTTACTTATTGCACTTAGTGCTTCACACCATATCAGCTTGTGATATTAGAGCTTCGCACATGTCATCATTTCTATACGGTGAGACATGTTGTATGTGAATGTATGTTGTGTGGTTCCTCCACCAGGAGGCTATCCTGTTGGTGTTTGATTACTGGACTCGTAGAAAGACTAATTCCAACGAGGCTCAAGAAAGACACCACCCAAATTCGCTCCAGTTGAAAGACCGGATTAACTTCTCGTCGAGTAAATTGTGATGATTTGGGAACCTTCATGCCAAAAGCCGCAAGAGTAGCCTAAGATAGGTCAACCTCTGATAAACCAAACTCGAAGGAAAGTCTCTTCATACTTTCCCATTTCAATTACTTGTAAATTCAATTACTTGTAATTTCATTTCCTTGTAAATCTCAATGTAATGGAAAATATGAAGGAATATGTGTACATGCATTCCCTTTTATATCAAAATCTTCCATGCTATCTTGTCATACAAATAGAAGACATCCCTTTCGCAGGATAATACTCCTAAAATGGACACATCACATAGCATATAACATTTCTACATTCCCTAAGACTAAACTACATAAGTCTTTTTTGTAGGGAAGCAATTGGTCCCATTGCTCGTTCAAAATCTAAAAAGGCACTAAGCCCACCGTCAAACATGGCTACAAGTGCCCAGCTTGATCCTACTTCCCGCGAGGAGTTCGAAGGATTAAGGAATCAAATAGCAGAATTGGCTGTCTTTCTAAAAGAACAAAGTAAAAACACTCAGGCTCATACAATGCCTACTCAATCAAAGTCATTCACTCAAGGGGCAGTCAGGATATTAATAGAAAGATGGAAACCCAGATACATAATGTAAGATCCCGAATTTTATAAAATAAAAATATTCAATTTTTCTTATAATTACAATTCAGTAAATGGTTAAATTGATAAAAAGTTAAAGTTATGGGTGAAATGTGAATTTTTTTCAAAATAAACAAGTGGTTATAAAATAATCATTGTTGTTGGGGAATATTCGTTGGTCGTGGAATATTCTTTCTGTCGGGGAATATTCGTACGACGACACAACTATTTGTGGGCCCCATAACAGAAAACGGTCGGATGAAGATAACGACAAAAATTGAGTTTTTATAATTAACGGCGTAGTTATTACCGTTAACACTGTTGGAATACCCGGTGGTTAAAATACAGTAATAAGCGTTATTGCACAGTATTTTTGAAATTATTGATTCTTACGTAAGAAGGCACTGCTGAATAATTGTAACAGTAATTATTGTAAAATATTTTATTTTATTGATTCAATAATTGATGCGTTGATATTTTATATTATTGTTGTTTTAATAATTGTTGCTGCACAGTATTTCTCATTATCAGATCAATAATTCATATTATTTGAATAATATTATTAGATAGCATTATTGGCAATGTCTAGAAAGTTCTGTCAAGGAGAGGTTTGGTCACCTAATTACGCGCCAGTAAGGAGAAATCTTTATCGGAAAGCCCCCTCTTTCCTGGGAACGGCTTGGTTGTCATAAATGTGATTCTGTAATATTATTTGTGAATAATTAATTATTGATTCATATGATAAGGAAATATTTATTTTATGTGGATATAAATGAGGGATATATTTTTGTGGTTAAAAATGAAGGAGTTAATGTTCAGGTGTTTTATCTGTATTTTTGTCGGAACGGGGGTATTGAAAATTAAATTAGGGTTTTTGAGATATGTTGCGAGGGTTATAATTTTTAATCCGACCGTTGGATCGTGGTAATATTTGGATATGTTATACATATATAAGTTGAGTATATGCCCACAAATTTTGAACCGTTAAAAATGAATGATGATTTGTTATGAATTTTACGAGATGACTGGTTCAGAAATTGTTAAATTTTCGGAGTTAATCATTTTGGTGGAAAATTCTAGAATTGGTGGGCCCCACTCTTGGTTGGTGAAGAAATGTGCTGAGATTTTTATTCAAATGTGGTGGGTGGGAATAGTAGCAGGTAAAGCCATCAGGTTGCAGGTTAAGTCTGCTTCGGCGTGCTAACATTTTCCTATAAATAGAGGGCTAAGTTAGAATTGAAAATCACACCAGAAACATAAGTTTTCTCTCTTTATCTCTCTATATTATGAAGCATATTTTGTGAGTTTTTAGATACTTTGAGAGTTGCTATTCAGTGCAAGGTTCTTTCCGCTTTATCCGGTCAGAAATATTGCTCTTTTGAGGTAAGGGATTGTAAGAGATAGTAAGGGGTGTTATATTATTCTTAAAATGATATTTTCTTTAATATCATTATACCGAAATGTTGGTATGAACTTTTTATCAAATTTGAAACTTTTTGAGGCGGGGTTACTATTCACGTATACGGCACTATTCACGTATACGGCACTATTCATGTATATGGTACTATTTACGTATATGACATTATTTACGTATACGGTACTATGTATGAATACAGAATACTATTCATGAGTTACTATTCATGAGTTACTATTCACGAGTTACTATTCATGAGTTACTATTCACAAGTTACTATTCACGGGTACTATTCACGACAAAAAATTGGTTTCTTTTTCTGACCAAATTATCGTTGATTTATGATTGTTGCTCTCAAAAATAAATACAGTTGTTGATCATATTATTTTTATTATCATATATAACATTTCTATAATCCTGATATTGAATTTCTCTTTCACTTGAGTGTAAAGATGGGTAAATTATTGGTATGATCGTGACTGAGGAATGTCTTTGGCCTGTAGTGCAAAGATGAACTGTTAACTGGTATGATCATGACCATTGAATTTATAATTGAATATCTTTAGCTTAAGTGTAAAGATGAATTGATTAACATGGTTATAATTATGGTGTATATAAATTCTGAAATGATTATATATTTCTTTGAGATATGAATATATTTGGCCTGTAGTGCAAATATGAACTGTTGAGGAATATCTTTGGCCTGTAGTGCAAAGATGAATTGTTGATGAATATCTTTGGCTCGTAATGCAAAGATGACTTGTTGTTGAATATCTTTGGCCAGTAGTGCAAAGATGAACTGTTGACGAATATCTTTGGCTGTAGTGCAAAGATGAAGTTATTAGTATGATTATGAACAGGAACTGTGATTTGGTATAACCACGATCTTTGATGTTTCAGGTAAAGACATGTGATGAAAATTATCTTCGTCCTGAATGCCAAGAGGAATTTAGAATAACAATTACGATTATGAGTTATACACGTGATTGTGAACAGGAATTGTTGATTGATATTATAGGGATAAAATATTGTTGGTGGACTTTTAACGTGGAGAAGATAATAGACTTTATAGTCTATTTGACTCTTCTAATGGATTGCTCGTTCCGCTGCAACTATGATTGAGAAATTTTATCATCTACCATATGTTCTAAATCTCTGATTTAATTCTGTTGAAGGCTATTGATAACTTATTTATCTTTAGTCATGATATTCTTTACTGTGCTAGTTGTGCTCACCGTTATGTTTCACAATTCCTTTCAGGTAATAAGAGTGTAGCTGGGTCGAGCGGGGGTAACAAGAGAATAGAACGGTGGTCATCATTTAGTAGTTATATTTGGTGAATAAATTAGGGTGAAGCGAACCCAACGTTGGAAGGGTGTTTTGCCACTATCATACCAGATGTCTAATAACATATAACCCGTGTCATCATAAGACAGGATTGTGCTCATCCACTTGCTGAGTATCTTTACGAGCACTACCTATATAATCTTGGTGTTTATTTGAAGTATAATTTTCAATTAGAGACAGTGGAGATAATGATATGTCAAGAGAAGACTCACCATTGGGAAGAATATGATAGTAAACTTCTCGTTTTTCTTTGGGGTCTATTGGGTCAACCAAGGATAATTATGTGGCCATATGATATCTATCATAACCTTGAAGCATGGCCTCTCATGTACGAAGGTTTCCTTGAGCACTTCCCAAAGATTCTAATTTCTAAAACAGTTTTTGACTATACCATTATGTAAGGTGTCATTGTGAGGTGTTGTCCATGGTTGGGACATGAGTCACATTTAGTATATATTTGTATCCAAACTCACAGCATATGCGTTGTTGTATTTTATACGACAATTGTTGTAATAAAGTTGTAGTTATTTTCTGTACCATGTATTTGGCGACTCAGAATGGGTTGGATGGAATGGACCTATTTTGGGGTCGTTACACATAAGCCTCATTCCAATATAGGAACCAACAAAACCCCTGAAATCACAAAACTCAGGGATGATCGAGAAACTGGGGATATAAGAAAGAAAGTCCAACAAATGGAAGAAACCATCCCTTCAATCAAAGGGACTAGAAACTATGGAAGTGTCACCTATTTAGATTTCTGCATATTCCCAGGGGCTCGATATTTTGACAAATTCAAAATCCCAGAGTTTAAAAAGTACAATGGGGCAAGCGATCCCTATACACACCTAAAAGTGTACATTGGCGAACTGGGGTCTTATGTTGAAGAGGAAAGCCTCAGAATGAAATTATTTCAAACGAGTCTCACTGGAGAGGCTAAAGCTTGATATGCTCGACTTGACAATGCCAAAATCCACAACTGGGAAGAATTGGACCACACCTTTCTAAATCAGTACAGTTTTCAGTCACAAATGGAGCCAGACCGATACCAAGTGACTAAAGTCAAAAAGAAAAGTACAGAGTTTTTTCGTGAATATGCCCAAAAGTGGAGACGTCTGGCAGCGCAAGTCATTCAATCAATGACAGAAACTAAGATGGTAATGACATTAATTGATATCCAAGAGGCGCCTTACTATGAGAGAATCCTAGCAGGTATATGAAAGCCATTCTCGTTGATGATCAAACACGATGAAATGGCAGAGATGGGCCTGAAGGCAGGCAATATTAAAGGCTTCACTGCCTTTGAAGCAGTCGCCGAGCATATACAAACTGGCAAGTATACGAGCAATCCTAAGAGGGTACTCGATAAAGGCAATGAAGATGTATCCCTTGTTTCATAGGGGAAAGCTAGGAGACCAACCTATAGTCCCCCCATTTGGAAAAAATAAGATAATCTTCCATTTCAACAACAGACTGTATTCAACCAATGCCAAGACCGAAAAAGAAAATTTGAAAGAACAAAAAATCGGGTGTTCACTCCACTGGGCGGTTCCCTTGAAAATGTATTGGCGATATTAATGGATCACAAGAAAATTACCGAACTGGCTCCACAATCCAAGCCAGAGATGTGCTTACCACTCAGGGTCTCCAGGCCACGATACACAAGATTGTTGGTCCTTAAAGCATAAGATTCAAAATCTGATCGAAAATGGCAGTATTGTGGTCCAACAACCTGATCAACAAAAATGTCAACACCAACCTTCCGTTACAGTATGATACGGAGGAAGTAAACATGATCGGGTCAGGAAACGCTGAAATGTATCCAAATCGTAAGTACATACGAAGGATGGAGGAATACCCCTAAAGGCACAAAACAAATATCCTAGAGTAGGAAAACTCGGAGGAAGGTATGACAGTAATGCAAAAATTAGAGACGATTCAGAATCAGGTAAATCTGCTATCTAAGCTGATAGTGCGCCAACATCAGGATACGAGGCAGCTTTTCATTCAACTATCAGAAAGCCAAGAGAAAAAGGAGGTTATCCATAATGCAAGCCAATATCTCTCCATGATGAGCCAGCTAAATGAAGAAGATCAAAGCAGGCTGAAAGTATAAGAAATGGGGGATGATAAAATTGCTAAAAAATCTCACCAGCGAAAAAATTGCTCGGGGGAATGCAAATTCTCAAAGAAGAAAGATTTAACAACCTCCAAGAGAGTCCAAAAATTCACCCCTCTGAGCAAATCAAATAAAGAAATGCTACACTTTTTGATAAGCGAATGATGGATTACTGAGTTGCTACCTCCTATAAATTATAAGACAAAGAGTTATGATTCCACCAAGATATGCCTCTACCATTCTAACTCACTTGGAAATGCGACTGAGGAATATTGGTCTTTGCGACATAAAATCCAGGATCTCATTGAAAGTGGAGAGTTGAAGCTAGAATCCCTCATGACCAGAAAAGGCGAAAAGGAAATAAAAAGCTTAAGTTGACAACTCGAAACAGGAAGTTCAAAGGAGTTGAAGGCTATAAGCACCAATTCTGGCAGAACATAAGGTGGACTAATCCTAATGCAGGGAATGACAGAGGAGACAAGAGAATCCCTAAAGGAGATTCCTCCGCCAACATCAAACATCTTGTGGCCCAAAGATAGCAACCACGTTCCAAATTTTATCATCTTGGATGATGAGGAGGAAATACTAATCCTTTCCAAGGAAGAAAAAGCCAAAACAAAAAGTTTCTTGCAAGAAATGCCACAATAGTTCGAAGGAGATTTCATGGTCGAGTCTTCTCAAGCCTAGGAAAAAGGTGCAGAAACAGATGAAGGAAACGATGGTGAGGTTATCGGGGAAACCAACCCATCGAAGAATCAAGAGTTCATATATAAGACTCCAACTTATTATAAATAAAATCAAATTTTCTCTAATTATTATTTTGAATAATAGGGTGCTAATTTGATATAATGCTTTGGTTATGGGTGAAATGTGTAAATTTTGCAAAATAAGCAAGTGGTTATAAAATATTCATTTTGTCGGGGAATATTCGTTTGGTCGTGGAATATTCTTGCTATTCGGGAATATTCGTACGACGGCGCAGTCATTTGTGAGCCCCATAACGAAAAATGGTCGGATGAACAAAACGACAAGCTTGAGTTTTTATAAATAATGGCGTAGTAGTTACCGTTAACACTGTTGGAATACCCGGTGCTTAAAATACAGTAATACGCGTAGGTACACAGTAGCACACGGTATTGCATAGTATTGTTGAATTATTGATTCTTACGTAAGAAGCTCAATAATTGTTACAGTAATTACTGTTCACTATTTTATTTTATTGGTTCAATAATTGTTGCGTTGATATTTTATGTTATTGTTGTTTCAATAATTGTCACTGCACAGTATCTCCATTATCAGATCAATAATTCATATTATTTGAATAATATTATTAGACAGCATTATTGACAATGTCTAAGGAAGAAGTCTAAGAAGAGGTTTGGTCACCTAATTGCGCGCCAATAAGGAGAAATCCTTATCGGAAAGCCCTCTCTTTCCTGGAACGACCTGGTTGTCATACTTGTGATTCTGTAATATTATTTATGAATAATTAATTATTGATTTATATGATACGAAAATATTTGTTTTTATGTGGATATAAATGAAGGATTTAATTTTGAGGTGTTTTATCAGTATTTTGTCGGAATGGAGGTTTTAAAAATCAAAATAGTGTTCTTAAAGCTCAATTGCGTGAGTTATAATTTTAATCAGACCGTTGGATCGTTGTGATTTTTGGATATGTTATACATATATAAGTTGAGTATATGTCCATAAATTTTGAACTATTAAAAATTAACGTATGATTTGTTATGAATTTTATGAGGTATTGAAAATCATCCGTTTGTGAATTTTGGATATTTTCGGTTTGGAATTTAGAAAAACTTAAAACTACAAAGTTGTAGAGAATTTGATTTCATGTGGAATGGACATGAGATTCAAATTTTTCTGATAAAAGTGCTATTTTATATGAATTATTGAAGTTACTGATTATTTAAAATATTTTAGAAATTTATATAATTGGTGGGCTCCACTTTTGGTTGGTGAAAAATGTTCTGAAATTGTATTTCAAAAGTGGTGGGCGGTAATAGTAGCAGGTAAAGCCATCAGGTAGCAGGTTAAGTCTACTTCGGTGTTCTAACATGTTTCTATAAATAGGGTGCTGAGTTAGAATTGAAAATACACCAGAAACAAGTTTTCTCTCTTTCTCTCTCTATATATTATCGAGCGTATTTTGTGAGTATTTAGATACTTTAAGAGTTACTATTCAGTGCAAATTTTCTTTAGCGTCATATCTAATATTTCGGTCAAAAATACTGTATTTTGAGGTAAGGGATGTTATTTGTTTGTAAATGGTATTATTTCTTTCAATATCATTATGCCGAAATATTGGTCTGAACTTTTTATCAAATTTAAAATTTTTTGTGTCGGGGTTACTATTCATGTATACGACACTATTCACCGAAAAATAAAATTTTCTCTTCTTTGTCCCAGATGTCTATTATGGTTACTATCTTTGATTGTATCCATGTTTTGATCGTCATTCTTGAATTTTTCTCTATTATGTTTTATTATGGAGTATTTTTAAACTTGAATTATCTAAAGTACGAATATCTAAACTTTGTCCTTTTATCGTACTAGATTCGTTCTCTAAAATATTTTTCATCATCCTCAGTCCTTAATGGTGATACTTGATGAATATCTTTGGCCTGTAGTGCAAAGATGAATGATTACCTGATGAATATCTTTAGCCCGTAGTGTAAAGATGAACAGGTGTTGAGATAAACATGACTAACTGGTGATACAAATGAATATCTTTGGCCCGTAGTGCAAAGATGAATATTTGATTCAAGATGTATATTGATTAATGTTACAGGGATAAAATATTGATGATAGACTTTTAAATTCATAGATGATAGTAGATTTTATTTTCTACTTAACTCTTTTAATGAATTATTGTTTCTGCTGCAGTTGTTGATCTAAAACTTGTTGTCTATTATATTCTATTAGATTTTTCCCTGTTGAACACTAATGATAATTTTGTTGTATATTATCTTAGTCATAATATTCTTTACTGGGCTAGTTGAGCTCACCCTTTTTCTTTTTGTTCCATACATAGGTAGCCATCAGTGGTGCGATCAGACCCTCAAAAGAAATATCCAAACCCAAACATCAATCCCAAGACAACCAACAATAGGGATGAAATGGCCATCATCATAAGATGCAACTCGTCTGCAATTCATAGCTCCTAAAGTGAGTGCTAGAAGACTTGATCTGTTTTGACCTCCAGCAATACATGGGAAGCCGTCGTGGCAAATTCTATCGCATATTTAATGACCTGTTCCCCCATATCAAGACAACAAATCAAACCTTACAGATCAAATCAAACTTGGGTGAAGTCATCACCAACCAAGCTGAGATCTTTGGGGCAATTTAGTGGAGTCCGAAGTCCTTTCGACATCAATCATCAAAGTTGTAACAACAACACAATGATATATCAAGCATGATCACCAGTGAGGACCTTCAAAGAGCCGACACCCTTAATCACAAGTCTTCATAAAATCAGAAGAAAACCATCAAGGCCGATTGCACGAACAAGCCAGGAACAATGATTGAGGGCATCAAAGCCCAAATTCGCTACCTGTTCACCATCTGGTACAGAGGTAAAAGCCTCTTGCGATCTCGCCATCTTATCGGCCTATCTGTCAAAATAATGATCACAGACAATAAGCAAGGCTGGGGCAATTTCAAATTTGATGACAAACCGATATTGGGTCCCTTACAACAAGATTGGGGCAATCTCGAAAACAGCGACAACCTAACACTGGGGCATTTATCAACCATCCTAAAGAGAAAAATGCACCAGTCAGCACCATCAACATGGTACATCATCATCAGAACTTCCCTCACATCATCTCACTGGCAGTTTGAGATGATCATTTAATCTTTTCCAATCATACTGTTCTCAAAATGAATAATCCACATGTGAGGATATTACTCGCTCGTGACTTGGTCAGCAAAAAATTTCTCATATATATTCCCGGCAACAACATGCAAAAGGACTGGGGCATTTTTCGATTCCAGGAAAGGGAAGGAATTTAAGGCGGGATCAAGCCTCTCATTAAAAGAAAGGGGAGAAATCCTGAAAGAAATCATGGCAACATAAGCTTGCTCCTACAAAAGAATGGGAAGATTATTAAGAAAGTCCTTAACTCAAAAGCAGAAGCCCAATGACAAAAGGTCTAGCGAATGAAATCCTCATCATCAAATGTGCCAATCGGCGTCGAGTCCTCACAAGTCGAGGTCTCTACACCGAAGTTCAAATTTGGGTAGCGAAAGAATGAGCTGCACCCTCTAGGGATGTTAGCGGCATTCAAGTCATCAGTTCAGTCGGGTTGCAAATCAAACGCTCAAGGAAATGGGGCACAAGCACCCAACAGTTAAAGGAAACTCCAAATCACCTCAAAAAGGGTGAGGTAAAATTCTATGCAAGATAATTTAAAATATGCATCAACTTGGGACAATAAACTCCTAAGGATAAATCTAGATCATCACATCATGCATGATCTGCACATGTGCAAATGTGCTACATCAACGTACATCTCTATCAAGGTTTAACATGCATCTCTAGTAGATTTAAATATGTGTGCAAGTTAAATGCCTAGATTAGAGAAAAATTTCATCGTAGACATCTAGTGGTTGTCATCGATCCAGCGTAACATCAGGAAGAGTCTGGTGAAGCAGACCTTGGAATATCACTTCAGGGAAGGTATCTGAAGATCCGGTATTCTAAACCATTGACATTAATTCAATGTAACATCAAGATAGTTCAGGGATACCACTGTTTGAGTAGGAACCAAAACAGTTTGGCGATATCAGCGTATTCAACTACCAGCAAGGTAGACACTATTGTCAAACTACTAGCAGGGTAGGCACCATTGTAAACTACCAGCGTATGCATCGAGAAGGTCTGGTGATTTTAGAACGTCATCCCCAGTAAAGATATAGAAAACATCTCAACTTATCTTCATCAAACAAGCATCGACAACACCGATAAAAAGCCAAACCGTTGGAGTCAACACCAATATAGGCATCATCAATGATCGGTAAAGGTAAAGTGATTTGCGAAAACATTTTAACATTCATCATAACATTCATTACATTACAATTTCTGATGTGTAAAATGCGATGTGCGAGTTGCGAAGTGCGATTGGCCAAATGCGAAAAGCGAAGTACGAAATGCGATGTACGATTTGTGAAAATATTTTAAACATTCATCATAACATTCATTCCATTACGATTTGTATCATTAGAAATACCTTATCATATTTCAAGTGTCTAGTAATCTGTATCTTGTCCATTCCATTGCATTGCATGAACATGATAAAGAGGGGCATCTATAGACACTCGAATTTTTGTTTTCTTGTTACTAACTATGTAGGAGGACGAAAACGTCTTTTCCACACTCTAGAGATAACCCTGGAGGACCACAATGTTAGTTCTAACCCCAGAGATAGCCCTGGGAGATCCAGTTTCCAACCCCGGAGATAACCCCGGGAAATCAGTTTCCAACCCCGGAGATAACCCCGAGAAAGTCAGTTCCAACCCCGGAGATAATCTTAGGAGATCAAGTTTAATGCACTGAGTCAACCCCAAGAGGTCAAGCCAATCTCAGAGATAACCATGAGGACATTCAGAGTCAACACCAGGCCAACCTCAGAGATAACCCTGAGAAAAGACTGCTATAACTGCGTGAAAATCGGAGATAACCCCATGAGGGATAAAATAGTCATTTTGTCAACTCAACTTCAGCTTAAATCAGATACACTCATTTCAACTCAAATTGCTTCAAAAGAAGTCCCACAAGAACCATATCTTAACTTTCGAGCGCAAACTATTCAAAACAGCTCAACGAACTGCTTGACGGAGACCCAGAAATGCCATTTCGGTTATGGATCCATCTTTCTAGAGTAAAAAAAGAGCAAATCCTATGTCATTGCATAGCTCTCGGAAAGAGCTTTCCGGAATGGCATGTCTCGCTTCCATCGGACTCCCGGATTGAAAGTTATGAAGGTTCGAGTGAACAACGCGTTGTTCAAGTGTACGTACTTCGAGACGACGGGATCCACATTGATCGGGGCACCCCGGGCAGCCGCAGGTAGACCCGTGGCTGCCGCAGGTACACCTACGGCTCCCCCCTCTATAAATAGAGGGCTTGGGGTGACCATTTTGTAAGAAAAAAGGCGAGGAAGCCCTGTCTATTTTGCTTTGTACACACTATAAACTGAGTTATCATTTCAAACACTTGTGAGTTTATATATTGCTACATTTTACCGGTGGGAACCGAGTGTTCATCCATTTAAAGCTATTTGAAGTTTTCTTTGGCAGCCCACTATAAGCCTTCTTACATTTCTTAAAGCCTTTTCTCCACTTTTATGCACACACTATTATTCACGTTGAGAGTCGTGTTGTGTGTGTATGCCCAAGCCGTCGGTCCGTGGCTTTTATTGCTTATATATATATATATATATATATATATATATATATATATATATATATATATATATATACATTTTTGTCAGGCCTGGAGATCACTTCGTGACCATTTACTATTTATATATATATATATATATATATATATATATGTATATTTATATTTTTGTCAGGCCTGGAGATCACTTCGTGACCATTTACTGCTTTTGTACACACACACACACACACACACACACACACACACACACACACACACACACACACACACATATATATATATATATATATATATATATATTTTACATTTTGTCCCGCCTGGAGTTTACTTCATGGCGGTTGATCACTTTTATATTTATATTTACATTTCATCCCACCTGGAGTTTACTTCGTGGCCGTTGATCATTCATATATATATATATATATATATATATATATATATATATATACAACTTTTAGGTATATATAACTGTTTACAACTTTCATACAAACTGCTATATCATGTGAGCCTAGGAATCATGTGATCATAGATTCAGTCTCCTGAATCTAGATTCGGTTCCCGTGATGGACATTTTCAGCTGTAACCAGCCTGTAAATTATTCACGGTGTTTGAATTTCCTTAGACGGCTCTCATGCCCACAAGGAGTTCGTCATTGCTTTTTATCTTATTTTCTTGAAGATGCTTCGCATCTCGAAAATAAAAGCAATCCAGCCGAACACATAATAAAAATGGAAATATCAAAGGCCTTAATTACTATTGAGCATAAGGGTTTGAAAAACCTCTTTTACAAAAAATCACTGCTATATCTTGTTAAAACTGAACTTTTATACAAAATTCAAATCCTTTGTATATAGGTGCAAACGAGGCATAGCACTACTTTCAGATAATTGCACATTGATCTATACACACACACACATTCAGATAATGGTTTAAATTAAAAAGTGGCGGTCACCGTGTTACCACGGATGTCGGGGGGGGGGTGCCTAACACCTTCCCTCCGCATAATCAAGCACTCGGACCCTAACGAATCTCGGTTTCACAGACCAGTTAAATAGTGTCACACCACTAGGTCAATGTGCAAACCTTTTCTCGGTTGAGTTGGTGCAATCATTTAAAAATACCAACTGGCGACTCTTACAAGTCCCAATCGTCGATATATACACGTCAGACCTTTTCAAAACTTATTTTTTCAAACAAATCTCACCTAAAATGAGAACACCAAAGGACAAGAACAGAAAAGAGATAAATAAAAATCCCGACGTCGACAATTTATATATCCACGTCATATAATCCATGTACATTAGTCCAGTCTAATTAATTTTATAACATGTATGGACTCAATTTAATTAGCCACTAATAATACAATATCTCTTCACTAATTTATTAATCCAATTAGACTCACTTATTGAAATAATTTATAATTCTTTGATATAGTATATCTTTAATGTTTCCCCACATACTTGTTGTCACATAAGTAATTATTTATGTTACTTCTAATTTCTTTCACTTTACTATATAGTTTCTATATATTATATAGTTACCTTAAAGTGTCACATTGCACTTTCTTTTTAATATAGGAACTATATGTTAACAAATATCTTACACACATTAATTAAATGGATAATATAATTCTAATTATGTAAATTGCTCATTCGTATCTACAATAATAATTAATTAATAACATAATATTAATTAATCATTCACTTCTTAATTTATTCATTAACTTAATTAATCAAATTAAACCACTTAAATCTCCATTCTCATGCCATATAAGGCATTTCACAATTCCTCATAAACTCCACATTTTTCTCACTTCTTATAAATTCAATTTAAATTAATTGAATTATTCATTTCACAACACATCATTATTTATATTTAAATAAATATTTATAATTATTTATTCGTGAAATTCACAGTTCTTACATCCTCCCCCCCTTATAAAAATTCTGTCATCAGAATTGGCATAAGGTTACACAAATAGATAGGAATAGTCCATTCGCATCTTATCTTCTAATTCCCACGTGGCTTCCTCGGCGTCGTGGTTCTATCAAAGTACTTTTACAGAAGATATAATTTTATTTCTTAACGTCTGCTCATTCCTATCTAATATCTGGATAGGAATTTCCTCATACGTCAGATTCTTCTCCACTTGAATAGGCTCATAGGAAATCACGTGTTTGTAGTCAAGCTTGTACGGACGCAACACGAAAATATGAAATACATTGTGGATGTGCTCCAATTCGTGTGGTAATGCAACTTGGTATGCCACTTCGCCCACTCGCTTCAGTATCTCGAATGGTCTTATGAACCTCAGACTCAATTTTCCCTTCTTATCGAATCGTATTTTTGTGACAACCCCAAAACAGATCCATTCCATCCAACTTATTCTGAGTCGCCAAATACATGGTACAGAAAACAACTACAACTTTATTACAATAATTGTTGTCCAAAGTACAACAACACATATGCTGTGAGTTTTAATACAAATATATACCAAATGTGACTCATGTCCCAACCGTGGACAACACCTCACAATGACACCATACATAAAGGTATAGTCAAAAACTGTTTTAAAAATTAGAATCTTTGGGAAGTGCTCGTAAATATACTCAGCAAGTAGATGAGCACAATCCTGTCTTATGATGACACGAGGTTGTATGTCATTAGACATCTTGTATGATAGTGGCAAAACACCCTTCCAACGTTGGGTTCGCTTCACCCTAGATGATTCACCAAATATAACTACAAAATAATGACCACCGTTCTATTCCCCTGTTACCCCCGCTCGACCCAGCTACACTCTTATTACCTGAAAGGAATTGTGAAACAGAAGGGTGAGCACAACTAGCTCAGTAAAGAATATCATGACTAAAGATAATTAAATTATCAATAGCCTTCATCAGTAATAAATCAGAGATTTAGAACATATGGTGGATGATAAAAATTTTAACCATAGTTGCAGCGGAACGAGCAATCCATTAGAAGAGTCAAATAGACCATAAAGTCTATTATCTTTTCCATGTTAAAAATCCACCAATAATATTTTATCCCTGTAACATCAATCAATAGTTCTGGTCCACAAACATATGAATAACCCATAATCATAATTGTGATTCTAAATTCCTCTTCGCACCCAGGACGAAGATAATTTTTATCACATGTCTTTACTTGAAACATCAAAGATCATGGTTATACCAAATCACAGTTCCGGTTCATAATCATACTAATAAATCCATCTTCGCACTACGACCAAAGATATTCATCAACAAACCATCTTTGCACTACGGGCCAAAGATATTCAACAACAGTTCATCTTCGCACTACAGGCCAAAGATATTCATCAATAATTCATCTTTGCACCACAGGCCAAAGATATTCATCAACAATTCATCTTTGCACTACAGGCCAAAGATATTCATCAATAATTCATCTTTGCACTACAGGCCAAAGATATTCTTTAACAGTTCATATTTGCACTATAGGCCAAATATATTAATATCTCAAAGAAATATATAATTTCAGAATTATATAAACAATAATTATAACCATGTTGATCAATTCACCTTTACACTTAAGCTTAAGATATTCAATTATAAATTCAATGGTCATGATCATACCAGTCACAATTTAACTTTGCACTACAGGCGAAAGAGAACCCTAGTCATGATCATACCAATAATCTACCTATCTTTACACTCCAGTGAAAGAGAATTTCAACATCAGGGTTATAATAATGTTATACATGATAATAAAATCAATATAATCAATACATAGTTTTAATCTCAAGAGTAATATTCATAACTCAACTATAATTTGGTTAGAAAAAGAAACCAATTTTGTCGTGAATAGTAACTCGTGAATAGTAACTTATGAATAGTAATTCATGAATAGTAACCCCGACACAAAAAGATAAAAATTCCATAATAAAATCCATACCAATATTTCGATATAATGATATTAAAAGAATAACATTTCTTAAGCTTATAAATAATTTATTTTAATTATTTACACTTTACTAAATAATGCATTTAATCATCTTAAAATGCCAAACTCATAAGATTTCATCACCAATAACCAAAAACCCTCATCAAAAATCTGCATATACCTCATATAGGATTCTCAAGCCATAAAATCCTATTTTTCAATTTTCTTACTTCACATAACATATTTAATTTATTTACTCATAACTAGATAATTTTCATGAAAAATACCAAATCAGTTCCAAAAATATTTCTTTTTTGGGATTTAGCAGAATATAGTCCCATATTGAACATATATTTTTCTCAGAATTTTTAAAATTTATTTACTATTTTTCATATGGCCAAAACAGTCGAATATTTAGACATTTATCAAAAAATTGAACTTTTGTCCAAAAATTCTGAAATTTACAGAGTATACTTCTATCATATACATGTACCCCCAATAAAAATTTTATCAATTTTGGAGTTAACTACAAGGAATTATAAGCGGTTACTTTTAAAATAGTCTTTTCTCATAAAATTCATAACTCTTAATCTATACATCCAAAAATCACCATTTTTGGACACAATCAAGAAAACTCATCAAAATATCATTTCAAATTTTTCCAGAATTTTTGAATATCAGAAAAATTACGAAACTGAAAATCATAACAACCCTTAAAATCCCTTAATATCCCTTACAATCCCTTACCTCAAAAGTGCAGTATTTCTGACTGGAATGCAAAGCCGAAGAAAACTTGCACTGAATAGCAACTCTCAAAGTATCTAAATACTCATAAAATATGCTTCATAATATAGAGAGAGAAAGAGAGAAAACTTATGTATTCTGGTGTGATTTTCAATTCTAACTTAGCCCTCTATTTATAGAAAAATGTTAGCACGTCGAAGCAGACTTAACCTGCAACCTAATGGCTTTACCTGCTACTATTTCTACCCACCACATTTGAATAAAAATCTCAACACATTTCTTCACCAACCAAGAGTGGGGCCCACCAATTCTAGAATTTTCCACCAAAATGATAAACTCCGAAAATTCAATAATTTCTGAACCAGTCATCTCGTAAAATTCGTAACAAATCATTCGTTCATTTTTAACGGGTCAAAATTTGTGGACATATACTCAACTTATATATGTATAACATATCCAAAAATTACCACGATCCAACGGTTAGATTAAAAATTATAACCCCCGCAAAATAACTCAAAAACCCTAATTTGATTTTTAATACCTCCATTCCGACAAAAATATTGATAAAACACTTCAACATTAATTCCTTCATTTATAACCACATAAATAAATCCATCACTTATATCCACATCAAATAAATATTTCATTATCATATAGATCAATAATTAATTATTCATAAATAATATTACAGAATCACAATTATGACAACCAGGCAGTTCCCAGGAAAGAGGGGGCTTTCCAATAAGGATTTCTCTTTACTGGCGTGCAATTAGAAGACCAAACCTCTCCTTAGACAGAACTTTCTAGACATTACCAATAATGCTATCTAATAATATTATTCAAATAATATGAATTATTGATCTGATAATGGAGATACTATGCAGCAACAATTATTGAAACAATAATAATATAAAATATCAACGCAGCAATTATTGAACCAATAAAATAAAATATTGAACAGTAATTACTGTGACAATTATTGAGTAGTGCCTTCTTACGTAAGAATCAATAATTTAAAAATACTGTGTAAAACCGTGTGCTACTGTGCAACCACGCGTATTACTGTATTTTAACCAACGGATATTCCAACAGTGTTAACGGTAACAACTACGCCGTTATTTATAAAAACTCAAATTTGTCATTTTCTTCATCCGAAAATTATTCTATTATGGGGCCCACAACTGGCTGCGCCGTCGTACAAATATTCCCCGACAAAAAGAATATTCCACGACTAAACGAATATTCCCCGACAAAATGAGTATTTTATAACCACTTGCGTATTTTGAAAAATTTCATATATTACCCTTAACTTTAACTTGTTATCAATTTAACCATCTACTAAATAGAAAAATTGAATACTTTTATTTCATAAAATTCGGGGTCTTACAATTTTTCCTTTCCAGGGAGATATTTTTAAGAAAATGTGACTTAGGACTTCAAAGTCGCGGTCCTGACGATGTAAATCTGCGTATTTCTTCTGGCGATCTTGTGTAGCTACTAGTCTAGCTCTTATCAATGTTACCATATCCGCGGTTTGTTGCACCAACTCTGGTCCTAACATTTTTCGTTCTCCGACTTCATCCCAACACAACGGTGTTCTACAATTTCTCCCGTAAAGAGCTATATACGGTGGCATGCCGATACTCGCATGGTAACTATTATTATAAGTAAATTCCACTAGGGGTAGGTGATCGTCCTAACTCCCTTTGAAGTTCATCACGCATGTTCTAAGCATGTCCTTTAGCGTTTATATCGTTCGCTCACTTTGTCCGTCTGTCTGCGGATGATAAGCATTACCTAACCTCAATTGTGTTCCCATCATTTCTTGCAAGCTCTTCTTCCAGAATTTTGACATGAAGTGCGGATCTCGGTCAGAGACAATCGATACCGGCACTCCATATTATGAAACAATTTCTTTTACGTACAGGCTCACTAGCTGATTTAAACTATATCGGATCTTAATCGGTAGAAAATGAGCCGTCTTCGTTAGTCGATCTATAATCAACCAAATGGCATCAAAACCTTTCTGTGTGACTAGAAGTCCAACCACGAAG
This sequence comes from Panax notoginseng, assembly GCA_016801055.1. Taxonomy (NCBI): domain Eukaryota; kingdom Viridiplantae; phylum Streptophyta; class Magnoliopsida; order Apiales; family Araliaceae; genus Panax; species Panax notoginseng. The sequence continues at coordinate 215,467,815 of CM029018.1, forward strand.
TCCATCGTAATGTGCTCCCATTTCCACTCTGGTATTTTCAACGGTTGAAGTAACGCACTCGGTCTCTGGTGCTCTACTTTGACCCGCTGACACGTAAGACATCTACTAAAGTACTCCGTGATTTCTCGTTTCAGATTGGGCCACCAAAAATGTTGCCTTAAATCTCGGTACATCTTTGAGCACAAGCAGGTGAAATAAAAGAATGGGTAGAACCGATATCTAATAAGGTATAGATTTTGCAAGAGTTTATGATTAGCTTACCCACGAAAACTTCGTTCGGGTTCCTTACTTTTTGGGAGGTCACGACAAATACTTTCCCTTGAACTACCAGCTTTGACTTGTTTGGGACAGCCTTTAGTGTCACCATCCCAGCTGGACTTGACTTCGCTGCATGACAAAATCGAGCTAAATGACCTTCCTTTCCATAATTGAAACACACTTTGGGTTGTTTCGTACAGTTTAGACTGATGTGTCCCTCTTGTCCACATTTGTAGCATACGGTCGGTGGTCGTTCTCTTTCCTTAAAAACGGGTGCTGGTGCTGCTGTCTTTTTATCATTGTTGAATCTTCTCTTTTTGAAATTTCCACTTAACTCATTTCTTCTATTATCTTGGCCAGGATTACCACGGAAGTGGTTACCATTTCTGGCATGATAATTTCCTCCACGTTTTTATCACCTCTTCGATGACTGTTGCCACTGGTTTGACAATTATCATTTTGGCGGCTGTTATCTTTTGGTTGGGCTGACTCATTATCACGCTCCAATACATGAGCCCTATTCACAACATCTGGATACAAAAAAAGTTTGTGAGAAATGAGGTATTGACAAATTTTAGGTTTCAAACCTTGTAGAAATATTCGTGTCATTCGCTCCTCATTATCCACCAAATGGGATGCAAACTGGGATAACTCCGCAAACTTAGCCTCGTACCGTGATACGGTCATATTGTTCTGTTCCTGTTTGATAAATTCCACCTCCTTCATGTGACAAATACTTTTTGAAAAATACTTATCGTTGAACAATTCCTGGAACTTCTCCTAAGACATCTTTAGTGTGGACAGATGAGTACGTTTTACAGATTCCCACCAATAATTTGCCTATCCTCGCAACATAAAGGTGGCGAAGGGAACCTTTTGTTCCTCTGAGCATCCCAATACATCAAGTATCTTGGTGATCTGCTTAATCCATGCCTCTAACTTAAGTGGCTCTGGTTTTCCCAAAAACTCCGGCGGTCCCAAAAACTCCGACGGTCCCAACTCCTTGAATTGCTTAGTAGTGACCAGCTGTGAGTTGCCATTGTTTTCACCTGTATTTTGAATAGGATTCTTTCTCGTTTGGTGTTGCATGAATTTTAGAAAGCTTCTAAACATCCCATCGTTCATCATTTGGTTGGTGTTGTTATTTACATGAGGATTATTGCCTTCCTGATGCACATTATCCAGTTATTGATTAACGGTGTCTCAACGGTTTCATGTGCTCTATTTCTTATCTCAAAATTTTCAGATGTCATTCTCAAACTCTGCCACAAAACAAGGGTTAATTGACATGCCACATATTATCCTTATATTCCGACCGACCAATTAAATAAAAAATAAGCTTAGGTAGGACACACTAACAAAGGATTTACTCGTCTCTCCCCTCCTAGTCCTAACCTCAGATCTCCGCCAGAGATCATATCTCTAAGCTCTGATACCAACTGTGACGCCCCCAAAATAGGTCCATACAACCCATTCTGAGTCGCCAAATACATGGTATAAAATTTAAATACAAACTTCATTTATACAATTATTAACTGTCGTGTAAAACACGACAAAACATAAGTTATGAGTTTTAATACAAATATTGTCTCGTAAAAAATATCCAAACTCAAATAAAGTCCCCATTACAATTATTATCACATTATTTTATAGCATAGTGAAGACTACTATAACAACCATCTTGGACCATCACTCCATTCTCCGGCTAGTCCCAGCTATATTCTCATTTTCTAAAGAGAACAATGAAAGAAAAGGGTGAGCTCAACTAGCCCAGTAAAGAATATTATGACTAAGATATTGTAGAGAAAAAATTATCCTTAGTTCTCAATAGGGAAAATCTGATAGAATACAATAGACAACAAGTTTTAGATCAACAACTGCAGTGAAATAATTAATCCATTAGAAGAGTTAAGTAGAGCATAAAGCTTACTATCTTCTATGATTTAAAAGTCCATCATCAATATTGTTAGTTCCCAGAGGCACATAATAGATCTAGAAGGGGTGGGGTTGAATAGATCCTTTAAAACTTTTTGATGTTTTCTTTTATCTTGTTAAGTGATTAACATATAATGAATAGAGGAATCAATTCATGCAGAGCGGAATATATTAAGATACCCTCTAGAAATATAGCATTAAACACAGTTCTAATGTAGAGTTAATTGCAAGCAGATATAACAGTTATAGTGCTGAATGTAAATGACATAAAGTAAATAACACTAGAGGTTTTAAGTGGTTCAGAGACTGAATGCTACTAATCCACTCTTCTGCTTCAACAAGCAGGGATTCCACTAAGGATTTGATCAACTTTGAATCACTAAGATTCCTTCAAGACCAGTAGTCTTGGAACTCGAGTTCACTAAGAACTCTTCAAGACCACCAGCCTTGGAAACTGTAGATTAAGTCCAGCAGACTTAGAATCTCTTGTAGCCTCCGGTACTCAGCAAGTCCATCCGACTTGACTTTGATTTAGTCATGAAGACAAGGAACCTTTAGGCCCTGGTTGCTTGATTGTTTGTTTGTTGTTTGTTGTTGTTGAGCTGCAAAGATGACATTTAGCTTGTTCATCTTCTAGTTCTTAGCAGCTTCTTGTGATCATTTGGAATTCAGCATTGGTGTTTGATCACATCCTCGGGACTGCTAAGATGTACATTCAGTTTGACACCTTGTTGGTACTTAGCAGTTCTGTCTCATCCTTTGGTGCGGCTACTCTTTGTTGTTGATGCTTGTCTTCATCTGATGTTCAACATTGTGCACCATTACCATTGAGGTACTGCTAAGTCTTTGCACATCAGCTTGGCTTCTTTGAGCACTTAGTAGTTCTTGAACACTGATTGTCTTATGCACATAATCAGTTCTGTATCTTCTTCTCTTCAACTCAGTGTGTTCATGATGAGACATAGAATGGCTCAAGTATTCTGCTTTATGATTTGCCATTCAGGTTATTGCCTTCTTGACTTTCTGGCTCTTAGTATAGATGCTATTTTATTGTCATACTCCTTTGTGTGGAGTGAAGTTTTATCATTACATAACTCTCATCAGTTGTGCTTCACTCTACTGTAGTGGTCTCATTCACAAGAAGACCTTTTCTTTGCTATGCCCTATATGACTTGTAGCTCTTCAAGTCAACAACCCATTTCTTCTTTGAAGCTTTAGCTATTTGTAGATTCATCTGTTATCTTTTCGTTAGAATATAGCCGTTGGAGGGTTTCTATTGACGAGCTACCCTTTTAATCTCTGCTAGTGAAGTAGCCTTTGAAATGTCTAAGTCGAAGATATCCATTGTAGCAATTAATGCTCCAGACATTGCTGAGCACTGATGTAGACATGTCAAGTTGATGTGATAACTCCTTTTTGACTTTCCTGACACATCACTCTTCTTTATCACCTAACACTTCAGAGAAGTCATTTTAACGTGTCAAGCTGATAGTCACCCTTATTTCTTCTTTCTGACTCCTCGATCAAAACATCAGGAGTTGTCCTTCTACATCGATGCTTTCAACCAACAACGTTCGAATGTCAGTCTTTGTATTGAGACGTTGCTAAGGCTTCAATACTTAGATGACAGAATGCTACGATTCTGATGCAGATGACCGAACTCTACGATTCTGAGAGTGTTCTTTGGACTTCCAATGCAGAACCTCTCTTCTTTTACTCGTGCAGTGCTTTAACACTTCTGCTTGCCTTGACTTGCATTAGATACTGATAACTTGTTTGAATGCTCTGGCCCTCCTGAGATTCAAGACTCATCTGATTGACCATGCTCAGCTCTCTTTCTCCTTGTGATCTCCCGTTCACATATCATCAATGGTTTGACTGATGCTTAATCTTCCTTGTCTATTCTTTAAAGGTTGGCTAGTATCTCTATATAGACCTCATCAGTTTCTACTTCTCATCTGGCTAGCACTACGATCATGGTCATACCCAAGATCGTCATTTTTTATTTATCTTGACAGTTACTGCATTGCTGACTTCCTTTAGTCAGTCACATTATCTAAAGTCTTCTTACTGTTGCTTGTGGAAGACTTCCCTTAAATGGCTTCACTACTCAATTAGAATTCTGATCGAATTGGTGCTTCGATCTTCTGTTTGCTTACAATCCATTAGGTGAATGCTCTCTGTCTACCTTCAGGTAGATTGCATCTTTTACAGTTCTGACCAGAGGCTTCATTCTTTGGATGCTTTGGGAGTGCTCATGTGTTGAGAATTATGTTAACACTACGATTCTTCCTTGGTGTTGTAAGCACTGATAGGCTTTGTCGAAGACTTTATTCTGCAGACTACGATCTAGCTTTAGTTCTACAGACACTACGACTCCAAGAGCAGATTATACACAAGACTACGATTTCTACTTCAAAATATGTTGTCCTTATCTAATTTAGCTTCAACTACGATCATGATCGTGGTGTCTAGTCATATTCGTGCTTGATTCAGTCTTAACAAAGAGAACTCTACGATTTCTCTTAAACACTGGTAGACTACGATCTTTACATGCTTGATTTGCAGACTCTACGCTTTCGAGATTAGACTACGATTCTTGATTTGGCTCAGCAGGCGCTTGGACCAACTCTACGATTCTGATTGAGGCCCTCCAAGGCAGACTACGATTTTGCAGAAACTTTCTTGGTACTCTACGATTCTGCCTTGGCTTTTGCAATCTCTTGGCTGGCTTGACAGACTACGAACTTTGAGAGTTACTCCCCTTACAGACCTCGATGGCTGGTGCAGTTTCAACGATAAAGCTGACCTATCTATTACATTATATAAGATCAACCTAACAAGCTTGATCTTTCTATGCTTAGTCCTTGTACATCATATTCTTTTGAAGGACTTTACAAAGTTATTTTGTTCATGTATAATCATCCTAACATGGTTGATCATTTCAATCTAGGTCCTTGTACATATATTCCTATTATCTATTCAAGGACTTTACAGCTTGTTTCCATGCAGACATATCTGCATATTCATTCATTTAATTCATCATCTTCATCAACAAATTATTCGAATAAAGGAATAACATTTGCATGCATATTCTTAACAAATATTTTATCCTTGTAACAACAATCAATAAATGATTCAAACCAACAAATTATCCATGGACTACGGGCCAAGGATATTCATTTGTATCACCAGTGGTCATGATCATGCATGCCAAACACCTGTCCATCTATGCACTAAGGGCTAAAGAGGACTTTCACCACAATATTTTTCCTGTAAAATTACAGGTCATGATTATACTAATACACAATCCCTGGTCATAATCATACCAATCAAAAGTCCATCTTTGCACTACGGGTAAAAGATGACTTTCAACATAATATAAACATGAGGATGATGACAATGATATAAAGAATCAATCAAGTGAGATCAAGGATAAATATTAGAGATTTATAATTCAATTTATCCAGAGTTCAAGAATGTTCAAATTGTCAACATGATAACTAATTGTGGAGTAAAATTCAAGAATGATATTCATGTATCAAAAATAATTTGGACAGAAAAGAAACCAATTTTATCGTGAATAATACCACGTGAATAGTACCCCGAGTGAATAATACCCTATAAATAGTACTCCGAATGAAAATATTAAAATTTAATAAGAAAGTTCAGACCAATATTCTAATGAAACGATACTAGATGAAGCGCAAAACTCAAGGATATTCTACTTATTTCAGATATTATTGAAGCAATACTTTTCAAAGTAAGTGTAGATTTAGGAATATAATACGAAATAATATTACTTACATACTATAGAGTATAGAAGAAAATAATATTTCTTACGAATATTGAACGAAAATAATATCCTTAAGAATATTGAACGAAAATAATATTCTTTACAAATATTGAACGAAAATAATATCAATTACGAATATTGAACAAAAATAATATCCCTTACGAATATTGAACGAAAATAATATCTCTTACCTTAGCAGGAGAGTAAATCTGACTGATATAGTGGAGATATTCTAGAGGAAAACTTGCACTATTTGCTACACTCAAAGAATCCTTATACTAAAAAGAAATACGCACAATATTATAAAAAAAATTCTTTGATTCTGGTGTGATTTTTATTTTTTAACTAAGCATCCTATTTATAGGAAAATGGTAGGGCACTATTTAAAAAAATAATCACGGATGAACAGTAAAAAATCACGGGCGAATTCAGCGAGAAATCTATTTTTTACTATTCATTACTGTGCAATTAAATATTCTAATAAAACAAAAATTTTATATAAAATATAATATATTCTATTTATAATCTAATAAAATAAATAACTTTATATATAATATAAAAATTATTATGTTTTATATAAAAAGTTTTCTGTTTTATTACTATTATAATAATAATAAAACAAAACTGGGATAACTTTCTACCGACAGTTTGACAAATTGGCACATAGGATTTCATAGAATAATAAGCCAAACTTACAACAAACGCTTCATAAATATCTACCACAAATCACTTATCTTCAATCAACCCATTTTTAATCTTTCAACACTTATTTATCATTAATATTATAACTCAGAATATTAACAACCAGATCATTCCCAGGAAACATGGGGCTTTCCGATAAGAATTTCTCCTTATTGGGGCGCAATTAAATAACCTAACCCCTTTCCTCGACAGAAATTTCTAAAAATTATTAATAATAAAAATAATAATATGAATAACTGTGTTGTCTCAATTATTGATTTAATAATATAAAATATTGTGTAGATGATACTGTGACAATAATTTAATCAATAATATGGGATACTATGCATCAACTACTGTGGTAATTATTAAATGAATTGAGTGACTTCTTACGTAAGCATCAATAATCAGAGATAATGTACAATACCGTGTTCTACTGTACAACCATGCTTATTACTTTACTTTTATCACCAGGTATTTCAACAGTTAACGGTAAAAGTTTTGCCTTTATTTTTATAAAAAGGTTATTTCTGTCGCTTTTTATATCCGACAGTCATTCCGTTGTGGGATCCACAAATGATTATGCCGTCGCACGACTATTCCCCGACAAAAAGATATTCCCTGACCAAACGAATATTTTATGATAACTTGCTTACTTTGCAAAATTTGAACATATCACCCATAACTATAACATTATATCAAATCACACCTTATTATTCAAAATACTATTTAGAGAAAATTAAATTTTTATTCATAAAAAGTTGGGGTCTTACACCTACAATTTTCTTTCTTTAAGTTTTTAAATTTGAAGTCGGGAGTAGGGTCCAAAATGGCAATTTTTAGGGCTATTGTGCAATCGGAGGCAAACCGTGGTGGTTTCTTCAAAGAGACTTGGTGCCAAGCCATGTTTAATAGTATTTTCGAGTTCTAATCATTTGACTTTGAAAATATGGTCTAGAGGAATGTAAAACAAAGAATGGTAGTTTATATTGGACGTGTTAATCGTATGCAATGGCGTGTCGGTTAAGCGTTAGGTGTAGGTTGTGAGGGCCCCGAATCCAGGTCCTAAATCACCTCGGATTCGGTTCGATCATTCTATACAACTATTACTATTTGCGGAAGATATAAACATAAATTGTTTATATAATACATATACTCACTATTCCCCAAGGTCGAGTAACCTTAACTTAATATACATTCATAACTTTTCTAACATATAACAACGTTATTATCATACAATACTTATACAATTTAGCTACACACATATGCTAACGCTGGAACTGTCTTTAACCTTTCCTTGTATCCGACGCATTCGCCTTAGTCTGCAATATTTTATCATGATATAGCAAGGGTGAGTATGAGGATTGCCCAGCAAGTTTAAGTACAACAATATAACGATATATCATGATTGAAGAGTTTGAATAATAAGCTGGCTATAATTCAACAATATAATTGTGAACTAGCAGGAACAAGTTTATGACTGAACAAGTATTATACATGAACCAATATATCTGAAACCAACTGGTAATGAAGGTGATCAGCCTTTCATACCTGACTTATACATGCAATATGTACAGAGTACAATTCATGGCAACCAACAATGATTAACCATAAACTTATCCGAATAAAAACACTCTTAATAGAGTTAAGTAAAAACAAACTTGCCTGAACCGTTGATTACTACAACACAATTTATAACGCTTTATCCGAAGACCTAATATTAGTAATATAGATCTCTAATATTAGAATAATATCATCATAGTATAATATTATTATATATATAGACATACATAGAATAACCTAAACACATAACACATAACACATAACTCTATCAGTCTATAACACACATAAGACTCAGTATCAAGTCAAACTATTGCAGTCTGAGTTGAACCCGACACAATTCTAACATCCCGACGGTCTAGTCGGACTTTTATCGAGTCTAAGCTCAATTAAACTCTGCCTAAATACTTAACAATTATCTCAGATAATTTTATTTTCAGTCAAAATATTTTTCGTAAGCTCGTAATAATTTTTAAATAATTATTACTATTTATCGCAAATTTTTAAACATTAAAATCGTATTTATATAATATAAATACCACAAAATTCTTTTATCATTAATATTTATTTATTTTCAAATATTAATGAAAATTATCACTTAATATTATAATATATTTATAATATCACAAAGTATTTTTAATACCTTAAAATCATTTAAATATGATTTTTAAACACTTAAATTTATTATTCGATAATTGCTATTAATATTAAAATATTAATATTTTCATGAAAAAATATCAAAAGTTATATTTTATAACTTAAAATATTTTTCTAACACATAAATCACTTTTATATAATTTATAAAGCATTAATTCTATTTTTCCATAATTTATTTAATATATTTATTAAATAAACTAATTATCATTAAAATCGATTAATTAATGAATTTCATCACAAAATATTAAAAATTATCAAAAATAACTTAAAATATTTTCTAATATCATAATATAATTTTTCATGATTTTTCATGTATTAAAATTATTTTTAAATAATTTATTTAATATTATAATTAAATAAATTAAATACCATTTATATTTCAAAAATATTAAATATTTATGAAATATACTCAAAATAATTAAAAACTATTTTTCAGAATTTAAAATAAATTTTCGAAAATTTTTAAGTATTTTTAGTAATTAAAATTTATTTATTTCAATTAATTTAATAATTTTCGGAAATTAGAAATTAAAATTGTCACTAAAGGACCCTATAGCGACGGAACCGTCGCTATAGGTGTTCTTGGCATGTTCTTCACCAAGCCCAGAAATGCATCGGCAGTTTCAAGGTACACACTTTGACCACACTTTTAACTTTGATCGTGTTGCTAACTTTGATCGTGTTCGTGTAATACTCTAATTAGAATCAAATTTCAAGGCCATTACACAACATCACCGATAGATATAAGATAGCAAAATGTCTGACAACGTCGTTCTTTATATTCTGGGTTTTCCAGAAAATAAAGAACAGACGTAGGTACTACTTTAGTCTTTTTGATCTACACGTCTCCAGCTTGTTTAGGGTGTTTGATTGATTCATTACTGTAGTATTAATGGCAGTGTACAAGTTTATAACACTAAATCATAACAAAAATATTACCCAAGACAGATTTGAGCCGGTCAAACTCTGACAAAAATACACGTTCATGAAGATCTGGGTTTCCCAGATTCTACTTCCGGCCAGTTGGTCAATGTAAGTTTGACTGCTGATTACTACGATTCAGCTACGCTTCTGGTTGATCTAAAACCTTTAGTATGCAGCTTACCCAACAGACTACAAATATCAAACAACGAAATGGACTAAACACTAACACACAGTAAGATCAAGGCCCTACAAAGTGGCTGTCAGACTTTTCTGGGCAAACTGGGTTACCCAGAAACAGTCAGTCGACCTCGGTCAACGCCTTTTGACCATATATAAAACGAAATCCAGACATGCTATGACCCTGTTTTCAATTTAAGATCGTAGACCACATGGCATAGAACAGATCTAAAGCATAAAACACATAAAATATATAACACATAGAGATTTAGAGGCTCTGACATTTGACTGTCAGGCCATTTTTTTTCCAAATTTCCAGATTTCTAAAAATGCTTGATTCGTGCCTCTAAGTGTTATAGATCCATGATCTATCAACCCAGATCACTTATAGACACCTTATTACACATATCTAACCAATAAATTACAACAACTAACATCAGATCATAAGATTTTAAAATTTAGGGTGCTTTACCACTTTGAACTTTGATTCATGATTTTTGACTTCATGATCTGTTCTTGGTGTTTTGATACATGATCTCGGCTTGTTTTCTCACACTCTCTCACTCTAAGATCCGAAAATATAGATAGAGAAGGGACTTGGACAAAATAAAAATGGAAAGTGAGACTTTTTTCTTAATTTTAATCTATATAAATGATAATGCAATGCATATGGCTGTTAATGTGGCTGAATTGCTGTCATTTAAGGCACATGGAGTAGGTGTAGTTGCTCACCAACCAAATATATGGCAAGATTTACAAGAAACCTTCAATTATACAACAAAGGGCAATTTTGTCATTTCCATTTTTAATTTAATGGCATTATGGACATTAGATCAAACCCTTAGGATTTAGGGTTTGGAATAATTTAGTGCTTAGGGTTTGAAACCCTTGGGGTTTAAAATTTATTTTTCTAAAATTTCCAATTTAGGTTTTAAAAATAGAAAATTAATATTTCTAAATTATAATTAGGATTTTCTAATTATATTAAAATTTCTTAATCACAAATTAAGCTTGCTAATTAGGATTAACATTTCTTAATTAAAATCGCTAATTTAGCAATTAGGGTCAAAATCACGGATTAGGGTTTATAATCCACTAATTAGGGTTTCTAATAGAAAAAATAAATTTTCTAATTTAGAAATTACATATTATAATTAGATTAAGGTTTTCTAATTACATTTTAAGACCCCGAATTTTATGAAATAAAAGTATTCAATTTTTCTTATAATTACTATTCAGTAAATGGTTAAATTGATAAATGTTAAAGTTAAGGGTGATATATAAATTTTTTTCAAAATACACAAGTGGTTATAAAATATTCATTGTTGTCGGGGAATATTCATTTGGTCGTAGAATATTCTTTCTGTCGGGGAATATTCGTACGACGGCGCAGCCATTTGTGGGCCCCATAACAGAATAACTGTCGGATGAAGATAACGACAAAATTGAGTTTTTATAAATAACGGCGTAATTGTTACCGTTAATACGCGTGTTTACACAGTAGCACACGGTTTTACACAGTATTTTTGAATTATTAATTCTTACGAAGGAAGGCATTACTCAATAATTGTTACAATAGTTACTGTTCAATATTTTATTTTATTGATTCAATAATTGCTACGTTGATATTTTATATTATTGTTGTTTCAATAATTATTGCTGCACATTATTTTTTATTATCAGATCAATAATTCATATTATTTAAATAATATTATTAGATAGCATTATTGGCAATGTCTAGAAAGTTCTGTCTAAGGAGAGGTTTGGTCATCTAATTGCGCGCTAGTAAGGAGAAATCCTTATTAAAAAGCCCCATCTTTCTTGGGAACGGCCTGGTTGTCATAAATGTGATTCTGTAATATTATTTGTGAATAATTAATTATTGATTCATATGATAAGGAAATATTTATTTTATGTGGATATAAATGAGGAATATATTTTTGTGGTTAAAAATGAAGGAGTTAATGTTGAAGTGTTTTATCAGTATTTTTGTCGGAATGGAGGTATTAAAAATCAAATTAGGGTTTTTGAGTTATTTTGCAGGGGTTATAATTTTTAATCTAACCGTTGAATCGTGGTAATTTTTGGATATGTTATACATATATAAGTTGAGTATATGTCCATAAATTTTGAACCGTTAAAAATGAACGAATGATTTGTTACGAATTTTACGAGATGACTGGTTCAGAAATTGTTGAATTTTCGGAGTTTATCATTTTGGTGGAAAATTCTAGAATTGGTGAGCCCCACTCTTTGTTGGTGAAGAAATGTGCTAAGATTTTTATTCAAATGTGGTGGGTGGGAATAGTAGCAGGTAAAGCCATCAGGTTGCAGGTTAAGTCTGCTTCAGTGTGCTAATATTTTCCTATAAATAGAGGGCTAAGTTAGAATTGAAAATCACACCAGAAACATAAGCTTTCTCTCTTTCTCTCTCTATATTATGAAGTATATTTTGTGAGTATTTAGATACTTTGAGAGTTGCTATTCAGTGCAAGTTTTCTTTGGCTTTGCATTCCAGTCAGAAATACTGCACTTTTGAGGTAAGGGATTGTAAGGGATAGTAAGGGATATTAAGGGATGTTATATTCTTCATAATGATGTTATTCTTTCAATATCATTATACTGACATATTGGTATAGATTTTATTATAGAATTTTTACCTTTTTGAGTCAGGGTTACTATTCACGTATACGACACTATTCACGTATACGACACTATTCATGTATATGACACTATTTACGTATATGACATTATTTACGTATACGGTACTATGTACGAATACGGAGTACTATTCACAAGTTACTATTTATGAGTTACTATTCACGAGTTACTATTCACGAGTTACTAATCACGAGTACTATTCACGACAAAAATTGGTTTCTTTTTCTGACCAAATTATCGTTGATTTATGATTGTTGCTCTTGAAAATAAATGCAGTTGTTGATCATATTGTTTTTATTATCATATATAACATTTTTATAACCCTGATGTTAAATTTCTCTTTCACTTGAGTGTAAAGATGAGTAAATTATTGGTATGATCGTGACTGAGGAATATATTTGGCCTGCAGTGCAAAGATAAATTATTAACTGGTATGATCATGACCATTAAATTTATAATTAAATATCTTTAGCTTAAGTGTAAAGATGAATTGATTAACATGGTTACAATTATTGTTTATATAAATTCTGAAATGATTATATATTTCTTTGAGATATGAATATATTTGGCCTGTAGTGCAAATATGAACTGTTAAGGAATATCTTTGGCCTGTAGTGCAAAGATGAATTGTTGATGAATATCTTTGGCTCGTAGTGCAAAGATGATCTGTTGTTGAATATCTTTGGCCTGTAGTGCAAAGATGGTCTGTTAATGAATATCTTTGGCCGTTGTGCAAAGATGAAATTGTTAGTATGATTATAAACAGGAACTATGATTTGGTATAACCACGATCTTTGATGTTTCAGGTAAAGACATGTGATGAAAATTATCTTCGTCCTAAATGCGAAGAGGAATTTAGAATTACAATTATGATTATGAGTTATTCATATGATTGTGAAAAGGAAATGTTGAGTGATGTTACAGGGATAAAACATTTTTGGTGGATTTTTAACATGGAGAAGATAATAGAATTTATAGTCTATTTGACTCTTCTAATGGATTGCTCGTTCCGCTGCAACTATAGTTGAAATTTTTATCATCTACCATATGTTCTAAATCTCTGATTTATTACTGATGAAGACTATTGATAATTTATTTATCTTTAGTCATGATATTCTTTACTGGGCTAGTTGTGCTCACCCTTCTGTTCACAATTCCTTTCAGGTAATAAGAGTGTAGCTGGGTCGAGCGGGGGTAACAAGGAAATAGAACGGTGGTCATCATTTAGTAGTTATATTTGGTGAACAAAATAGGTGAGGCGAACCCAACGTTGGAAGGGTGTTTTGCCACTATCTTACAAGATGTCTAATGACATACAACCTCGTGTCATCATAAGACAGGATTGTGCTCATCCACTTGCTGAGTATCTTTACGAGCACTACCTATATAATCTTGGTGTTTGTTTGAAGTATAATTTTCAATTAGAGACAGTGGAGATAATGATATGTTAAGAGAAGACTTACTATTGGGAAGAATATGATAGTAATCTTCTCATTTTTCTTTGGAGTCTATTAGGTCAACCAAGGATAATTCTATGGTCATATGATATCTATCACAACCTAGAAACATGGCCTCCCATATACGAAGGTTTCCTTGAGCACTTCCCAAAGATTCTCATTTCTAAAACAGTTTTTGACTATACCTTTATGTAAGGTGTCATTGTGAGGTGTTGTCCACGGTTGTGACATGAGTCATATTTGGTATATATTTGTATCCAAACTCACATCATATGTGTTGTTGTATTTTGCACGACAATTATTGTAATAAAGTTGTAGTTATTTTCTGTACCATGTATTTGGCGACTCAGAATAGGTTGGATGGAATGGACCTGTTTTGGGGTCGTTACAACATAACTTGAAATTAGAATTAATATATCCTAATTAACATTAAAAGTATTAAATTAACACTTTCGTTTTCCCGAATTATAAAATTAGGGTTTCTAACCTAGAAATTAGGATTTTCAAAATGTGAAATTAGGGTTTGCTAATAGTTAAGCTTTTCCCTAATTAATATTATAATAAATAACACTTATGCAATATAATAATCATTTAAATTTCCAGATTAGGGTTTCATGCATCGAATTAGGGTTTTGGATTCCCGGAACTGAAATTAGGGTTTCCAGAACCGGTTTCTAGGGTTTCTTATTAAACACTAGGGTTTTCTAACCGAACGTTGACGTTCTTAATATATATTTAGGGTTTGCTACAGATATCAATTATCTGGTCAACCCTTGACCCTTAACCCTTAACCACATATTGTACACATATACACAGAACATATTCACATATTACTTAATCATGAATAATTCACTTAAATCTTTCACAGAATTTTGAAATCCTCAAAATTCCAACTTAAAAATATCAAACGCATACACTTATTTTCTATCTAGGTTCTAATTTTGAACCTTAAATCAATTAATTAAAATTTTAAAAATATTCAAAATTCTCGGGTTGTCACATAGGTAAGTCGGGCGTACAACGTATGAACGTCGAAATATTGTGTCAAGTGCTAATGAACTTGAAAAGTATTCTGATTCTAATGTGTGACACCCCTAAATCTGGGTACTTCATTCCCACAAGACTTGGTGTTCACTTTTCATTTATTCATATCTAACTACCCAAATATAATAAAATTTAAATGATAAATCTTCCCATTAAAAGGGTTACATAACTTAATCAATAAATCTCCCAGGTTATTTAACCTTTAAAACATACATTAAGTGCGGAAAATTAAAATAGTTACATCACATCATTTAAAATAAAGTATGTCATCATGAAAGTCAATAAATTACAAGTCTTCAACACTTGTTCATTTTTCCTTTCCCTTTGCTAGTGTTAGGTTCATCGACCTTCTCAACCTTAGCTGAA
This sequence comes from Panax notoginseng, assembly GCA_016801055.1. Lineage (NCBI taxonomy): Eukaryota > Viridiplantae > Streptophyta > Magnoliopsida > Apiales > Araliaceae > Panax > Panax notoginseng. Next base: position 215,483,331 of record CM029018.1, read on the forward strand.
ATGATTATATATATGCAAGAGTGAGCAAAACGAATGCTCACTTAAAAATGACAATGAATAATAACAACATAATAACTGCCAACGAATAGGCTCAATAGACTTAATAATATTTTATATCAATGATATTCAAGAACTGAAATCAAAATGTGAAATTTATCTGAGGGTCACAAGACCACGAAATATGTCCAAGGTTATAAGTAATCTTTCAACTTAAACCTAAATAGTCATAAGACTGTAGGGACTTCCCGTACTTAGGGTGATCAGGCCTTCATACCATGTATTGTGCACAAATATCTAAACGCATTGCATAAATGATTCCCCTATAATAGGGTTGTTCTTATCAGTTTTAGAGTACAAGTCTGCACCAAAGAAAGTTTGGTTTGAATAAAGCACTTCAAGGGTAATTTAGGGTTTAACGATCATCAACTAAGGATTAGTTGAATCAACAAAGTTCAATATCGTTTCAAATGATCAATAACAACATAATGTGGAATAATTATGAATCACAGGTGAACCAACACTATATATCGAAGTCATACTTCGAAATAAACTAGAAAGCATAAGCATTGGGTAATACAATAAACCTTACTTGAACAATATTAAGCTAAGGCTATAATCTTGTCGAATAAGAGAATTAAATTATTGAGCATGCATTAATGAATAACAAGCTGAGAACAAAACTTGCTCAATAAAACAATAAAGGTTAGAAACTTGCATAAAGTAAATGAGATAGGACAACTCAACTAGAGATTAGAGTTCAAGAACTTGAATTCATTATGAAGAGAATAAGGCTAGAAAAAACTTGTTTAATTATCAACACGTTAGGATAACTCAAACAAAGATTAGAGTTCAGAAATTTATTCAAATAAAATTAGTGTGCGTAAGCTATTAAATTACAACTCCCGTTCACCTACACATATTATTAGAATCACAACATCTATTAGATATACAAATATCCACTTCCCAAGTTAAATCTCATTTTAGTTGAACTTGTTATTTTAGTACAAGTTTCAAATCACTAATACCATATACACTTCAGAAATCATAAGTCTTAGAATTACAACACGTAGTCACCAACTCTAGATTTTAATAAATCACAACGTAAAGTTTTCACGACTTACTAACTTTTACAACTTTTGAATTATCACATACATGATACAAATCTGTTATAGTATCTTTATTACATGTGCACCACATTAACATTTTCATTAGACTAGGTTGTAATGAGTTTTTAAAGTCTGCACAATCAACAGACATCACTGCCTCTGTTCTGGCTATAGCGCAGCTACGTCGTTTTTAACTCTGGAACCAACGCAGCTGCACCGTTTCTGCCTTTGACACCAGCGCAGCTGCGCTGGTGCGCAGACAGAAACTACGCAGTTAGTTATTATACTTTGTTTAGTTCTAACTATCACGAACTTCATCAAATAAACAACACTTTACACACACCCAAATGATATAGATTTCATATAAACATTATTCATCACATATATACTGATTTAGAACAATTAAACAACCACTAAAACCAAATTACATCCTTTGAATTCCATATTTTTGCCAAAAACTTCATTTTTGATATCCTTAGCAAAATCATCACTAGAACTTCATTATTACACCAAATTAATTCATTCAAACTATATTCTTTTCGTTTCTTGATGAGTTGACACATTCAAGACTCAATTTACAATTTAGTTCACAAATAAATTATCAATTTTGGACACCAACAAGCTATATCCATACTCATATTTACTGTAATAAATTTTTCTTATTTTTGAACGTAATTAGTATACCAAAACCTTATCTAAATACTAGTTATAACATTACAATTTCATATACACACAACTAATCACTTAGTATATCGACAATTCATAAAAATTGGATTACAGAGGGTTTGAAACTCAAGAACATAAAACTCATATACGTAAAACTAAAGCTTTAGAAATTATACCTTCAATTGCTTGATTAACCATTGTTAGAAGACAAAGAAGTGCTTGGAATTCACAGAACTTTTCTCTTCTCTCAAACTCTCTCTATTTCTTCTCTGTATTATCCTTCTCTTCTATTCTCAAGCTTAGGCCAAACTTCTTACGTAAAATAAAACAGATGCAAGAAAATAAAACGTATAAAACTGTCACAATAATAAATATACTAATTATGTATTAGTTACAAATTTATTTATTTTATTATTTTTTTAAATTCAAAAGCCATAAGGCTTTGTTTGGCAAAACACTTTTAAAAATAAAGATTTAATATTCCTTAAGCCTAGTTTGGTAAACCTCTTTTAAAACTCCTTTAATTTATTTTAATAAATCATTTATACTATAGTTTATTGTCCCACATTATTTACTTGGATTTCCATATCCAATCTTAATTAAATAAAAACTAATTACAACTTATTAAATAAATTTTCCACTTAACCAATTACCACAAAATAATAATTTTCATTATAATTTTATTTAATAAATTAACACATCACTTTAATTACTAAATTAAATTAAAACAACATTATAGGAATTCATATTATCCTTATCAACTCTCTAATTTAATTATTAAATTAAATTAGAATATTATCTTATAATAATTAATTCATCACTCTTTTATTTAATTAACTTCAAAATACCAAATTACCAATTATCACTTAATTAAAAATTTAAGCTAAATCCCTTAACTCATAAATTATTTATTTAACTCATAAATAATTAAATTAAACAAATATTTATTCAATAACAAACACATCAATTAAAAAATTTATTTAATCCAATAAATATTTGAAATTCACAAATAAAATTCTGGATCGTAATGAATTGGACATTATAAAATATGAGATATAGTTAATGTAAAACCATCGTGGAGAATGATTATAAGAGTTGATGCATTTTCGAATGTCGTAACGCCGAGAGACGATAAAGAAAGTTTGATCACGTAAACTAATTTAACGTGAACCATATAAAATGAAATGAAGATGGTAAGACCATAAGAAGATAATTTGAAATTTAAGTCTGAACGAAGCTAAGAGAAGAATATACCAAAGTGCATGTATAAAGTTGAATACGTTGCTTCGAGTTATAAAGCCCGAGCATCGTAAAGTATGAAATAAGTAATTTAAACAAATGTGCAAGTCAAATATATGACTAATTGGTATGTGTTATCCTTATGTGATATATAGGTATTTCAAAGAGCATTATAGCGTAAATTGTAAGCAGTGCTTAAGGCAAGTTTTCTAACTTCATTCATATTCTGAATTGAATGCTAGTTTCTTTAACTTACTCAAACATTGTATCTGAGTTTTTTATTCTATGTGCAAATGTGTTATGTTTGTGCAAGATGTGTAATAACTGAGAATTTTCTGAATAATATTAATAATTAAATTAATAAAAGTTGAATATTTATTTGAATAAATATTGTTGTGGCATGAGAATGAATGTAGTGACCGTCTAATTAAAATTACGAAGGACGGATTTAATTAGATGTTTAACGAGTGATATTGTCATTTGGGTTTGATTACGTGCTATGTGAAATCATATGGGTAATGAAAACTGGAAGTGGCAAGTAGTTAATCCAATTTGGCACTGACAGGAAGCAGCGCAGCTGTACCATTCCTGCAATACAAACTGGCGCAGCTGTGCTAGTGGCTAGACTTGGAAAAGTTAGTTTATTACTTTGGATACAATATATATGGGACATTATTTTAATGTGTGATTTTATTAAAATCATGTGTTAAGAGTAAATTGAATGGTATGAATTAATGAGTAGTAAAATAGAATTCTGGGTGGAGTTCTAATACAGAAAGGGTTAATTAACTGTGTACCACAAAAATTCAGAAGAAAGTTAAATAAACATTTGATATTTAATATCATTATAATATTGAAGTGTAAGTTTAATAATAAAGTTTATGAAGCATACTGATTAATAATACCCAACTGCATTATTTTATCTAAATTAAATATTATTTTATATAAACCTAATGTATATGGATTATATGATATGTGTGCATATATAATCCCTAACTTTTCATTATATACTAGCATTAACACATTAAAATCATATGTGGGAACAAAAATGAACTAGACTCAAGTGTAATGTAACCATGTTGCTGAGATTTAAAAGCTTGTCCCAAATCATTTGGCCCAAACAGTGCCCTATATTTCCTTTACATAAAATGCAAAGCTAGAACAGTGGCTGTGACGTCCCCAAAACAGGTATACATCACCCATCTTGGGTCGCCAGATACAGGGTACAAAAATCAAATACAAACTTCTTTTATGCAACTGTCGTGTAAAAATATGACAAAACATAGCTGAGAGTCTACATGAATATTGTCTCGTAGACAGTATACAAACTCAAATTCAATCCTCAATACACTTATTATCACACTAAGTAGTGAAAACTGCTAAAACAACCATCTCGGACCGTCACTCCATTCTCCAACTAGTCCCAACTATTTTCTCATTTCCTGAAGAGAAAAAGAAAGCAAAAGGGTGAGCTCAACTAACCCAGTAACAAATATTATGACTAAGATAATGCAGAATAAATTATCCTTAGCCTTCAACAATGTTAAACTGATAAAATACAATAGACATCAAGTTTAACTGCAGCGGAATAAGCAATCCATTAGAAGAGTCAAGTAGAACATAATGTCTACTATCTCCTCTAGATTAAAAGTCCATCGTTAATATTTCATTCCTGTAATACTCATCAACAGTTCTTTGTTATACCCAAGACAAAAAGAACTCTCATTACCTGTCTTTACCTGAACCACCAAAGATTATAGTTAAATCCACAATTCACATTTATAATCATGTAAATCAACAGTTTCTCCTTGCCACAAAGGCTTAATAGAACTTTTACACAATATCCTTACCCCAAAGGCTAAAGATATTCAAATGTAATAACAATGATCATACCAATCAGTTGTCTACCTTTGCACTACGGGCCAACGATATTCAACTATAAATCCAATGGTCATGATCATACCAATCAATTGTCTGTCAGTGCAATACGGCCAAAGACATTCAACTGTTAACTAATGGTCATGATCCTGCCAATCACATCATCGAATTATCCATGCACTACGGGCCAAGGATATTCGTTATTATCACCAGTGGTCATGATCATGTCATACACCTGTCCATCTTTGTACTACGGGCCAAAGCTATCAATCAACAGTTCGTCTTTGCACGTAAGCTAAAGATATACAACTGTAAAACCAATAATCAACAGTCCATCTTTGCACGTAAACTAAAGATGACTTTCATCACAATATAAGCATGAGGATGATGACAATGATATAAGCATTAATCAAATGAATTAAAGGATAAATATTAAAGACTTTAAATTTATTCAGAGTTTAAAAACATCCAAATTGTCAACATGATACTGCTTTATGGAGTAAAATTCAAGAATAATATTCATGTATCAAAAATAATTTGGATAGAAAAGAAATATATTTTTTGGATAAATAGTACCCCGCAATAGTACCCTATGAATAGTACTTTAGGAATAGTACCTCGTGAATAGTATCCCGGCATAAAAAGTACCCCAAATACCCGAGTGAATAATATTCGGGTAAATAATAATTTGGGTGACTAGTAACCCGTGAATAGTAACTACTCATGAATAGTACTCCGACACGAAAAGTGTCCCGAATACTCGAGTGAATAATACTAGAGTGAATAGTAACTATGTGAATAGTAACTCGTGAATAGTAATTCATAAATAAAATACCAAATAAAATGATATTTCATGACGAGTACAAAAGAAATGATATCTCATACGAGTATAATAGAATATACAAAATTGCAAATGGATTTTCATCCGCCATGCGGTAATCCACGTAGACAGATCATTTCCAACAGAATAATAAAGAATGGAATAACAAAAGAATTCACCAGGCATACGATAGACCGCACAAACAGGTTATTCCCAACAGAATAATAAAGAATGGAATAACAGAAGAATTCACCAGGCATGCGTTAGACCGCACAGACAGGTTATTCTCAACAGAATAATAAATAATGAAACCAGGTCATGCGTAATACGCACAGACATGATATTCCAATAGAATAATAAAGAATGGAACCAGATCATGCGTAATCCGCACAGACAGGATATTCCAACAGAATAATGAAGAATTGAATAACAGAAGAATTTCACCATGTATGCGGTACTTCGCATAGACAGGTTATTCCAACATAATAATAAAGAATGGAATAACAGAAGCTCTCTTCATGAATACGAAAGAAATAATACCCCTTACTATAATAATAATATCCCTTACCTTAGAAGAAGACTGAATACTGGAATAGTGAGGTAGCAGACTTCTCTTCTTCTTTCTCTCTATAATTTCTCTCTACAATAATTACTCTATAGTTTTAGTGAATTGGTGAAAAATAATGAAGGAATGAGCTTCTATTTATAGGAAAATATATGTTTTGATAATTGCACATTTTGGGCTCGAAATATTACAGTATAATACCTTCCTCTTTTTCTTCATTTTTAATTTAGTCCTGCAAGTATTATCAAACTTGCACCACCTCCCCTAATAGTAAATCATGTGAATCAATAGTAAATCATGTGACTCAATAGCTCTAAACATGTGAAAAAATTAATTACAGTATAGTACCTTCAACTATACCTCTATTTTTAATTTAGTCATGCAAGTATTATCAATCTTGCACCACCACCCCTAATAGTACAAGAATGTGAATCAATAGTACACACATGTAAATAAATAGTTATAATCATGTGAATTAATAGCAATTAATTGCTCATTTATCCGATTAATTACCCTATTGGTCAGTATAACTTCCAGACAACAATTAATATCAAAATAAATGTCGATTTCTACTAACACTAATAATTCCCACACAATGGAACTATAAATTTCATATTTAATCAATACGAACTTATTCATCATTAATATTATTATTCACAATATTTAACAACCAGGTCGTTCCCAGGAAAGATGGGGCTTTCCGATAAGGATTTCTCCCTATTGGCGCGCAATTAGATTATCTAGCCTCTCCTTGACAGAACTTCTAGACATTGTCAATATACAAATAATAATATGAATAACTTTGTCGTCTCAATTGTTGATTTAATAATATATAACATATTATACAGATGATACTGTGACAATAATTGAATCAATAATATGAGAGATATGATGCAGCAATTACTGTAGCAATAATTGAGTATAACTGAGTGACTTCTTACGTAAGCATCAATAATCAATACCGTGTGCTACTATGCAACCACGCGTATTACTGTACTTTTACTACCGGGTAGTTCAACAATTTTAACGGTAACACTTTCGCCGTTATTTTTATAAAAAGATAATTATGTCGTTTTATTACTACGATAATACTTCCGTTGTGGGGTCCACCAATGATTGTGTCGTCGTACGAATATTCTCTGTTAAAACGAATATTTCCCGACACAATAAATATTTTATATCAACTTGCTTTCTTTGCAAAACTTTTAAATATCACCCTTAACTTTAACCTTTTATCAATTTAACCATTTAATAAATAGAATAATTATAAGAAAATTGAATACTTTCATTTCATAAAATTCGGGGTCTCACAATCTCCCTCGTTATGAAATTTTGCCCTAAAATTTACGTACCTGGTAGTTCGAAGAGATGAGAATACCTAGCTTTCTTTCCGGATTGTACCTTCCCGGTTATTTCCTCTCTATCATGATTTTCCCATTTCTCATCTCCTGTATTTCAGATATCATTCTAGAATATATTTTCAAAATAAGGGTTAATTGACATACCACATATTATCCCAATATTGTGACCGACCAATTAAATAACAATTAAACTTAGGTAGGTCATACTAGCGAATGAATTATCTATCTCTCTCCTCCTAGTTTTAGTCTCATATCTCAGCAAGGGATCATATCCCTAAGCTTTGATACCAACTGTGACGCCCCCAAAACAGGTATACATCACCCATCTTTGGTCGCCAGATACATGGTACAGAAATCAAATACAAACTTCTTTTATGCAACTGTCGTGTAAAAATACGACAAAACATAGCTAAGAGTCTACATGAATATTGTCTCGTAGACAGTATACAAACTCAAATTCAATCCTCAATACACTTATTATCACACTAAGTAGTGAAAACTGCTAAAACAACCATCTCGGATCGTCACTCCATTCTTCAACTAGTCCCAACTATTTTCTCATTTCCTGAAGAGAAAAAGAAAGCAAAAAGGTGAGCTCAAATAGCCCAGTAAGAAATATTATGACTAACATAATGCAGAATAAATTATCCTTAGCCTTCAACAGTGTTAAACTGATAAAATACAATGGACATTAAGTTTAACTGCAGCGGAATAAGCAATCCATTAGAAGAGTCAAGTAGAACATAATGTCTACTATCTCCACTAGATTAAAAGTCCATCGTTAATATTTTATTCCTGTAATACTCATCAACAGTTCTTTGTTATACCCAAGACAAAAAGAACTCTCATCACCTGTCTTCACCTGAACCACCAAAGATTATAGTTAAATCCACAATTCACATTTATAATCATGTAAATCAACAGTTTCTCCTTGCCACAAAGGCTTAATAGAACTTTTACTCAATATCCTTACCCCAAAGGCTAAAGATATTCAAATGTAATAACAATGATCATACCAATCAGTTGTCTACCTTTGCACTACGGGCCAAAGATATTCAACTATAAAACCAATGGTCATGATCATACCAATCAATTGTCTGTCAGTGCACTACGGCCAAAGACATTCAACTGTTAACTAATGGTCATGATCCTGCCAATCACATCATCGAATTATCCATGCACTACGGGCCAAAGATATTCGTTATTATCACCAGTGGTCATGATCATGTCATACACCTGTCCATTTTTGCACTACGGGCCAAAGCTATCAATCAATAGTTCGTCTTTGTACGTAAGCTAAAGATATACAACTGTAAAACCAATAATCAACAGTCTATCTTTGCACGTAAGCCAAAGATATACAACTGTAAAACTAATAACCAATAGTCCATCTTTGCACGTAAACCAAAGATGACTTTCATCACAATATAAGCATGAGGATTATGACAATGATATAAGCATTAATCAAACGAATTAAAGGATAAAAATTAAAGACTTTAAATTTATTCAGAGTTTAAAAACATTCAAATTGTCAACATGATACTGCTTTGTGAAGTAAAATTCAAGAATAATATTCATGCATCAAAAATAATTTGGACATAAAAGAAATATATTTTTCGGGTAAATAGTACCCTATGAATAGTACTTCGGGAATAGTATCTCGTGAAAAGTACCCCGGCATGAAAAGTACCCCAAATACCTGAGTGAATAATATTCAGGTGAATAGTAATTTGGGTGAATAGAAACTCGTGAATAGTACTCTGACACGAAAAGTACCCCGAATACCTGAGTGAATAATACTAGAGTGAATAGTAACCAAGTGAATAGTAACTCATGAATAGTAACTAGTAAATAAAATACCAAATAAAATGATACTTCATGACGAGTACAAAAGAAATGATATCTCATGCGAGTATAATAGAATATACGAAACTGTAAATGGATTTTCATCCGCCATGCGGTATTCCACGTAGACAGATCATTTCCAACAGAATAATAAAGAATAAAATAACAAAAGAATTCGCCATGAATGCGATAGACCGCACAGACAGGTTATTCCCAACAGAATAATAAAGAATGAAATAATAGAAGAATTCACCATGCATGCGATAGACCGCACAGACAGGTTATTCCCAATAGAATAATAAATAATGGAACCAGGTCATGCGTAATACGCACAGACAGGATATTCTAATAGAATAATAAAGAATGGAACTAGGTCATGCGTAATCCGCACAGACAGGATATTCCAACAAAATAATAAAGAATGAAATAACAGAAGAATTTCACCATGTATGCGGTACTTCGCATAGGTAGGTTATTCCAACATAATAATAAAGAATGAAATAACAGAAGAATTTTATCATGTATGCGGTCCTTCGCATAGAAAGGTTTTTCAAACATAATAATAAAGAATGGAATAACAGAAGCTCTCTTCATGAATACGAAAGAAATAATACCCCTTACTATAATAATAATATCCCTTACCTTAGAAGAAGACTGGATACTGGAATAATGAGGTAGCAAACCTCTCTTCTTCTTTCTCTCTATAATTTCTCTCTATAATAATAACTCTATAGCTTTAGTGAATTGGTGAAAAATAATGAAGGAATGAGCTTCTATTTATAGCAAAATATAGTTTCGATAATTTCACATTTTGGGGCTCGAAATATTACAGTATAATACCTTCCTCTTTTTCTTCATTTTAAATTTAATCCTGCAGGTATTATCAAACTTGCACCACCTCCCCTAATAGTACAAGAATGTGAATCAATAATACACATATGTGAACAAATAGTTATAATCATGTGAATTAATAGTAATTAATTGCTCATTTATCTGATTAATTACCCGATTGGTCAGTATAACTTCCAGACATCAATTAATATCGAAATAAATATCGATTTCCACTAACACTAATAATTCTCACACAATAGAACTATCAATTTCATCTTTAATCAACACGAACTTATTCATCATTAATATTATAATTCACAATATTTAACAACCAGGTCGTTCCCAGAAAAGAGGGTGCTTTTCGATAAGGATTTATCCCTATTGGCGCGCAATTAGATTATCTAACCTCTCCTTGACAGAACTTCTAGACATTATCAATATTACAAATTATAATATGAATAACTTTGTCGTCTCAATTATTGATTTAATAATATATAACATATTATACAGATGATACTGTGACAATAATTGAATCAATAATATGAGAGATATGATGCAACAATTACTGTAGCAATAATTGAGTATAACTGAGTGACTTCTTACGTAAGCATCAATAATCAATACTGTGTGCTACTATGCAACCACGCGTATTATTGTACTTTTACTACCGGGTAGTTCAACAGTTTTAACGGTAACACTTTCGCCGTTATTTTTATAAAAAGATAATTATGTCGTTTTCTTACTACGACAATACTTCCGTTGTGGGGTCCACCAATGATTGTGTCGTTATACAAATATTCTCTGTTAAAACGAATATTTCCCGACACAACGAATATTTTATAGCAACTTGCTTTCTTTGCAAAAATTTTAAATATCACCCTTAACTTCAACCTTTTATCAATTTAACCATTTAATAAATAGAATAATTATAAGAAAATTGAATACTTTCATTTCATAAAATTCGGGGTCTCACAGTGGCTACAAAGTTGGATGAGGATGGGTATGGAGATGACTGAGGAAGAAGTGGTTGAGCAACTCTCTAATAACCATTAGTTTCTTCTTCTACCTCATGAATTCTAACTTTCGAGCAAAGCCATTAACTAGATAACAAATCCTCTATAAATAACAGCCATATTCTTCATTTTCTTGTTGCTGTAATTTGTCTGATAAATTCTAAGTTGAGAGTGTGAGTTTCTTTGTTGAGTAAGGAGTCTGGGATTGCAGAGAGTATGAATTAAGCTTCTTAGAAGGTAAACTTCTTATTTTATGCTCTTAGTTCCAAACTTGGTTTGTAGAAATTCTCATGAATTCTTGTGAACTTGATTGTGAATTGATATCGATGTGTTTATGAAGTTTATAAACATGTATGAAACCTCTAAGAATAAGTTTAATCATGTTTAGAATGGAGAAAAATTGAAATTGGGTTGAAATTCTATAGAACAGAGCTCTTTCCTGGTTCTGTCCAGGAAAGGCACAGCTGCGTTCACTGTAGATGACAAATCCCTCCGAGCCAGATGGTATTGTTAGAACAGGTGCTGAAATGAGTCTCCTCTTGAGTTCTTAAAAACTCTTCTCACATTCTTTGCTCCAACCGAACTTTGTATCTTTCCGAGTCAGCTGAGTTAATGGAGTAGCGATTCGAGAAAATTCTTCCACGAATCTCCGATAATAACCAGCTAAACCAAGAAAGCTACGTACTTCGATCACTGATTTAGGTTGCTCCCAGCTTTGAATAGCTTCAATCTTTGCCGGGTCAATCGATATTCCACGACTTGATACTACGTGCCCAAGAAATGCTACCTCCTCCAGCCAAAACTCGCATTTCTTCAACTTGGCATAAAGCTTGTATTCACGAAGATTTTGGAGTACCAGCCTCAAGTGTTGCTCATGATCTGCACGACTTTTGGAATAAATAAGGATGTCATCAATAAAGACGACCACAAAGTGATCCAAATATTCTTTGAATACCCGGTTCATCATATCCATGAAGGCAGCAGGAGCATTAGTCAATCCAAAGGACATGACTAGGAATTCATAATGCCCGTACCGAGTTCTGAAAGCCGTCTTTGGAATATCCTCAGTTCTAACCTTCAGCTGATGATATCCAGAACGAAGATCGATCTTTGAAAAGAATTGTGCTCCTTGCAACTGGTCAAACAGGTCATCAATACGTGGCAATGGGTACCTGTTTTTAATGGTGACATGATTCAACTCCCGATAATTAATACAAAGTCGCATACTTTAATCTTTCTTCTTCATGAATAGCACAGGAGCAACCCAAGGAGAAGTACTAGGACGAATAAAGCCAATGTCTAATAATTTCTGCAGTTGGATCTTTAACTCCTGAAGTTCAATAGGAGCCATTCGATATGGGGCTTTGGAAATGGGTTTTGTACCGGGTTCAAGGTCGATACAAAATTTAATTTCACGCTCTGGGGGTAGGCCAGGAAGTTCTTCAGGGAATACGTCAGGGAATTTATTAACAATAGAAATATCATTCAAAACTGACGTATTTTTGTTTAGATCCGTGACATGAGCTAAGAAAGCTTGACATCCGTTTTTCAATAAACGAATAGCTTTATGGCTTGAGATGACAGCGATTGATTTTAATGGTTTGGTTGCTTGAATTCGCATAATAGGTCGATTAGGAATATGAAAGCTAACAACCTTACGAAAACAATCAATTTTTGCATGATGAGTAGTTAACCAATCAATCCCTAGAATCACGTCAAATGCAATTATTTTTAATGAAATAAGATTGACAGGTAATGTGTGGGTACCAACTTGAACCAAACAAGACTTATAAACCGTAGATGTAATGAAGGTTTCCCCCAATGGAGTTTCAACAGATAAGTCAAAGTCTAATTTCTCCGGAGTCAAATTTAATCGATGAGCGCAAGTAGGAGAAATAAAAGAATGGGTAGAACCGGTATCAAATAAAGTATAGACTTCGTTAGAGCTTATGATAAGCTTACCTGTGATGACCTCATTCGGGTTCCTTGCTTTCTGGGAGGTCACAACAAACGCTCTCCCTTGCACTATCGGTTTTGACTTTTCTGGGACGACCTTTGGTGTCTCCATCTTGGCTGAACTTGTTTTTGGTAAACGATAAAATCGAGCTAAATGACCTTCTCTTCCATAATTATAACATGCTTTAGATGGCATCGCGCAGTTTGGACTGATGTGCCCCTCCCCTTCGTATTTGAAACATATGATAGGTGGTCTTTCTTCTTCCTTAACAACGGGTGCTGGTGCTGACGTTTTTTCATCATTGTTGAATCTCCTCTTCTTGAAATGACCATTCTTATTGTTTTGGCCCTGATTACCACCGAAGTGGTTACCATTTCTGGCCTGTTGATTCCCTCCACGCTTGTTGTCACCGCTTCGATGACTGCTCTCACTGGTATTATCATTTTGCCGACTGCTTTCTTTTGGTTACGTTGACTCGTTATCGCGTTCCACTAACTGAGCCCTATTCAAAACATCTGAATACAAACACAGTTTATGAGAAATAAGATGTTGACGTATCTTAGGTTTTAAACCTCGTTAAAACATTCGCGTCATTCGCTCTTCATTATCCACCAAGTGGGACGCAAACCGGGACAACTCAGCAAATTTAGCCTCATACTGCGACACGGTCATATTATTCTGCTCCAATTTGATGAACTCCACCTCCTTCATGTGACGAACACTTTCGGAAGAGTATTTGTCATTGAACAGCTCTTGGAACTTCTCCCAAGACATCTTCAGTGCGGCAGGTTGAGTACGCTTAATCGATTTCACCAGTAATCTGCCTCTCCTCGCAACATAAAGGCGGCAAAGGGAACTTTTTGCTCCTCGGAGCATCCCAAGACATCAAATATCTTGGTGATCTGCTTTATCCATATTTCCGCTATAAGTGTTTTAGCTCTCCCTTAAACTTTGGTGGTCCCAGCTCCTTGAACTGTTTAGTGGTGACCGTCCGAGAGTTTTCAGTGTTTCCACCTATATTTTGGACAGGAGCCGCTCTCGCTGCTGTTGCATGAACTGCATAAAGTTTCTGAATATTCCATCATTCATCATCTGGTCAGTGTTATTGTTTGCATGAGGATTGTCACCTTCCTTGTGACGCCCCCAAAATTAGGTATACATCACCCATCTTGGGTCGTCAGATACATAGTACAGAATACAAATACAACTGTCGTGTACAATACGACAAAACATAAACTGTGAGTTTGAATACAAATATTATCTTCTAGAGAGTATTCATACTCAAAAGGAGTCCTCATTACATTTATTAACACACTATCACATAGAATAGTGAGGACTACTAACTAATACTATCATTCGGACCATCACTCCGTTCCCCGACTTGCCCCAACTACGTTCTCATTTTCTGAAGAGAACAGTGAAAGAAAGGATGAGCTCAACTAGCCCAATAAGAAATATTATGACTAAGATAATGCAGAATAAATTATCATTAGCCTTCAACAATGTTAAACTGATAAAATATAATAGACATCAAGTTTAACTGTAGCGGAACAAGCAATCCATTAAAAGAGTCAAGTAGAAAATAAACTCTACTTTCTTTTATGATTTAAAAGGTTTTTCAACATTGTGATCGCTGGGACTCTCAGCTTAATAAAATAATCCACATCATCGAATCACCCCTGCACTACGGCCAAGGATATTCGTGTATTCATTAATGGTCATGATCATGCCAACAACTGTCCATCAACGCACTACGGGCCAATGAGAACTTTTACCACATCCTTTGTAACATTATGGTCATGATTATACCGAATAATCCTTGGTCATAATCATACCAAGTCCATCTATGCACTACAGGCCACAGATGACTTTCAACATTTTATAAACATGAGGATGATGACAATGATATAAGAATTCAATAAAACAAGTTCAAGAATTAATTTATCCAAGAATTAACAACGTCCAAATTGTCAACATGATACTGCTTTGTGGAGTAAAATTCAAGAATACTTAGAAGAATATTTTCATGAAAAGATACTGGATGAACCGCAATTATCAAGGATATTTCACTAATTTCATGGAGTATAGAAGTTAAAACTTAACCAACTGAGTATAATAAAGAATGGAATAACAAAAGAAATCACCATGCATGCGATAGACCGCAGAGACAGGTTATTCTAACAGAATAATAAATAATGGAACCAGGTCCGACGTAAACGCACAGACAGGATATTCTGACAGAATAATAAACAATGGAACCAGGTCCGGCGTAAACGTACAGACATGATATTCCGACAGAATAATAATAAATAATGGAACCAGGTCCGGTGTAAAACACACAGACAGGATGTTCCAACAAAATAATAAAAAGACGGAACCAGGTCCGGTGTAAAACACACAGACAGGATGTTCCAACAGAATAACAGAAGAATGTCACCAAGTATAGGGTAGACCGCGTATACAGGTTATTCTAACAGAATAATAAGAAATGGAATAACAACAGTTCTCTTCATGAATAAGAAAGAATAACACCCATTACCGTTTTAAAGAAGAGCTGAAATAAGGAAGTAGTTTAGTAGCAGAATACTTTTCTTCTCTCTCTCTATAGTTTCTCTCTATAGTTTCTATCTCTAGAGTTCAGTGAATTCGTAAGAAATAATGAAGGAATGAGCTGCTATTTATAGAAAAATAGAATGCATAGTAACTAATCCATGAACGGTCCAGATTGATTACTTTAATCTGACGGTTCATATTTAAAGAAAAATCTTTTAAATAAAATATAATATATTCTATTTATAGAATAACTTTAATAAAGTATTCTGTTTTATATAAAAAGATATTTCTGTTTTATTACGTTAATAATACGAATAAAACAAAACGTCATTATCGCTAAATAATTCATATTATTAACTGACAATAATTGAATCAAACTGAGTGACTTCTCACATAAGCATTAATAATCAATACCGTGTGCTACTATGCAACCACACGTATTACTGTACTTTTACTACCGAGTAGTTCAACAGTATCAATGGTAAAACTTCCGCCGTTATTTTTAATAAAATATTTTTGTCGTTTTCTCAATCCGACAATAATTTCGTTGTGGGGTCCACCAATGATTGTGCCGTTGTACGAATATTTCCTGTTAAAACGAATATTCCCGACCAATCGAATATTATATAACAACTTGCGTACTTTGCAAAATTTATAAATATTACCCACAACTATAACATTATATCAAATTAACTCCATAATATTTAAAAATGATATTTATAGAAAATTCATCTTTATCTATAAAAGTTGGGGTCTTACAACCTCCCCTTCTTATGAAATTTCGCCCTCGAAATTAGGGTACGTACCTGGTATGTCGAAGAGGTAAGGATACCTTGATTTCATTTCAGATTCTAACTCCCAAGTCATTTTCTCAACATCGTGGTTTCTCCACAAAACTTTGACTTGAGGTATAACCTTGGAGCGTAGAATATGTTCCTTCTTATCCAAGATTTGAACAGGAACTTCTTCATACGTCAAATCTTCTGCTATTTCGTCCGGTTCTAACTCAATAATGTGGTTCGGGTCTTCCATATATTTACGTAACATGGATATGTGAAAAATGTTATGTACACGAGACATACTTGGCGGTAAAACGAGTCTATAAGCCACAGTTCCTACTCTATCGAGGATTAAAAATGGACCGATGAATCGAGAATTGAGCTTTCCTCTCTTTTCAAATCTCGTAACTCCTTTCCATGGAGCAACACGTAAGAACACATGATCTCCTACATCAAATTCCACGTCCTTTCGATGAAGATCAACATAACTCTTTTGTCGATCTTGTGAGGTTTTTATACGTTGTCGGATCGTTTGAATCTTTTCTGTAGTCATACGTACCAACTCCGGTCCCAACAACGTTGCTTCACCCACCTCATCCCAGCATACTGGAGAACGACATTTTCTTCCATACAATGCTTCGAATGGAGCCATGCCAATACTTGCTTGATAACTGTTGTTGTAGGAAAACTCCACCAATGGTAAGAACTTGTCCCAACTTCCCTTGAAGTTAAGGACACATAGTCTTAATAAATCTTCTAGAGTTTGAATAGTCCTCTCTGATTGTCCGTCCGTCTGAGGATGATATGCTGAACTAAATCGTAAATCTATGCCCATAGCTTTTTGTAAACTAACCCAAAATCGTGAAGTGAATCTTGGGTCTCGATCAGAAACTATGGATACTGGCATACCATGCAGTCTTATAATCTCGTTTATGTACATACGAGCAAGACGTTCAAGTGTATAAGTTTCTCGTATTGGTAAGAAATGAGCAGACTTGGTCAATCTATCAACAATGACCCAAATCGTATCAATACCTTGAGAAACCCTAGGAAGACCGGTAACAAAATCTATGGTAATGTGCTCCCACTTCCATTTTAGAATTTCAAGTGGTTGCAATGGACCTTTTGGTACTTGATGCTCCGCTTTGACTCGTTGACAAGTTAAACACCTTGAGATAAACAGCGCTATCCCTCTCTTCATATTGCTCCACCAAAATGTATGACGAAGATCATGATACATTTTGGTACTTCCAAGATAGATTGCAAACGGTGTGTTGTGGGCCTCCATCATGATTTCATACTTTAAATCAGGGTTGTTAGGAACATAAAGTATGAAGTTGACTCAAAGTATTCCTTCTTCATCGATTCTTGCTTCCGGCATAGCACCTTCTTGCACTTTCTTCCTCATACGCATCAGCTCCAGGTCTGTAGCTTGAGCAGCTTTAACTTTATCGATTAAAGTTGGTTCTACTCGTATATTCGCCATCATCACATGGGTCTCTGGAGTCTTTAACTCTATCTCCATCCTTTGCAAGTCACACAAAATGGGCCTTTGTGTTGACAATATTGCACTCGTACTTGCATATGATCTTCTACTCAATGCGTTAGCTACCACGCTCGCTTTTCCATGTTGCATGAGAACGCATCCCAACCCTTTGCTCGAAGCATCACTATAGATGACAAATCCCTCCGAGCCAGATGGTATTGTTAGAACATGTGCTGAAATGAATCTCCTCTTGAGTTCTTGAAAACTCTTCTCACATTCTTCGATCGAACCGAACTTTGTATCTTTCCGAGTCAGCTGAGTTAATGGAGTAGCGATTCGAAAAAATCCTTCCACGAATCTCCGATAATAACCAGCTAAACCAAGAAAGCTACGTACTTCGATCACTGATTTAGGTTGCTCCCAGCTTTGAATAGCTTCAATCTTTGTCGGGTCAACCGATATTCCACGACTTGATACTACGTGCCCAAGGAATGCTACCTCCTCCAGCCAGAACTCGCATTTTTTCAACTTGGCATAAAGCTTGTATTCACGAAGATTTTGGAGTACCAGCCTCAAGTGTTGCTCATGATCTTCACGGCTTTTGGAATAAATAAGGATGTCATCAATAAAGACGACCACAAAGTGATCCAAATATTCCTTGAATACCCGGTTCATCATATCCATGAAGGCAGCAGGAGCATTAGTCAATCCAAAGGACATGACTAGGAATTCATAATGCCCGTACCGAGTTCTGAAAGCCGTCTTTGGAATATCCTCAGTTCTAACCTTCAGCTGATGATATCCAGAACGAAGATCGATCTTTGAAAAGAATTGTGCTCCTTGCAACTGGTCAAACAGGTCATCAATACGTGGCAATGGGTACCTATTTTTAATGGTGACATGATTCAACTCCCGATAATCAATACAAAGTCGCATACTTCCATCTTTCTTCTTCACGAATAGCACATGAGCACCCCAAGGAGAAGTACTAGGACGAATAAAGCCAATGTCTAATAATTCCTGCAGTTGGATCTTTAACTCCTGAAGTTCAATAGGAGCCATTCGATATGGGGCTTTGGAAATGGGTTTTGTACCGGGTTCAAGGTCGATACAAAATTCAATTTCACGCTCTGGGGGTAGGCCAGGAAGTTCTTCAGGGAATACGTTAGGGAATTTATTAACAATAAAAATATCATTCAAAACTGACGTATTTTTGTTTAGATCCGTGACATGAGCTAAGAAAGCTTGACATCCGATTTTCAATAAACGAATAGCTTTATGGCTTGAGATGACAGCGATTGATTTTAATGGTTTGGTTGCTTGAATTCGCATAATAGGTCGATTAGGAATATGAAAGCTAACAACCTTACGAAAACAATCAATTTTTGCATGATGAGTAGTTAACCAATCAATCCCTAGAATCACGTCAAATGCAAGTATTTTTAATGAAATAAGATCAACAGGTAATGTGTGGGTACCAACTTGAACCAAACAAGACTTATAAATCGTGGATGTAATGAAGGTTTCCCCAATAGAGTTTCAACAGATAAGTCAAAGTCTAATTTCTCCGGAGTCAAATTTAATCGATGAGCGCAAGTAGGAGAAATAAAAGAATGGGTAGAACCGGTATCAAATAAAGTATAGACCTCATTCGGGTTCCTTGCTTTCTAGGAGGTCACAACAAACGCTCTCCCTTGCACTACCGGTTTTGACTTTTCTGGAACGGCCTTTGGTGTCTCCATCTTGGCTGAACTTGTTTTTGGTAAACGATAAAATCGAGCTAAATGACCTTCTCTTCCACAATTATAACATGCTTTAGATGGCATCGCGCAGTTTGGACTGATGTGCCCCTCCCCTCCGCATTTGAAACATATGATAGGTGGTCGTTCTCCTTCCTTAACAACGGGTGCTGGTGCTGACGTCTTTCCATCATTGTTGAATCTCCTCTTCTTAAAATGACCATTCTTATTGTTTTGGCCCTGATTACCACCGAAGTGGTTACCATTTCTGGCCTGTTGATTCCCACCACGCTTGTTGTCACCGCTTCGATGACTGCTCTCACTGGTATTATCATTTTGCCGACTGCTCTCTTTTGGATGCGTTGACTCGTTATCGCGCTCCACTAACTGAGCCCTATTCACAACATCTGAATACAAACACAGTTTATGAGAAATAAGATGTTGACGTATCTCAGGTTTCAAACCTCGCAAAAACATTCGCGTCATTCGCTCTTTATTATCCACCGAGTGGGACGCAAACCGGGACAACTCAGCAAATTTAGCCTCATACTGCGACACGGTCATATTATTCTGCTCCAATTTGATGAACTCTACCTCCTTCATGTGAAGAACACTTTCGGGAAAGTATTTGTCATTGAACAGCTCTTGAAACTTCTCCCAAGACATCTTCAGTGCAGCAGGTTGAGTACGCTTAATCGATTCCCACCAGTAATCTGCCTCTCCTCGCAACATAAAGGCGGCAAAGGGAACCTTTTACTCCTCGGAGCATCCCAAGACATCAAATATCTTGGTGATCTGCTTTATCCATGTTTTCGCTATAAGTGGTTTTGGCTCTCCTTTAAACTCTGGTGGTCCCAGCTCCTTGAACTGTTTAGCGGTGACCGTCCGAGAGTTTTCAGTGTTTTCACCTATATTTTGGACAGGAGCCGCTCTCGCCTGCTGTTGCATGAACTGCATAAAGTTTCTGAACATTCCATCATTCATCATCTGGTCAGTGTTGTTGTTTGAATGAGGATTGTCACCTTCCTGATGCACATTATCCTGATTATTGATATGTGGTGAATCAACAGTCGCCTGTGCTCCATTGCTATTCTCAACATTCTCAGATGCCATTTTCAGATACTGCCACAAAATAAAAGTTATTTGATATGTTATATATTATCCTTATATTATGACCGACCAATTAAATACCATGCAAATAAACTTAGGTAGGTCATACTAGCGAAGGAATTCCACGTCTCTTCCCTCCTAGTTCTATTCTCACATCTTAGCCAGGGATCATATCCCTAAGCTCTGATACCAACTGTGATGCCCCCAAAATTAGGTATACATCACCCATCTTGGGTCGTCAGATACATAGTACAGAATACAAATACAACTTACTAATATAACTGTCGTGCACAATACGACAAAATATAAACTGTGAGTTTGAATACAAATATTATCTTCTAGAGAGTATCCATACTCAAAAGGAGTCCTCATTACAATTATTATCACACTATTACATAGAATAGTGAGGACTACTAATACTATCATCTGGTCCATCACTCCGTTCCCCGACTCGTCCCAGCTATATTTTCATGTCCTAAAGAGAACAGTGAAAGAAAGGGTGAGCTCAACTAGCCCAGTAAGAAATATTATGACTAAGATAATGCAGAATAAATTATCATTAGCCTTCAACAATGTTAAACTGATAAAATATAACGAACATCAAGTTTAACTGCAGCGGAACAAGCAATCCATTAAAAGAGTCAAGTAGAAAATAAAATCTACTATCTTCTATGATTTAAAAGATTTTTCAACACTGTTATCGCTGGGACTCAGCTTAACAAAATAATCCACATCATCGAATCACCCCTGCACTACGGCCAAGGATATTCTTTAGTATCACGACCACAATTATCCATGCACTACGGGCCAAGAATATTTGTGTATTCATTAATGGTCATGATCATGCCAACAATTGTCCATCAATGCACTACGGGCCAATGAGGACTTTTACCACATTATTTGTAACATTACGGTCATGATTATACCGAATAATCCCTGGTCATAATCATACCAAGTCCATCTATGCAATACAGGCCACAGATGACTCTCAACATTTTATAAACATGAGGATGATGACAATGGTATGAGAATTCAATAAAACAAGTTCAAGAATTAATTTATCCAAGAATTAACAACGTCTAAATTGTCAACATGATACTACTTTGTGGAGTAAAATTCAAGAATGCTTAGAATAATATTTTCATGAAAAGATATTAGATGAAACGCAATTATCAAGGATATTCCACTAATTTAATGGAGTATAGAAGTTAAAACTTAAGCAACTGAGTATAATAAAGAATGGAATAACAAAAGAAATCACCCGACATGCGATAGACCGCACAGACATGTTATTCTAACAGAATAATAAATAATGGAACCAGGTCTGGCGTAAACGCACAGACAGGATATTCTGACCGAATAATAAATAATGGAACCAGGTCCGGCATAAATGCACAGACAGGATATTCCGACAGAATAATAAATAATGGAACCAGGTCCGGTGTAAAACACACAGACAGGATGTTCCAACAGAATAATAACAAGACGGAACCAGGTCTGGTGTAAAGCACACAGACATGATGTTCCAACAGAATACTAATAAAAACGGAACTAGGTCCGGTGTAAAACACACAGACAGGATATTCCAACAGAATACTATAAAAATGGAACCAGGTCCGGTGTAAAACACACAGACAGGATGTTCTAATAGAATAATAGAAGAATGTCACCAAGTATAGGGTAGACCACGTATACAGGTTATTCCAACAGAATAATAAAAAATAGAATAACAAAAGTTCTCTTCATGAATAAGAAAGAATAACACCCCTTACCGTTTTAAAGAAGAGCTAAAATAAGGAAGTAGTTAAGTAGCAGAATACTTTTCTTCTCTCTCTCTCTATAGTTTCTCGCTCTAGAGTTCAGTGAATTCGTAAGAAATAATGAAGGAATGAGCTGCTATTTATAGAAAAATGGAATGCATAGTAACTAATCCATGAACGGTCCAGATTGATTACTTTAATCTGACGGGCCATATTTAAAGAAAAATCTTTTAAATAAAATATAATATATTCTATTTATAGAATAACTTTAATAAAGTATTCTGTTTTATATAAAAAGATGTTTCTGTTTTATTACGTTAATAATACGAATAAAACAAAACGTCATTATCACTAAATAATTCATATTATTAACTGACAATAATTGAATCAAACTGAGTGACTTCTCACATAAGCATTAATAATCAATACCGTGTGCTACTATGCAACCAAACGTATTACTGTACTTTTACTACCGAGTAGTTTAACAGTATCAATGGTAAAACTTTCGCCGTTATTTTTAATAAAATATTTTTGTCGTTTTCTCAATCCGACAATAATTCTGTTGTGGGGTCCACCAATGATTGTGCCGTTGTACGAATATTCCTTGTTATAACGAATATTTCCCGACCAATCGAATATTATATAACAACTTGCGTACTTTGCAAAATTTATAAATATTACCCACAACTATAACATTATATCAAATTAACTCCATAATATTCAAAAATGATATTTATAGAAAATTCGTCTTTATTTATAAAAGTTGGGGTCTTACAGAGATACCTTGTTCCGTCATAATTAACTACTTTTTTTAATATAGATTTGAAAAGTGCAATTTTTAGGTGTTTAAACCCATTTATGTACCTGTAACCTGTCACAATCCAATACACAGTAATATAAACATGTGTCTCACAGTCAAATATTCAACGTAGCGCTAAAAACGATAGCAACACATCCAACAAAATGTAATCTACTAACTAATTATCATCAACACTACTGAGTTAACAATTACAAATATAAGCTAATGTTCCATAAATGATAAACAATATAATTTACAATACTTATACAGACGCAATTAGACACTACAATATATATAAATGTTCTACAATAACATGAATACAAATGAATTATAAACTAGTAAAAGTATCATCATCGGGCAGAGGTGAACGACGCTGTTCTGGTGTATGGAAATCAGTGGTGTTCGCCTGCTCGTTATCGCCAGTCTGCTCGCCATCTCCACCCTGTTGATAGAATCAAAAATATAAATCATTAGTCCGTATATATATATATATATATATATATATATATATATATGTGTGTGTGTGTGTGTGTGTGTGTGTGTGTGTGTGTGTGTGTGTGTGAATTAACAAGCTAGCCTTAATTGAAAAAACATAAACAATAAGAATACCTGAGTAGGCGGGGGCGGACGAAAAGTCTCATCCAAAAGGGTAATCACCATCCGGAGCATCTCCTCGCTCCAAGCGTCGAACTGTTCCCACGGTAATCCCGTACTCTCTGTGGAGGCCCCTGCTATAATATCCTGAGCAATCTGGTAAAGACGAGAACTGTTAGGCAACTATAGACGCCAAAAGACCAGATCGATACAGAACCTATCCGACACGGCCCCTATCAACCGCCGGAAGATCTCGTCATCCAAGGTAGCGCCCATATGAGATGGTCCGACTTGTGCTCTCGGACACTGGCGCTGACTGGAGCCTATAAAAAGATACAAATTCGATTACTAACAATAATTTATATAATGTACGTGATAAATTCAGATAATTTCATGAAACATAAAAAATATTACCTCCAAGAAGTGTATATGCGGGTTTCCTCGGCAGACCTAACACTCGATATCTGCCAGTACTGCTAGTAGAGGGATTGTAAAACACCAAGTTTTATAAATAAAGATTAATTTTCTCGAAATATATTTTTGAATATTATAATGTGGATTTGATATAATGTTATAGTTGTGGGTATAATTTACAAATTTTGCAAAGTAAGCAAGTGGTTATATAATATTCGATTGGTCGGGAAATATTCGTTTTAACAGAGAATATTCGTACGATGGCACAATCATTGGTGGACCCCACAACAGAAGTATTATCATAGTTAGAAAACGACAGAATTATCTTTTTATAAAAATTACGGCGAAAGTTTTACCGTTAAACTGTTGAACTACCCGGTAGTAAAAGTACAGTAATACGCGTGATTGCATAGTAAAATACGGTATTGATTATTGATGCTTACGTGAGAAGTCACTCAGTTATATTCAATTATTGCTACAGTAATTACTGCATAATATCCCTCATATTATTGATTAAGTTATTGTCATAGTATCATCTGCATAATATTTATTATTATTAAATCAATAATTGAGACGACAAAATTATTCATATTATTATTTTTAATATTGACGATGTCTAGAAAGTTTTGTCGAGGAGAGGTTTGGTCACCTAATTGCGCGCCGATAGGGAGAAATCCTTATCGGAAAACCCCCTCTTTCTTGGGAATGATTTGGTTGTTAAATATTGTGAGTTATAATATTAATGATGAATAAGTTCGTATTGATTAAAGATAAAATTAATATTTTCATTGGCTTGGGATTATTTGTGTTAGTGGAAATCGATATTTATTTCGATAATAATTAATTTCTGGAGGTTATATTGACCAATCGGGTAATTAATCGGATAAATAAGCAATTAATTGCTATTAATTCACATGCTTATAACTATTTATTCACATGTATGTACTATTGATTCGCATGTATGCACTATTAGGGGAGTTGGTGCAAGATTGATAATACTTGCATAACTAAATTAAAAATAGAGGTATAGATGAAGGTACTATACCGTAACTATTTTTTTCACATGTGTATACTATTGATTCACATGATGTACTATTAGGGGAGGTGGTGTAAGTTTGATAATACTTGCAGGACTAAATTAAAAAAATGAAAGAAAAGATGAAGGTATTATACTGTAATATTTCGAGCCCCAAAATGTGCAATTATCGAAACTATATTTTCTTATAAAAAGAAGCTCATTCTTCTTTCATTGTCACCAATTCACTAAGACTCACAAGAGCAATTATAGAGAAAGAAGCTATAGAGAGAAAGGAGAAGAGAAGTCTGCTACCTCACTATTCCAGTATCCAGTCTTCTTCTGAGGTAATGGATATTATTTTGTTCAGTATTCATAGGAATAATATTTTTTCCATACTTTGTAGTATGTGAGTAATATTATTTTGTCTCGTATTCCTAATTATACCCTCATTTTGTTAAAGTATTGTTTCTATACTCCGTGAAATTAGTAGAATATCCTTAAAATTTGCGCTTCATCTAGTATCGTTTCACAAGGATATTTTCTGCACATTCTTGTAAAATTTTAAGTTTTTTCATGCTGGAGTACTATCTATGAGTACTATTTATTTATACGATACTATTCATAAAAGTACTATTCACGGGGTACTATTCTGGTGTGATTTTCAATTCTAACTTAGTCCTCTATTTATAGGAAAATGTTAGCACGCCGAAGCAGACTTAACATATTCACCCGGAGTACTATTCATGACAAAAATTAATTTCTTTTCGGTCCAAATCATTTTTGATACAATATCATTCTTGAATTTTACTCCACAAAACAGTATCATGTTGACAATTTGAACATTATTGAATTTTGGATAAATTAAATTATAAATCTTTAAAAATTTATCATTTGCTTCTTTTAATTGAATTCTTATATCATTGTCATCATCCTCATGCTTATATTGTGATGAAAGTCATCTTTGGCTTACGTGCATAGATGGACTGTTGATTGGTATGATTATGACCAGGGATCATTCGGTATAATCATGACCCGTAATGTTGCAAATGATGTGGTAAAAGTCCTCATTGGCCCGTAGTGCATTGATGGAAAGTTGTTGATATGATTATGACCAGTGATTATTCTGTATAATCATGACCATTGATGATTACATGAATATCTTTGGCCTATAGTGCAGGGATGATTTGATGATGTGGTTGATTTATTAATGATAAACTTTTTAAATCATAGAAGATAGTAGATATCATGCTCTACTTGACTCTTCTAATGGATTGCTTGTTCCGTTGCAGTTAAATTTGATGTTTATTGTATTTTATCAGTTTAACACTATTGAAGGTTAATGATAATTTATTCTGCATTATCTTAGTCATAATATTTCTTACTGGGCTAGTTAAGCTCACCCTTTTGCTTTCATTGTTCTCTTCAGGAAATGAGAATATAGCTGGGACTAGTCGGGGAACGGAGTGACGGTCCAAATGTTTGCATTAGTAGTCCTCACTATTCTGTAAAATAGTGTGATAATAAATGTATTGAGGACTTATTTTAAATTTTAATACTGTCTAGAAGACAATATTTGTATTAAAATTCAAAACTCATGTTGTATATTCAAGTTTGTATTTTTATTCTGTACCATGTATTTGGCGACTCAGAATGGGTGATGTATACCTATTTTGGGGGCGTCACAGAGATCCTGAGACGTGACCTATAGTTTCAGCTCCTCATCCCAATCTAATACAATATCAGGAAGAGGGGTGGCGGACGGCTCAAAACCCTTCCTAATAGCCTCCAGCTCAGCTATACACTTGTCCCGAAGCCTCTAAAATCGGTCATGTAATTTATTTTGAATACATATGTTAATTATATCATTTTATTTACAATTGAATATGACTAAAAGCTAAATAGTAAGATGAGTTTTACTCGTGTAGCTAAAGCTGCCTGAGACAAATCACGCTCGGCCTTATGCGTGTGGCCCCGATCCTAAAACTCTAAAATGGTAGGATCTCGGTCCAAGGACCTCCTCAAGGCCTAATAAAAACATTCATAAAATAGGTATTAAGTATTTGTGTGAGAACTTGATAACTAAATAACTAAATACAATGCACTTACCATCTTTGCCTCCTCGAACGACTGAGAATCAGTGGTGTGTACTATTCGAAGCTGACCACGGTTCTTCTTCTCCTACTCAGACTTTTTCTTGAATTCATCAGCATCCCAGTGCGCATACATAGCCTCCCAGGGTAAATCGGAGACTATGCGAGGCTGATGATCTCTGATGGTGGTCCCGGGCTGGTCCTCAACTACCCGGGCTGCCCTCTGTCGTATCTCATACAACCAGCCGGAGTAATTCGTAGCGACATGATGTTCAATCACGTCGTCGCCAGCTAACTGAGAGATGCTTGGGTCAAATCTATAATAAACCTATAATAAAAGTTTTAATATTAAGAACAATTAATTTCGTCATCCTAATACTACTATGTAGTAATTAATATAATATGCTTAACTTACGTGGAACTCCCGCAAGACGGTATGCATAAAAGTGGCTTCGTACCGCGCATACTAGCTGAATCGCATGCACCCTTTCGGGAGATGCGTTAAACAAATCGCGTGTAGGGTGTGCTTAGCCATCAGGTCTAGTATACTACAAAAAAATATAACAATATGTGTTATGTGAATTGTATTTTGCAATAACTAACAGAAATATTACTAATATATTAACACTTACTGTCTAGAAAAGACATCCACCGGTACTGTAAGTGGCACTACTGGCGGACGACCAAAGATACCGAGGTTTGTCCCTCGGTGTCATTAACGAGGTGCATCTGTAATAATTGTATTTAACTGAGTCAATAAACATAAACTAATGCAACTTGAGATATATTTAAATCCTAGTTAAGATAACTTACTAGCGCCTGAAGAAGAGCCTTCATCATGGCTACCGTCTCCAGTACCGGATCACCCACCACCTCGACGACCTCCACCGCTATGTCTAGCCATAAATATCCTACTGCAATAACCAAATTGGTAGATTATGAATATAAAAGGTTTAACAATATGTGGTATGTACTAATATGAATGCTCATTTTCAATTATGTACGTCATCAAACTCATCAGAATCAACGTGTATATTATTCTCGGATTCGGTATCTTCCTCATCCTTAGTTTTGAGATCAGTTTCGTCATCGTTATCATCCTCAACGACTACATAATCATTTATGTGTATGTTTGCCTTTACATCCTCATCGTCAGGTAAGTCAATGACATCAGTACTCATCACATCTTCAACATGAAACATTACGGCCAAAGGGTTGCTAACATCTTCCTGCAACGCCTCATCCATACCAAATATGTTATCAGCATTAAATGAATGTGTTTTAGTTGTGACTACTGTGTACCAGGGGCTTCGAGTAATTACGACATTAGGTGCGTAATACACTTGAGTCGCTTAACTTGCTAACATGAACATGTCATCAGACTTTAACACCGACTTGATATCTACAGTTGTGATTCTATTACGATCAACTTTAACCCCCTTTTCAGTATCAAACCAGCTACACTTAAATGTAACTACCTTTTTACCCCCGTGATAATTGAGCACAACCACATCCTGTAAACGGCCATAGTAATTGGACTCAGAATCTTGGTAGCAACTTCCTAACACTACAACCCCAAAATTGACTGATGTGAGTTCATTCAAGTTATCGACTCTAAATCTGTACCCATTCACGATGCAACCGGGAAAAGAACTAACAACTTTGTAAGGTCCTTGGATGACAACTATAAAACGCTCAGAAATGTTCTCTGCTTCAACCCTTTTCTTAAACCACTGTTGGAAATTAGCATTAGTGAAAGTTTCCAACTCTGCTGCAGTAAAAACTGGGTTAGAAGCATACGTTTCCTCTTCGAATGAACTGCGAAAATAGTAAAATGTCTTTAACATATACAGATAACTACACTTATAAATTGCACTAAATACAGCAAATAAGTTGAGACTTACGTGATGTATGATAATACTTCGGGCATATTTAGAAGCACGTATGTAGATACAATCTTCAACTCTTTTTCGCTTAAGTAAGTCAGAATCTCATGGCCAAATGGCTTAGCCGGATATGTGAATATGGCTAACTCATCATCAGTATGAGACATTGGACCAACAACCTCATTCTTTCCTAATCGGTTGTGCTTCGTTAAGACAACATCGTCAAAATACAATGAGCAGAAGTTGACAAGCTCTTCCTCCGTATAGCGTTCAGCAATATAACCCTCTACACGAGCTTTGTTCTTGACCTTTTGTTTTAATCGACGCATATACCTAAGATAAATATTCCAACAAATACGAGTATTATTAATATGAGTAACATAAAGTAATTAGTAGTTTATATTACCTCTCAAAATGATACATCCACCGATATTGCACCGATCCTCCAAGTTTGAGTTCATATGGTAGATGAATAGGAAAATGTTCCATCGAGTTAAAGAATCCTGGAGGGAAGATCATTTCGAGCTTGCAAATGGTAAGAACAATATTTTTCTCCATCTTCTCGACATCACTGTACTTAATTACAGTTGAGCAAAGATCTCGAAAGAAATTTGAAATTTCGGTCAATGCATCCATAACTTTTCTGGGTAACATCTCACGAAATGCAATTGGGATCAACTTCTGCATGAATACATGACAATCGTGACTCTTGAATCCAGAAATTTTTAATTGCTCAACCTTACAACAACGTGTTATGTTCGACGCATATCCATCTGGGAGCTTCAACCCACTAACCCACTTACACACATCTTCAACTTATTGCTTAGTAAGACAAAATGGAGCTTTAGGTTTCGTAGTGTTAGGGCGAAGCCACAATTTTGGCCTAATGTTCAATGCCTCCAAATCTTTTCGAGCATTGTCATTGTTTTTGGTTTTACCACTCGTATCTAACACGGTGTAAAACAAGTTCTTGAAAATATTCTTTTCGGTATACATGACATCTATAAAATGATTAACTAAAAGTGTGCCCCAATACGGCAACTCAAACCATATGGGCAAGTGTGTCCAATTATGAGTCTTCGCTGCTCTTAATTTACTGTGTTCCTTCCCCGACAAAGGAAAATCAAGCTGGTTCAACCTGCCCAAGACCTCACTGCCCTACAGTTGACTAACAACCCACTTCTTCTCTGTCTTTCTGTTGAACTGTGCAGACATCTTTATGTAATTGTGACCAAGAGGTAAGAATCTACGAGCAGTTCCAAAGAAACTACATTTCTGACCATGTTGCAACTAGTTGCCTTGAACATCCCCCATACACACTGGATATGACAACTTCCTGTGAGTTGACTAACCACTAACCACCCCAAGAGCCGGAAAGTCAGTGATAGTCCATAACAGGGCTGCCTTCATCACAAAATTCTCGCATATCGATTTATCATACGCCTGGACCCCTGTCTCCCACAACATCTTTAGTTCATCCACTAACGGTCGAAGGTACACGTTAATGTCTTTTGTAGGACTTTTATCCCTCGGAATGAGTAAAGTCAAGAACAAATACGGATGCCTTATGCACATTGACGGTGGAAGATTATAAGTGACCATATTGACTGGCCAAACTGAGTACGGCTGGCTAAAATTATTAAAATGGCAAAAGCCATCAGTAGCCATGCCAAGCCTAACATTCCTAACTTCTTCCACAAACTCAGAATAATTTGCATCAAATCTCTTCCATTCATCTCCATCCGCTGGGTGAGTTAGCTGACCAGACACGACATCCCTTATTCGATGCCAACTTATATGTTGAGCCGTATGAGACGACATGAATAGCCGCTGAAGCCTCGACGCAAGAGGAAAGTACCGTAAGATCTTTCTGGGAACATGTTTCTGCATCCCCCCACGTTTTGTCACCTTGTAGTGCGGTAAGCTGCATATATCACATTGTCCCTTATCTCTGTCCTCCCCATAGTATAACATGCAATCCTGCTCACAAACATCGATTTTCTGATACCCCATATTTAACCCCTTGACCATCTTCTTCACTTCGCAGGAAGAGTATGATCCTTAGGTAAGAACTGTCTAACTATAGTAAGCAAATCGTTGAAACCTCTCTCACTACAGTCGTGCTCATTCTTGAAGTGTAAGAGCATCGTCACTACAGAAAGCTTGGTGTCTGTATCTTTTCCCAGATACAATACGACCCCAGATTTAGATAACACCTTGTAAAAGGCAACATCTGTATCATTTGGCACTTACTTAGCACTGCTTGAAGAAGGCTCATTTTTAGCCTAGTCAATATTAGTAAGACCATAAGCATCGACCAACATCTCCACTGGATCATAGTTTTTGACGTATAAATCCCGTAGAATTGGTTGTTCCACAATATTTTCAATCACTTCTGATTCCCCGTGATGACTCCATACGAAGTACCCATCCACAAATCCACGGGAAAATAAGTCGAATTTAATCTCGTCGACTTTCTTCCAAATCAGGTTTTTACACTTGACACACGGGCATCACATCTTCCCATTCTGATCATCCGTATGTTCTATTACTTTGTTCAAGAACGATAAGCTGAGACTAATCCCCTCCCATCACTGGGTATCCTATGGTACATCCAAGTCTGGTCGGCTAACATTTTTAACTACACAGAAGACGCATTCAGTTAATTTGGATATTCATGCATGAATTAGATTTACCAAGTATCTCCACTCTACAAGATAGGGGTAAGGCTTCTATCTCGTTATTGGATGAGTCTCGTCACTAGAGCCAACACGTTGAGTACGTTTTATGAGTTTCAAGAAAATTTTGGCAGCACATCCCCATGGTCTCCAAGCACACAAAATAGACTAAGATAACTTAATCTAAGTATGCACTCGAAGAACATATAGAGATAACAGTTAAAAAATCCTCAAAACAACAAAAACGTACCATTTCGTATTGGCACCGACCTAAGTGAAAGACATAACATCCAGTAACAGTCTCAAATTGGGGACTGTTCGACATTCACTCCTACTGAGTGAATGTCAAACGGGTTTCTAAGTTCCAAAGTATAGTACATATATTATTGACTGTATTAAAGATTAAAGGGAGAGTATTATTGAGTTTATTAAAAATTATGGCAAACTAATCAAATGCTACTTAGTTTATTTTGCCAATGATAAACTAAGTAAGTGGTACTTAGTTTATGAGAATTGTTATTTGGAATCTATAGAGACTACTGTTCGACATTCACTTCTACTTGTCAAACGAGTTTCTAAGTTTCATAGCAGTTGCAGCTGTAATGACTACTAGGACAAGAGTCAAGGACTTCCTTGTATGCAGGTTTCGACATAGCAGTTGCAGCTAATAGTACTCCAACTGGTTCCTCGACATAAAAAAAAAGGGGTCGTAGTTCCTGTTTGTGTCCTATACTCGAATAATAAAGTTAATTGAATTACTGCGGACATTCCTCATTGTTCCATCATAACAGATGACAACATCCCGAAGGAGTTCCATTAAGCTATTGAACAAAGTTTCAGGTTAAGCAACCCTCTAGATGAACGAACGATCACTTCTTTGCTAGGAATGAATCATCTCCCCATATGGGTCCAATCCATGACATAGACAGCTTCTCACCACTCCGAATTCCTCAGATGGGTAGTTCTCATAGAAAAAGAGGTGAGACATTCTGTGAGAACTACCCATCTGAAGAATTCAGAGTGGTGAGAAGTTGTTTATGTCATGGATTGGACCCATATGGGGAGATGATTCATTCCTAGCAGAGAAGTGATCGTTCGTTCATCTATAGGATTGCTTAACCTAGAACTTTGTTCAACAACTTAATGGCATTCCTTCCTGATGTTGTCATCTGTTATGATGGAACAGTGAGGAATGTCCGCAGTAATTCAATTAACTTTATTATTTGAGTATAAGACATAAATAGGAACTACGACCCATTTTTTTTAATTGCTACCGAGGAACCGGTTGGAGTACTATTAGTTGCAACTGCTATGTCGAGCCCTGCATACAAGGAAGAGTACATATATGTAGGGAGAGTATTATTGCATTTATTAAAAATTGTGGCAAACTAAGCAAATGCTACTTAGTTTATTTTGCCAATGATAAACTAAGTGGTACTTAGTTTATGAGAATTGTTATTTGGAATCTATAGAGACTATTGTTCGACATTCACTCCTACTTGTCAAACGGGTTTCTAATTAAGTTCCAAAGTATATTATTTTATTTAATCGAAAACATTCTTATTCAGTTTCTTTTATTTGCATCCCAACTAAGCAAATGATACTTAGTTTATTATTTTATTTTATTTTATTTTGTATTATATTATATTATAGTATATAATTGATTCATTTATTTATTAAATTTAATTTATTAAATTAAATTAAATTAAATCATTTTATTTTATTTTATTTAGTTTATTAAATCGGATTAAATTTATTATTATTTTTTATTTTATTTTGTATTATATTATATAAGTTCTAATTTAATTTAATTTAATTTATTATTTTATTTTAATTTATTATTTTATTTTATTTTGTATTATATTATAATATTTTTAAATTTATTTATGTAATTAAATTAAATTCGTTAAATTTAATTTATTTTAAATTTAATTTAAATTATTTTGATTAAATTAAATTAATTTTATTCTATTCTATTTTATTTTATTATTTTTATTTTATTTTTTATTGAATTGTATTTTATTTGTATTATTTAATATATTTTTAAATATTTTTTATTTAATTTAATTTATTTATTAAAATAAATTTGTTTTATTTAATTCAATTTAATTTATTAATTTATTTTATTTTACTTTATTTTGTATTATATTATATTATTTAATTTTTAAAATTTATTTTATTTAATAAACTAAATTAAATTTATTTTATTTTATTCTAGTGTTAAGAAACTAAGTAAATGCTACTTAGTTTATATTTTAATATTGGGAAACTAATTACTAATACAATACATGCAGGGCCCACAAATCTTGCAAATGAATAATTCTGACAGAATTTCTGTTAGAAACAGAAATTACGTCAAAAATAGCAAATATATCAAAATTAAAAATAGTCATAAAATCAGTTAAATTCAAGATTGAAAACCAATTAAAATACATAAACAATGCAAACAAAATATACTACAGAATTATCAATTCTCAATCAAAATGAATTACACTTTCCGAATATATACCAATTTTCAACCTCAATTTTCATCCTCAAATCCAATTTTCAGCCCTAAATATATAACAAATTTTTAGCCATAGCAATTTTCAGCCTCAAATCCAATTGACAATAACAAATTGATGCACACACAGTAACCAATTAACAAATTTAAACATTACCAATTTCCAATTCCAACTGACAATAACAAACTAAACCAATACCAAATCAAAAACTCTACCAATTTCAGCCTCAAATCAATATATACATACAATATAAAAATTAATCATTCTACTGATTGTGTACAACATCATCAAATTGAAATAATATTTGAACACATACCTTCTTTTGGAGCTAATAAACTGTCAAAAATAAGGGAAGAAGACCTCGACAGTGCTGGCCGGTGTGTGACACTGGTGGAGTGATGAGAGGTGGTGGTGGGTTGGTGGCGGGTGTGGGTGGTTGGTTAGTGGTGGGGCAGGGGAAAGAGGAAGAGAGAGAACTGAGATGGTGGTACCGGTGGTTGGTCGGCAGCTGGAGGTGGTGGTAGTTGGTCGGCGGCTAGAGGTGGTGGTGGGTGGCAGGTGGGTGCCGGAGATGAGAGTGAGAGAGGAGAAAGTTTGCTGAGAGTGAGATAAGACAGAGAGGAGCTGATGAGAGTGAGAGATGAGAGGCGCCTGAATAAGATGATTCTGATTAGGTTTTATAAGATAGTTTTGACGGAATGTCCGTCGGACATAAGTCCCTCGGAAATAAGTAATCCTTGACGAAAAGTCTCTCAGAATTAACCATAGTTTCGTCGAACTTAAGTTTTGCGCTGGCGGGAAACTTGGTGTAACGACCCCAAAATAGGTCCATTCCATCCAACCTATTCTGAGTCGCCAAATACATGGTACAGAAAACAACTACAACTTTATTACAACAATTGTCGTGCAAAAATACAACAACATATATGCTGTGAGTTTGGATACAAATATATACCAACTGTGACTCTTATCCCAACCTTGGATAGCACGTCACAATGACACCTTACATAAATGTATAGTCAAAAACTGTTTTAGAAATTAGAATCTTTGGGAAGTGCTCAAGGAAACCTTCGTACATGGGAGACCATGCATCTAGGTTATGATAGATATCATATGGCCACAGAATTATCCTTGGTTGACCCAATAGACCCCAAAGAAAAATGAGAAGTTTACTATCATATTCTTCCCAATGGTGAGTCTTCTTTTGACTTATCATTATCTCCACTGTCTCTAATTGAGAATTATACTTCAAACAAATACCAAGATTATATAGGTAGTGCTCGTAAAGATACTCAGCAAGTGGATGAGCACAATCCTGTCTTATGATGACACGAGGTTGTATGTCATTAGACATCGTGTATGATAGTGGCAAAACACCCTTCCAACGTTGGGTTCGCTTCACCCTAGATGATTCACCAAATATAACTACTAAATGATGACCACCGTTCTATTCCCCTGTTACCCCCGCTCGACCCAGCTATACTCTTATTACCTGAAAGGAATTGTGATACATAAGGGTGAGC
This sequence comes from Panax notoginseng, assembly GCA_016801055.1. Lineage (NCBI taxonomy): Eukaryota > Viridiplantae > Streptophyta > Magnoliopsida > Apiales > Araliaceae > Panax > Panax notoginseng. The sequence goes on from CM029018.1 coordinate 215,519,545, forward strand.
ACAACTAGCCCAATAAAGAATATCATGACTAAAGATAAATAAGTTATCAATAGCCTTCAACAGAATTAAATCAGAGATTTAGAACATATGGTAGATGATAAAAATTTTAACCATAGTTGCAGCGGAACGAGCAATCCATTAGAAGAGTCAAATAGACCATAAATTCTATTATCTTCTCCATGTTAAAAATCCACCAACAATGTTTTATCCCTGTAACATTAATCAACAGTTCCTTTTCACAATTATATGAATAACTCATAATCATAATTGTAATTTTAAATTCCTCTTCGCATCTAGGACGAAGATAGTTTTCCTCACATGTCTTTACCTGAAACATCAAAGATCATGGTTATACCAAATCACAGTTCCTGTTCATAATCATATTAATTAATTCATCTTTGCACTACAGGCCAACGATATTCGTCAACAGTTCATCTTTGCACTACTGGCCAAAGATATTCAACAACAAGTCATCTTTGCACTACAGGCCAAAGATATTCCTCAACAGTTCATATTTGCACTACATGCCAAATATATTCATATCTCAAAGAAATATATAATCATTTCAGATTTTATATACACCATAATTATAACCATGTTAATCAATTCATCTTTACACTTAAGCTAAAGATATTCAATTATAAATTCAATGGTCATGATCATACCAGTTAACAATTCATCTTTGCACTACAGGCTAAAGACATTCCTCAGTCACGATCATACCAATAATTTACCCATCTTTACACTCAAGTGAAAGAGAAATTCAACATCAGGGTTATAAAAATGTTATATATGATAATAAAAACAATATGATCAACATCTGCATTTATTTTTGAGAGCAACAATCATAAATCAACGATAATTTGGTCAGAAAAAGAAACCAATTTTTATCGTGAATAGTACCTGTGAATAGTAACTCGTAAATAGTAACTCGTGAATAGTAACTCATGAATAGTAACTCGTGAATAGTAACTCATGAATAGTACTCTGTATTCGTACATAGTACCGTATACGTAAATAATGTCATTTACGTAAATAGTATCATATACATGAATAGTGACGTATACGTGAATAGTGTCGTATACGTGAATAGTAAACCCGACTCAAAAAGGTAGAAATTCCACAATAAAATCCATACCAATATTTCAGTATAATGATATTGAAAGAATAACATCATTATGAAGAATATAACATCCCTTAATATCTCTTACTATCCCCTACCTCAAAAGAGCAGCAATTCTGACTGGATATCGGATATGACGCTGAAAGAAACTTGCACTGATGAATAGCAACTCATCAAGTATCTAAATACTCACAAAATACACTCAATAATCTAGAGAGAGAAAGAGAGAAAACTTATTTCTGGTGTGATTTTCAATTCTAACTTAGCCCTCTATTTAAAGGAAAATGTTAGCACACCGAAGCAGACTTAACCTGCAACCTAATGGCTTTACCTGCTACTATTCCCACCCACCATATTTGAATAAAAATCTCAGCACATTTCTTCACCAACCAAGAGTGGGGCCCATCAATTCTAGAATTTTCTACCAAAATCATTAACTCCAAAAATTCAACAATTTCTGAACCAGTCATCTCGTAAAATTCATAACAAATCATACGTTCATTTTTAACGGTTCAAAATTTATGGACATATACTCAATTTATATATGTATAACATATCTAAAAATTATCACAATCCAACGGTCGGATTAAAAATTATAACCCCCACAAAATATCTCAAAAATCCTAATTTTTAATACCTCCATTCCGACAAAAATATTGATAAAAACCTCAACATTAACTCCTTCATTTTTAACTACAAAATATATCCAACATTTATATTCACATAAAATAAATATTTCCTCATCATATGAATCAATAATTAATTATTCATAATTAATATTACAGAATCACATTTATGACAACCAGGCCGTTCCCAGGAAAGAGAGGGCTTTCCAATAAGGATTTTTTTCTTACTGGAGCGCAATTAGATGACCAAACCTCTCCTTAGACAGAACTTTCTAGACATTGGCAATAATGTTATCTAATAATATTATTCAAATAATATGAATTATTGATTTGATAATGGAAAATACTGTGCAGCAACAATTATTGAAACAACAATAATATAAAATATCAACGCAGCAATTATTGAATCAATAAAATAAAATATTGAATAGTAATTACTGTGACAATTATTCAGTAGTGCCTTCTTATGTAAGAATCAATAATTTCAAAAATACTGTGCAATAACGCGTATTACTGTATTTTAACCACCGGGTATTCCAACAGTGTTAACGGTAACAACTACGCCGTTAATTATAAAAACACAATTTTTGTCATTATCTTCATCTGACAGTTATTCAGTGATGGGGTCCACAAATGGCTGCGCCGTCGTACGAATATTCCCCTACAGAAAGAATATTCCACGACCAAACGAATATTCCCCGACAACAATGAATATTTTATAACCACTTGTTTATTTTGAAAAATATTCATATATCACCCTTAACTTTAACATTTATCAATTTAACCATTTACTGAATAGAAAAAATTGAATACTTTTATTTCATAAAATCTGGGGTCTTACACTTGGCGCCAGATGAGGCCTTATAATTCCGATGAATTTCCCTTGGAAATAAATTATTTCTAACGGACTTATGATCGACAGATTATTTCGTCGAAAATAACTTATTTTTGACTCAATAATGTCCGTCGAACCTAATTTCATCAAAATTAAGACTTTTTCTTGTAGTGTTTAAGAAGGCATGTTTATGTTCTTTTTGACTCATATGAACACTTACTTGGTTAGATAGAATGAAAGTTAGTCAAGAATGAGTTTAAATATATTTTAAAGCAATAAATGATGTTAACTATGCGTAAATTATGTGAACACTTGCAAGTATGTATATTATAGATTATATGACCTTTTCATGTGATTACATGGTTAACATAGTAGGCCTTGTGAGTCCATTTGACCTTAATTCCGTGTAAATCACAACTAGAGAGACATTGTGTAAATGTGGACTTGTAATGACCATAGGAAAGTCCTAGATCTCTGAAATTATATAATTGTTTTGTGTTCACAATTTGGTATGCTAAAAGTGGACTGAAACCAGGAAAGCAGAAGCTCAACTCTGGTCTGGCCAGGGGACAGCGCAGCTACGCTGTCCTTAAGCCTAACCAAGGCGCATCTGTGCCCTCCTACAGTTTGGTCTGACTTGTTTTGTTGATTTCTGATCATAATGGCTTTTTCTAAGCTAATAAACAGAGACTTATTGATGTTTTATGTATAAGGATGGTATAACATGAAGATGTTAGACTCGTATAAGATTTCTATATGATATTGATTGAGAGTTTGTGATTGATATACATGGACTGATTGTATAGGCTTATGTATGTACTTAACATACATATTGGGTATGTTCATGAGATAAGTTATGTTTCAAACTTGCGTAACTAATGGATATGTATACTTATATACATTAATAAGGAACTTAGTTCGTTGAGGTATTGATAAGCTTTAGTTTGGTAAATTATGTTTCAGGCAAGTTCCTCGAACCTTCTCAGATATTATTTCTGTGCAAGTTTCCCTAACTCTTTTCTCTTTACATATTGCATGAATCCGAATTGTTACTATATCGACTATATTTACATTGAACAAATATCTATTACTATTCGGAAGTCGATTTGATATCTTGATTTTGTTACAAGCATTGAACTTATTGTTCATAAATGCATTATAAAAGTTATCTAAGCCATTTGACTCAGCTAGGCTGTTATCATGTGTTAGAAAGCTATCCAAACCAATTGTCTTTATGCGGACTCTTATAAATTTACCGAGATGAACAACCCTCATTGAAGGAGAAATTATATAATTGTCGGAAAACCGACGTGCGCACATACAAGTATGTATAAATGTTATGCATAATGTAGGTTACTTTAGGTTGATCACCTATTGTACTCGTTTATATTGGATTTGCAGTATAATACTGTTAATTCTAACAGGAGTTCTTAGTCCATAGCGACTACTAAGTTTTCATTATTCCTGAACTTTGAAATGATTAAACCTTGGAATTCTTGATGATATCTTTCGGTCCATAGCTACTCTTATTAAGAACAATTGATACTTCTTGTCAATCTTGAACTATCAATTATTGTTATACCCTTGAAATTTTGAACTTTATAACTGTTCACCCTTATCGCTATATTTCTTGTTGGAAAAATTTGTTGCTCAGTCTTGCTTTCCTTAAACCTTTCAGTTAAGGAAGAATGTGGTGAAACATCGGGCAAGGATAAGGGAAAAGGTAAGGCTAATGAGTAGCTTGAGCTGTTATGATTAGAAGTTACTAGTTTGTTGTAATGAGACTTATTTAATATTATGTATTAAGTTATATTTGAACTTAAGTTATGCAATGTTACTAGTAATGGTTGCAAAACTTGGGACGAGAATAATTATATTAAATCAATGTAAATTATTCCATTATTCCGCTGTACGAGTTATTAATATATTGTTAGTATTAGATCGTGAAACATCGAATTCGAGATATTAGTATTTGAATTTGGGGGCGTCACAAGATGTGTATCATGAATTGTGCTACGTGCCAATTGTTTGCACTTATGTACTTTTGAGATGAATTGTTCTATGATTGAACTGTTCAAGTTGTAAGAGTTCTGCTTAGACATGAACTGTATAAGGAATGAGTGTGTGTTGAATATCTCACAGCAAGACAAAGGTAAAGATGGTAAGTTAGGTTAAGTTGTTTGTACAATCGTATTTTTTAATCTTTGATGTGCATTATCTGAGTTAAACAACTCCTTTGTTATGGACAAAGGTTGAAGATGAACTAGTAACCGATCTAACTCACTGTAAAAAATAATATAGATGATACTAGAAACTAATTCATTAGTTTTTGGTGGGGAGCCACTCAGCCTACTATATTGATAACTGTTGAGAACCCGATGTGTGTTGTGTATTATGTTTGTGTATATGTATATTGAAAAGGTGATTCTTTTCACACATGTAGTTGTGTAGGATGAGTTAAGTTCTAGAAATGTTATAATAAATGATGTAATGTGAAGATAAATGCTATTGATGTTATAATATATGATGTGATGTGAAGTTATTGATGTTATAAAATGATAGGAATAAGAATTGTTTCCTGTTATTCATGCTGCTTCATAACTCTTGTTTAGTTATTGAAATTCTATAAGAAAAGAATAATTGATTCTTGATATTATTGTTATTCAACTGCTAGAACTTGTTGAGCAATCGAATGCTCACACTTTATTTTAAAATAAAAACATTTTCTTTTTTTAAAAATAAAAATATTTTAGCAAAGATAGGAAGAACTGAAGGATCCAGTGAAGACTAGAGAAAAGATCAAGCCGAGACTTGTAATTTAATTGTTAGAATTTTATGTATCTGTTGTGGGGGATGAAAGCCACACTTGTAATTAAAGAATAATATAATTATCATTATTTTTATTGTAATGAATATATTAAGGTAATAAAATCTGAGATTTGAAGAAATATATTGTTATTTTTGGAGTTTTTAAATCTTAAGGATATATATATATATATATATATATATATATATATATATATATATATATATATATATGGATTTATATATGGAATGAGAAGCACTAGTGACGCACTGAACTCGGGTTTGAGGGTGTTACAAGTTGGTATCAGAGCTGATAGATTATAAACCTTAGGTTTGAAAACCTCAGGCTATAATTTGAGAAAAAGTATGGAAGATAGTAATGAGATAAACTCATTTAGAGTAATATATACATAAAAGGATTCAAAAAAAATCTTGAAGAGTTATAAGAGATAGGAATCAGGAGTTGCCTCACTCTAGTAATAAAGATGGGAAATGATGACAAATAAATAGTATCTATAAAGGAAAAACGTAAATAAAATCATAATATGATATGATTTAAAGTGAAAAGTAAAAAGATCTTAGAGTTGGGAGATCATATGGTAAGGAAGATTGTAATGTAAATGATTATAAAATAAGATCACGACGTGATCACTTTGAATAGTGAAATGACTGATATTCTGTTAAGCGATTGAAAAGTTATAGCTGGACACTATAAAAAGAAGGTATTATGAGATAGTATAAAGAAAAATCAGAAGAGTTGTAAAGAAGTAAATACGAATTAAAGAAATTTCGTATTATGTAAAGAAAAAGTTAGAAATTTTGTGCGATTTCAATTGAGGACTCATGTGATAGCTGAGTTGTACAAACCTTTGTATCAGCAGAGAACTAGAGGTTTGTGCTTGGTTTAACGACTACTTAGTTTATCACATTGATAATCGTAGAAATATTAATGTCGCATTACCAATATGTATATGGTGAGAAGGTGAATCTTTTCTCCTACACATATTGGATAGTTAGGAAATACTAGGATTAGGTGTGAATTTTTGAAACTCATGCTTATGGTAAGTTTGTGACTTCAAATTTTTTGTATAGTCTAAACTATTTGATTTGGCTAGACGAATATGAAATCATGTTTATGAAAAATCGAGCATTCTTTGAGAAATTATGTCAAACCAAATTGTTTTGGTGCAGAATCTTATGCTAAGTCTGAGGTGAACACCCCGAGAACTTATTTGTATTGTAATGAATATTTTAAGGTAATAAAATCTGAGATTTGAAGAAATATATTGTTATAGTTTAGAGTTTTGAATTATATCTTAAGGATATATATATATATATATATATATATATATATATATATATATATATTGTGAGGAGATTGTATATTTAAATTTGATGTTGAAAGTAAATAATCATGGTTATATGTAAAGTCCTTCAAGGAATACATGTATAAGGACTTAGTGGTAGATCAAATTTGTTAGGTTGATCTAAGCTTTTAATGTTTATCATTCGGTAAATGAATGTATAGATGGAAAGATCAAAGCTGTTAGGTTGATCTATATCTTGAAATGTAATTGATATGTTTCCACATAATCGTAGTCTATTTAGCTGATAAAAAAGTTTGCAGAAGCCAAGGCAGAATCGTGGAACATCATGAATCGTAGTTTGTATGCTTTGGAGGGCCTCTCCTGAAATCGTAGAGTGGTTCAAATGTCTGTCGAGTCAAACTCAAGAATCGTAAAGTGCTCTCGGAATCGTAGAGTCTGCAAGTCAAGCAAGTTAAGATCGTAGTGTGCAGTGCTTAAGAGAAATCGTAGTGTTCTCTTCTATCAGTACCGAATCAAGCACCAAGGTGGCAAGACACCACGATCAGAATCGTAGAGCATCATATGTCTGTATCAGAAGCATCGAGCCTTGTCCATCACAACAAATATGGAATGGATTATAAACGTTGAAGTCCTCGGGAGTCCCAATGACACAACATTCATCCTTAGTATATAACAAAGAAACGTATTGAAGAAGCTAAGGATGGGTCAGCAGAAAACACCTTTTTAGGTGTTAGGTGAGATAGCAGTCTGCTGTGTCAGTGGGACAGACTGCTAATCAGAAGTTATGCAGAAAGTCTCCATCAAAGCTCAGAAATGTCAAATGCATTTAATATTCAATGGATGTCTTCAAACGGATACATTTCAAAGGCATCATATATACAATACATCAACAAATGAAAAGATCAAGCAAGCACTGAACAAAAACGCTGAAGAACACTCAACGCTCAACTCTACGATCTAAAAAAGAAAGCTTGCTCAGCTACTCAGTTCTTTCTAACACAAGCTTAACGGCAACTGAGTAGCACCATTCAAGAACTCAACAACTATCAAGTGAAGTAAAAAGTTCCAAGTCAGAAGGACTTGAAGAGTTCTAAGTGAACTGAGAAGTACCAAGTCTGTTGGACTTGAAGTGTTTAAAAGTGAACTAAGAAGTTCTAAGACTGTTGGTCTTGAGGGAATCTGTGAGATTCAGAGATTGTAAAGATATCCTTAGTGGATTTCCTACTCGAGGAGTAGAAGAGTGGATTGGGAGTTTTGAGTGCTCTGAACCACTTAAAAACACTGTGTCTCTTATATTCTTGTCATAACTGCTATAACTGCCATAACTGTTTAACTCATATTAACTTGTTATATCTTAAAGGGAAAAACAAACAAATCTCAATTTCGACGTAATAAAATCATTATCAAAACTAACAATTATTTTGTGAAAAGAATTTTTAAAATATCTATTCAACCCCCCTTCTAGATAACTATTGTGCCTCTGGGAAATAACAATTGGTATCAAAGCAGGTTCTATCAAATAGCCTACAAAGCTTAAGTAGATCCAATGGCACATCTGATAAGCGAATCAAAGACTGGAGGAGGCAGCAAGCCACCTATATGCAACAAAGAGAAATTCGCCAACTGGGAAGTTCGTATGCAAGCCTACATGGATTCAATAGATGAAGATCTATTTGAAACTATTCAGAATGAGCCCTACGTTCCTTCAAAGTTTGCACCAACTTCAGACGACCAAAACAAAATTCAGATCAAGGTCAAAGCAGAATGGACTGACAACGAAAAGAAAGTTGTTCAACTCGACAAAAAGTGAAAGTAGTATGCACACAAGCCAATCATGTTTGATGATAAAATATATACTTTGTAACAATCTTATTCATTTATTAATAAAAAGTATTAATTTATTAAAAGTTTTTAATTATCTACATGATGCTGTTTTATAATATGTGATAAACCCATAGTTTTAAGCAATGCTTTTAGAATAATGATGATGATTATTCTAATGAGATCTAAATTCTTAGAAAGTTTAAAACTAAAATAGTTCCCAATCGTTGGATTACTAAATTGGGAATTAGTGAATCTGGATATATTGGTACATACGTTGCTTGCTCTTTGGATGAGGATGATTGATCTCATGATCATTTGTGTGGAGAAACTAAAGCAAGTATGTAGGTACTTATTAGAGAATAAGTTCACTGAACGTGGCTCTTTAAGGAATACCTAATGGAGTTTTACTTGCATGTCAATAGGAATTCCTATAGTGATAGTAGTACAAGTGATCCTTGGACTTGGGATCATCATAGTATCTTATGTATGATGAGTTATACTTTGACTTATTCTTTAAGACCCTTAGGGTATATCAAAGGGTATGCTTGTGTATAATAAGTTGTACATGGAGATAATATATGATCAATAAAGAATCTACCGCTTCTAGTAAAAGAAGAGAAATGTCCTATGTGATTCGATAAATGACAACTCAGTAGTCCTTGGCCAAGTCAGAATAAAATTAGAAAGGAGTTTCTAATTTGTATTATTTGAAGTTGTGCATTTAAGAGTTGAAATACATATAATTAAATAAAATAAAACTTGACAGTAATTTCATGTCTTATATTTAATTGGGACATTGTACGGTGGAAGGATTGAATTGTACGGTAACTATTTACTCAAAGGTTCTTTTATGATTAATATTGAAATCTATACTATTTGAAAAGTCGTTAATCGCTAGGCAGACTTATCCCTATTGTAGAATAAATATTATTTATTTAAATAAATTAATAGTTTAATTTATTTATTTAAATAAGATTAGAATTGTTCTAATTGATTTATTAACAACCGGTGTAATATGGAGAACCTAAAGGGTCACACCATAAAAGGAAGAATAATTATTTAAAAAGTTAATGACATAATCGTAATAATATGTTAAGTGTATTTAATTTAATCTATGGTGATAGAATAAATCAAATAGCTTAATATTTATTATTTAATATTTTGGAAATATTAAATATAAATTAATAAGAGGAGTCTTATTATTATTATTATTATTATTATTATTATTATTATTATTATTATTATTATTATTATTATTATTATTATTTAATTCCTAAAAGAGTTTACGAATTAATTAATAAAATTACTCTCATATATCCTAATAAGATTAGGAGGCTAATTAATTAGAAGAGTTTAATTAATTATTCCTAATAAGATTGGAAGCCTAATTAATTAAAGGAGTTTAATTAATTAAAATAAAACTTAATTGCTTAATTGTTAAGGAGGGTTGCCTATATCTATAAATAAGAAGAGTCTTATTATGGGTGTAGAGTTGTTGTTGACTTTTTCACAACAGACGTGATTCCAATTGTTGGAGAGTACGCTCTTGCTCTTTTTATATGAGAGATAGAAAAAAACTAGAGTTTTGCCAAACACACATCTTCTTGAATCTTTCTTTTTCCTTGGTGGATCACCTCTAGAGGCCAAACACTTGGGTGACTAACGTTGATCAAAGGAAGGAACCAAACCCGATGGATTCAAGCTGAACGCGAAAAGAATTGGAGGTGAACTTATACATGAGGAAACTCGAATCTTCAAGGGTATGATTCTTGTTCTTTATCTTTTCGTTTAATTAATAATTACGCATAAAAGATGATCCGGGTATATGGTTTGTAAAATTTTAAAACTCTGAATTAACCACGCTTCCGCTTACTTTGCCCAATTTGATTGTGTTCATGAATATTACAAACCTAACAGTGGTATCAGAGCCAAACTTTTATGCGAATTATTAATTATTCAGATTTAATATGTATGTTGATATGTGTTTAGAACAATTTAATTGTGCATAATTTTGTTGTATAAAATTTATTTTTAAAAAAAATTACATTCGCGAATCCGTTTTTTTTTCTTTTTCCGAATCCATGGTTATTCATGGGAGATTCATGGCTTTGGTTCTTTGATTCATGGCTTTGGTACGGTTCATGATTACTAATATGATTTAGAAGCATGATTAATAACATATATATATAATCAGATTATATATGATTTCTAACCTGGAAAGGTAATATGATTATTATGGTTAATAATATATATATATATATATATATATATATATATATATATATATATATATATATATATATTCTTAATTATTTTATAATTAAAATAAAAAGTTTATTTTAATTTAAAATAAAAGGTTTATTTTAATTTTAAAATTAGATGTCACGCTAACTAATTAGAGTTAGAATTGGATTCCATGATAACTAATTGAAGTTGAAATTGGATTCCATATTTCCTTAAATAAAGGAATTTATTTAGATATGAAATAAGATTTCATATTATTCAAAATAACGGAGTTTATTTGTGAATAGGAAAGAGAATCCATATTTTTTTAAATAAAGGAGTTTATTTAGATATGAAATAAGATTTCATATTATTTAAAATAAAGGAGTTTATTTGTGAATAGGAAAGAGAATATGTGTTTCCTTTACTAAAGGAGTTTTTTTTCTTGGAATTAGATTCCATAATTAATTAAAATAAATAAGTTTATTTTGATTAAAGATTTTGATTAAAATAAAATAGTTTATTTTATTCAAAATAGGATAAATTAAAATAAAAGAGGTTTATTTTGATTTAAATTTGGATTAAAATAAAAGAGTTTATTTTGATTCAAAATTAGATTTTATGCTAACTAAAATTGCCCATTAAATGATATCAATATATATATTGAATGTTTATTATTCATGAGATGAATGTTATTTATTGATGCATATGGTGATGTGTATGATAATAAATGAGATTGATTATGGCATATTGACCAATGTGATTGAATTTTATTTTAGTTGGATGCATGAATGTATGAGTTTTATTAAATGGGGTCTGCGTACATCGTCTTCTCTAATTTTTCTTAATGTAAATTCTATCTCTCTCTCTTATGTACTTCCCCTTGACTGCTGATCAAGGTTTCTATTTATTTTAAATAGTTTTGTAATAGGAATAGTTAGAATTAATTTTGAAGAATTGGAGATCAAGTAGCAAGGAGCAAGGAGCAAGGAGCGCTTGAAGACCCGTTTGTAATGGAGTCCGGGTTTAAATGTAATAGTTATATTTAAATATTAATTCTTGCACCCCTAGGGTTTGACCTTTTAGTTCACTTGGTGGCTCTAGCGAACTAAACTAGAATAAAAGTCCATAATTAATCCGGGTAGAATATAGTATTCTATATGTGCATGCTTATACTATATATATTATATATTATGCAAACATGCTTCGCATGTTAATTAATATGACGCGTATTATATATATATATATATATATATATATATATATATATATATATATATATATATATATATATATATATATGCATGCGCGCTAAACAAGATGAGACAAATTAATAACAAAACCCTCAAATATTTTATATTATGTTGTAACGTTCAAAGATATTTAGAATATTGAATGTCGCCTTCTAGCATGATAGAAATAATAGAGTATTGAATATTTAATATGAGTTTGTTATGCACACACAAGGCAAGTATTAAATATTTTAGATGTTATTTTTATTACATATGATGTTTATAAGGAATTGAACATTACTGCTTTGTTGTTCACACACAAGAGCTGTAGTTTTCTCTTCACTTATATGAAAATGCTAGGTCTGACTTAACTTAAATCATTTTAGTTCGGATGTGTGCACACTTGACCATTATAATTTAAGATGCAAAATACAAGGAATTGCATAGTTGATGTAATTGACAAGAATTGTCTACCTATTTATTTATATATAATTTGTTGTGCACACACAAGGCTATATACATTTGAAATGAGATCCTTATTCTCACTAGCATATCTTTAATTAGATATCGCCGAACTATATAAATGAGGGTAATATAGTTTGAAAAAAAATAGTGGGAGATACCAATTTAAAACAAGACCTAATTTATTATGGTAATTAATAAAAGAATGTATGTTGAAAAATATTGTTGATTACAAATTCATTTACAGAATTTTACATTGCCTAAATTACTATCACTGCATAGCATATTAGATGCTAAATTAACCGGACCGAATTACTCGGATTGGTTAAGGAATTTGAGAATAATTCTCACGGCTGAAAAGCTATCTTATATCCTTAATACGTCTATCCCTGCAATGGTTGCATACAATGTCTCTGAGGAAGAGATTGCTACTTTTAGAAAGTGGCAATATGATGCACAGTTGGCTCAATGCATTATGCTCGCATCCATGAGCAACGAGCTTCAGCGTCAGCATGAAACTATGGATGCTCTTACTATATTCATGCACATCAAGTAGTTGATAGTGAGGAAAGTAGGACTAATAAATATCAGATATCTAAGAAGCTCTTCCGATATAGAATGACAGATGACACTATAGTACAGACAAAAGTCCTTAACATGATCAATTTGATTGAACAATTAGGATAACGGGTTTTGTCATAGATGGAGAGTTGAGTCAAGATTTGATCTTGTAGTTACTCACGGGCTCCTTCTCACAATTGTTGTGAATTTTTCATATGAACAAGCTAAAGATCAGCCTCGCTGATTTGCTTAACATGTTAAAAAATGATGAGAGTCACTTTCTAACCAAAAAAGACCAAGTCTTACTGGTAGGGGCCAAAAGATCTTCTAAAAAGAAGAACGATTCTAAGAAGGTAAATAGAAAGGTAAAAATAAAGGATAATAAGAATAAAACTGATAGAGATAGCAAAGGAGTTTGCTTCCACTGCAATAAGCCTGGACACTGGAAAGAAACTGCATGAAGCATCTTGCAGAGGCTAACCAGAAGAAGCTTAGTGAAGTTTCGGTTATAAATATAGTTTTTGTTCATGATTGAAATAAATTTTTCTTTAAGTCAAGATTTTACTTAGGTATTGGATAACGACTTTGGTTCTCATAAATATAGATTTATGAAGGAACCAAGCAGAAGTAGAAAACTAAACAAGGGATAGATAATTCTTTGTGTGGAAAATGAAGCAAAGGTTGTTGCATTAGCCATATAAACTTATTGTTTAGTATTGCCTACGGGCAAGTCTATTAAGTCAATAAGTTGTTATTGTATTCCAATCTCATTGGAAATATTATTTCCATTTTATTGTTGGACAATGAAATCTTTGGTATTATATTTAAGAAAAAATATTGTTCTATTTATAATAATAATATTTTGTATAGAATTGGAATATTACTTAATGGATTTTGTATACTTGACTTACGTAAAAAATTATTTTACAAATTAAACAAACTAGTATAAGAAAAAGAAGATGATCATTCAAAGAGTTGAATGTGTATATTTGTTGAAATACAAGTGTGAATTATTTGAAAGGTTCAAAGAATTCAGAAGTGAAATAAATTGGTAAAGTATTAAGATTCTTTGATTAGATCAAGGAACAAATACTTGTGCAATAAGTTTCTAGATCATCTCAAATGATTTTCTCATAATAGACGCTCCTGATATACAATAATTGATTGATGTATCTGAAAGAAAAAATCGTTCCTTGTTGGACATGGTGTGGTCCATAATAATTTTACTGACATTCCAGTATCCCTCTAGGGTTATGCCCTAGAAATGGCTGCATATCTACGAAAAGGTAACCTCAAAATCCAACCCTAAGACTCCATAAAAGTTATGGACAGGGAGGATTCCTAATCTTAAGTATGTTAAGATAAAGGGTTGTCCAACTTATGTGAAAAGATTTCAAAGGATAAGCTTGGGACAAAATTTGACAAGTACAGATTTGTGGGACATCCTAAAGTAAGTTTAGGGTATATATTATGTAATCCTACTATGCAAAAGGTGTTTATTACGAAACACGCTACCTTCTAAGATAAAGGTGTTTATCATTAAAAGGGTTAGTGGGAGGATAATAGATCTTGAAGAGTTCAAGAATCACAAAATACTATAATTCAAATAAGAGGAACCTATAGATAGAACTATTGTACCACAACTGAATCGTAAATCTGGAATAGTACCGAAGATACCTGGGAGGTATGGATTCATCATACATGATGATGATGAGGTACGCATCATAGAAGATGATGATCCAGTTATATACGATGAGGTAAGAGTTGTAGACACTCAGAGAAATAGATTGAAGCAAGCTTCTCAAAAATGGAACATTCGTTTTGATGAAACAAATCAAAAGAGTTTGATTTTATCACAAATAAGAATGAACCTAGTGTGTACAAAATAGTCAGTGGGAGCGCCGTGATATTTCTAGTATTATGTGTTGATATACTACGGATAAGGAATAACATACTAATACTACAATCAGTAAAGATAAAGTTGTCTAAACATTCCTCCATGAATGATTTGTGAAGAGTATCTTAATTGGGGATACAAATCTATATAGACAGATTTAAAAGGATGCTCGACTTAACCCAAGGAACGTATATTCATTTGATGCTAAAGTCATTTAGCATGACAAACTCCAAGAGATATCTCATGTTGATGAGTCCTGGAGTGTATCTCTCTTAATAATCCCCATAGACTCCTAAAAGAGAGATCGCGTGAGTGACAATCATGTATACAATGAAATATACGAGACATGATGTTGGTCGGTCATATTCTGGAGAAGATCACTGTAAGAAAGTGAAAAACATCTTAAAGTACTTAACCGACACTAAGGATGTGAATAAAATTTATGGTGTGTCTAAATTACAACTAGAGGGCTTAAAGACTCAAGTTTTTTTAGACAGACCAAGACAACAGAAAATCCACTTTAAGGTAAAGTGTTACCTTGAACAGTGGTGCTATGAATTGAAAAGGTTTCAAATAATAAAGAGTTGCTGGTTTAGTGATAAAGACAAAGTATATAGCTATAAATGAAACTGCAAGTTGATTGTTTGGACAAAAAGTTCATTACAGAACTAGGAATAGTTCCTAAGTCTCATCTTGGATCTAAACATGTGTTTTGGCACTTTCATTTGATTATAGGAATCATTGAAAGGTGAGAAATCACTATAGAGATAGTGAACTCTCAATAACAACATTACATATCCATTAACTAAAGCTTATCCAATAACAGGATAATCGTCACTTAAAGAAGAAGGGTATGAGATACCATGACGATTGGTTTTAGTGCAAGTGGGAGATTGAAAGTAGTATGCACACAAGCCAATCATGTTTGATGATAAAGCATATACTTTATAGCAATCTTATTCATTTATTAATAAAAAATATTAATTTATTAAAGGCTTTTAATTATCTAAATGATGCTGTTTTATAATATGTGATAAACCCATAGTTTTAAGCAATGCTTTTAGAATAATGATGATGATCTCTCTAATAAGATCTAAATTCTTAGAAAGCTTAAAACTGAAATAGTTCCCAATCATTGGATTACTAAATTGGGGATTAGTGAATCAGGATAGATTGGTACATACGTTGCTTGCTCATTGAATGAGGATGATTGATCTCATGATCATTTGTGTGGAGACACTAAAGCAAGTATGTAGGTGCTTATTAGAGAATAAGTTCACAGAATGTAGCTCGCTAAGGAATACCTAATGGAGTTTTACTTGAATGTCAATAGGAATTCCTGTAGTGATAGTAGTACAAGTGATCCTTGGACTTGAGATCACCATAGTATCTTGTGTATGATGAGTTATATTTTGACTTATTCCTTAAGACCCTTAGGGTATATCAAATGGTATGCTTGGGTATAATAAGTTGTACATGAAGATAATGTATGATCAATAAAGAATCTACCGCTTCTAGTAAAAGAAGAGAAATGTCCTATGTGATTCGATAAATAACAACCCAGTAGTCCTTGGCCAAGGCAGAATGAAATTAGAAAGGAGTTTCTAATTTGCATTATTTGGAGTTGTGCATTTAAGAGTCGAAATACATATAATTAAATAAAATAAGACTTGACAGTATTTCCATATCTTATATTTAATTGGGACATTGTACGGTGAAAGGATTGAATTGTACGGTAACTATTTACTCAAAGGTTCTTTTATGATTAATATTGAAATCTATATTATATGAAAAGTCGTTAATCGCTAGGCAAGCTTATCCCTATTGTAGAATAAATATTATTTATTTAAATAAATTAATAGTTTAATTTATTTATTTAAATAAGATTAGAATTGTTCTAATTGATTTATTCACAACCGGTTTAATATGGAGAACCTAAAGGGTCACACCATAAAAGGAAGAATAATTATTTAAGAAGTTAATGACATAATCATAATAATATGTTAAGTGTATTTAATTTGATCTATGGTGATATAATAAATTAAATAGCTTAATATTTATTATTTAATATTTTGAAAATATTAAATATAAATTAATAAGAGGAGTCTTATTATTATTATTATTACTACTATTATTATTATTTAATTCCTAAAGGAATTTGAGAATTAATTAATAAAAGTACTCTCATATATCCTAATAAGATTAGGAGGCTAATTAATTAAAAGAGTTTAATTAATTATTCCTAATAAGATTATGAGCCTAATTAATTAAATGAGTTTAATTAATTAAAATAAAACCTAATTTCTTAATTGTTAAGGAGGGTTGCCTACATCTATAAATAAGAGGAGTCTTATTATGAGTGTAGAGTTGTTGTTGACTTTTTCACAACAGACGTGATTCCAATTGTTGGGGAGTACGCTCTTGCTCTTTTTCTATGAGGGTTAGAAAAAAAAACTAAGGTTTTGCCAAACACCCATCTTCTTGAATCTTTCTTCTTCCTTGGTGGATCACCTCTAGAGGCCAAACACTTGGGTGGCTAACGTTGATCAAAGGAAGAAAACCAAACCCGGTGGATTCAAGTTGAACCCGAAAAGAATTGGAGGTGAACTTGTACCTGAACAAGCTCGAATCTTCAAGGGTATGATTCTTGTTCTTTATCTTTTCGTTTAATTAATAATTGTGCATAAAAGATGATCCGGGTATATGGTTTGTAAAATTTTAAAACTCTGAATTTTCCACGCTTCCGCTTACTTTATGCAATTTGATTACGTTCATGAATATTACATACCTAACAAAAAGGCCAAGAACATTTTGTTCCAATCTTTAGAAGATGACCTGTTTGAAAATGTGGTCAATAGCAAAACAACAAAGGAAGTATGGGAAGCATTGCTCATCATGCATGAAGGAACATAAGAAGTCAGAGAAAATAAGCAATCTCTTCTGACTCAGCAATATAAAATGTTTGCCCACGTTCCAGGAGAAAATGTCACTTCTGCCTACGAAAGATTCAATGTTCTGCTCAACTCTCTTCGATCCTTTTGAAAGATCTATCCAAGCAAAGATCTAATCATAAAATTCATGAGAGCCTTATCTAGCAAGTGGGACGCCAAAACTACTGCCATCAGAGAATCAAAGAATCTCCATGAAATGATTGTTTAATAGTTATATGGCAACCTTCTCACATATGAACTCAACGAGTAGAAACTCTATCTGAAGGAAGAAAGAAGGACAAAGGGGTTGCTCTCAAAGCAACAGATAACATCTCCAAAGCTAAAACTAAAAATGACTCTGACTATGACGAAGATGATGATGAGGACTTTGCAATGTTGGTAAGAAGACTCAAAAGGTTCATGCGTCAAGGCAGAATCAGCAAACCAAAGAAAGTCAACAACTACAGCAGATAGGAGTAGATAAATGACTTATGCTACAACTGAAAGAAGCCTGACCATTTCTTTGCAAACTGCAACAAACCTCTTAGAGAAGAACTAAAGAGGAAATCAAATTCAAAGAAAGAATTTAAAGGCAACAAGAAGCCTCAGAAGAAAGACAAAGGTCTTGTGGCCGGAGGATCATTGAGTGACTCAGACAATGACTCAACTCCTGAATCTAGAGATGATGAAGATCCTTAAATAACATATCTATGTCTAATGGCCAAGCATACAAAGGATAAGAAAAATTCTAACATTCATGAAGTAAGTATAGATGAGGTATTTGACTTTAACTCTCCTGATGTAGATATTGATGATTTAAGAACTGCACTACATGACATAGCATCTGATCTGCATCAATACATGAAATGGTTCAGAGTTCTATCTAAAGATTATTCTCTTCTTCAAAAAGAGAAAGAGAAAGTTCAGGAAGAACTAGAAATAGCTCCTCTAAGTACTAATTCTCTCTCCAAATTTGAAGCTGAGAATAAGCTCTTAAAACAGACTAATGAACTTAATGCACAAAGAGGATCAAGTCTAACCTCTAAAATTGAGGAACTAGAAAGGACAATGTCTACATGGAATAAATTCTCTTCTTCCATGGACTCCCTGATCTCCAGTCAGAGAAGTGCATCTGATAGAACATGTTTAGATTTTGGAAAATCCACCTCAGAATTACATGTGGAAAAGATAAAGGAAACTAGCTCTAGAAATGTTTCAAGTTTTAGTAGAAGCATTACATTTGTGAAATCCTCACAGAAGGAATAACCAGTCCAAACCTGCTCTTCTGATCTAATCCATGTTCCAAGGAATACAAGATCCCATGCTGACCTGGGTTTTAGAAAATAGAAGAGTAACTAAGTCACTACTCTCCAACCTCGAAGGGTCGTTGAGTCGAGTAAAATCAACTCCACGAACCAACTGGGAAGGAACAGTAGAGCTAAACTTCACTCCTCACAAATCATGAATCACAAGGATACATGGAAAAAGAAGAACCAGTATAAAGGAAGGATTGCTAATAACCCACATAAGTCCAAATGGAGGAAGAATCCTCATACACACACAAGCATGCATCATATTAGATGCTTTGTATGTAAAAAGATTGGTCATAAGGCTGTAATATGCTACCATAATCCTATGTATATAAGACCCAAAATTAAGCAAATTTGGGTTCCCAAGGGTACTAACAAAGTAGGACACATGCAAGTACGGGTACCAAATGAGAGTTTAATCTTACCACAGGAACAGAGCTCCACGATCACAACCTGGTATCTGGACAGTGGATGCTCAAGGCACATGATCGGGAACAAAGCCCTCCTTTCTAACTTCATAGAGAAGGAGGGTCCGTTAGTCATCTTCGGAGACAATGGCTCTGGCAAGATAAGAGGATATGGCTCAGCTGGGAATGGTGCAGTATCTTTCAGTAAAGTAGCCTATGTGGAAGGATTACAACACAATCTTCTAAGCATAAGCCAACTCTGTGACAATGGTCATCAAGTCACCTTCCTCAACAATCAATGTCAAGTCAGAGATCTGAAGACATCCTCTATAAAGCTGACCGGAACAAGAGAAGAAAATGTCTACATTGTTAATCTTGGTAAACTAAGTTCTGATGAGATAATATGTTTTCTGGCTAAAGCATCTGAAGAAATGAGTTGGTTATGGCATAGAAGACTGTCTCATCTCAACTTCAAAAGCATGTCAAAACTGGCCTCCAAGGATCTAGTAGCAGGCTTACCCAAGCTCAACTTTATCAAAGAAAGGCCATGCAACGCCTGTCAGCTTGGAAAATAGACTAGATGCTCATTCAAGAGCAAAACTGTCAATTCAATTGACAAGCTTCTGCAGTTGCTTCACATGGATCTGTTTGGGCTAATTCCAACAATAAGCCTTGGAGGGAAGAGATACTCATAGGTCATACTGGACGACTACACCAGATTCACATGGGTATTCTTTCTAAACTCAAAAGATAAAACAAGCTCCCAACTAATCAAGATGTTCAGACTGGTGATGAACGAGAAAGGGGTGAAAATCAAGGCTATAAGGAGTGATCATGGGAGAGAATTTGGCTTCTTTGAGATGGACCATTTTTACACAAAAAATGGCATCAGTCACAACTTCCCAGCTCCACGAACTCCTCAGTAAAACGGAGTAGCTGAGAGAAAGAACAGAACGTTGATAGAGGCTGGAAGAAATCTACTAGCAGTAGCTCGTCTGCCTGAATACTTCTGGGTAGAAGCTGTCAACACTACATGCTACACTCAGAACAGATCTCTTGTGTACTCTACATTAAAGAAGACACACTACGAACTATGGAAAAGAAGAAAGCCAAGTGTTAGGTACTTTCATTATTCGGTTGTGTATGCTACATTCTCAACAATGGGAAACAATATCTGACAAAGTTCCAACCCAAGTCAGACGAAGGAATCTTTCTCGGATATGCCACAGACAGCAAGGCTTATAGAGTGTTCAACAAAAAGACACTGAGTGTTGAAGTCTCGATTCACATCATCTTCGATGAAATAGACTTGGACAAAACAGTGTCTCAAGACAATATGAACGATAATTCAGACACTACGAACGAGGTCGTCAAGCTCAACACCACGATCATAGTTCCAGAAAATGAAATCGTCGAGCAAGGAGAGGAGATCGTAGAGAGAACTACGCAAGACAATGAACCTTCACATCAAGAAGAAGAAATTGATCTTGAAGAACTCAGGCAAGAAGGCATCATGTCAGATGTTCCAACAGGAAACAGATGGGCAAAAGATCACACTCAAGACTTAATCATTGGAGATCCAAATGCAAGAGTCAAGATAAGAGCTACCACCCAGAATGAGTGTTTCTATCTAAGCTTTCTGTCACAAATGGAACCCAAAAAGATAGAAGATGCTATGGAAGACTCCAGTTGGATAGAAGCCATACACGAAGAACTAAATCAGTTTAAAAGAAGCAAAGGATGGAGATTAGTTCTAAGACTAAGAAATCATCCAGTCATTGGCACCAAGTGGGTCTTCAGAAACAAGATGGATGAAAATGGAGTAATAACAAGGAATAAGGCAAGACTAGTGGCCAAAGGTTACTCTTGAAAAGAAGACATTGACTACGACGAGACCTTTGCACCTATTGCCAGATTAGAAGCCATCAGAATATTTCTTGCCTTTGCTGCCCACATGAAATTCAAAGTATTTCAAATGGATGTCAAAAGTACATTCCTGAATGGTGAACTTTAAGAAGAAGTCTATGTGGAGCAACCTCTAGGTTTCATCAATCCAGCTCTTTAATTATGTCTATAGATTAGATAAAGCCTTATATAGTCTTAAACAAACACCTAGAGCATGGTATGAAACACTAACTAACTTTCTTATTGAAAATGGTTTCACTAGAGGTAGAGTAGATACCACATTATTTCTTAAAAAGCATAAAGACAAAGTCTTATTAGTTTAAATATATGTTGATGACATTATCTTTGGCTCTACTGATGAAAAACTGTGTAAGAGATTTGCTAAGCTTATGCAGAGCAAGTTCGAAATGAGCATGATAGGTGAGCTGAATTTCTTCCTTGGATTGCAAGTAAAGCAGACTGATGAAGGAATTTTCATAAACCAAGCCAAGTACATTAAAGACTTACTTAAAACGTATGGCATGGAATCAACCTCTCCCATGAAAACACCAATTGCTCCAGCAACCAAGCTTGACAAAGATGAGAAAGGTAAAAGTATTGATATAACTCAATACAGAGGTATAATAGGCTCTCTTCTATATCTAACTGCCACTAGACCAGACATAATGTTTGCAACATGCATATGTGCTAGATTTCAAGTTAATCCTAAGGAATCACACTTAACTGCTGTAAAAAGGATTTTCAGTTATCTCAAATGTATACCTCACTTGGGACTTTGGTATCCCAAGGAGTCCTCCTTTGAACTGACAGGATATACAGATGCTGATTTTGCATGTTGCAAAATAGATAGAAAAAGTACCAATGGCACCTGTCAGATGCTAGGAAACAGACTTATGTCCTGGTTTAGCAAAAAGTAAAATTCAGTATCTACTTCAGCTGAAGCTGAATACATTGCTACTAGCAGTTGTTGTGCTCAAATCTTATGGATGAAAAATCAGCTAGCAGACTATGGGTTTGATTTCAAATCTGTACCTGTTCATTGTGATAACACAAGTTCCATAGTAATAACACACAATCTTGTCATACATTCTAGGACTAAGCATATAGAAATAAGATATCATTTTATTAGGGATTATGTTCAAAATAGAACTATATCTTTACAATACATCCCCACTGAAAATCAGCTTGCTGATGTCTTTACAAAACCTCTAGATGAATCCAGATTTAATAAATTGATAAGTGAGTTAGTCATGCTAAATCTACAACTATAAAATCTATGCTCTAGGTTATGCTAACCATGCAGATATAAAGGCTATGCTCAAAATCGTAGAGATGACTAAAGAAAGTCCACGATCATAGAGCTACCTTGACATGAAGGACCACGATTGTAGAGCTGCCTCGACATGACAAAGAAGCATCCTATGATGACAGCATTTTCAACAAATCCAAGTAATCCCTCTGACAAGCGTCTTAGGGACAAACCTGATCCTTAGTTCTTTCTAAGATGTTGGCCCTTCCTGAGCTACCTTAACCCGGAAGGAGTGCTAAGTCAAAGTTCATCACAAGGACCAGGACAGGCAACGTTAGTAGAGCAGATTCAGCAGTGAACTCAATGATCGCAGTGCAAACTCAACGATCGTAATGACTACCTCAACGATCGCAGTACAACCTCAACGATCATAGTGCTACCTCGACGATCGTAGTCCTCCCAAAGGACATATTAGCTCAGGAGGAGCTAATGGCAAATCAATATTTTCCACATCAGTTAAAATCGTGGAGCCAAGCAGAACTTAACACATGCCCCACTAAGAAGAAAGAGAGGAAGGAAGTTACAAGTAAAGTTTAAAAAGATCTTTTTGAAATCAAAAGTTCCAAATGCTTCAACGGATGTCTTCAAACGGATACATTTCAAAGGCATCATATATACAAAACATCAGCAGATGAAACGATCAAGCAAGCACTGAACAAAAATGTTGAAGAACACTCAACGCTCAACTCTACGATCTGAAAAAGAAAGCTTGCTCAACTACTCAGTTCTTTCGAACACAAGCTTAATGACAACTGAATAGCACCATTCAAGAACTCAACTACTATCAAGTGAAGTAAAAAGTTCTAAGTCAGAAGGACTTGAAGAGTTCTAAGTGAACGGAGAATTACTAAGTCTGCTGGACTTGAAGAGTTCAAAATTGAACTAAGAAATTCCAAGACTGCTAGTCTTGAATGAATATGTGAGATTCATATATTGTAAAGATATCCTTAGTAGATTTCCTACTCGAGGAGTAGAAGAGTGAATTAGGAGCTTTGAGTGCTCTGAACCACTTAAAAATACTGTGTCTCTTATATTCTTGCCATAACTGCTATAACTGTCAAAACTGCTTAACTCCTATTAACTTATTATATCTTAAAGGGGAAAACAAACAAATCTCAATTCCGATGTGATTAAATCATTTTCAAAACTAACAAGTATTTTATGAAAAGAATTTTTTAAATATCTATTCAACCCCCCCCTTCTAGATAACTATTGTGCCTCTGGGAGTTAACATATATATATATATATATATATATATATATATATGGATGTATGTATAGAATGAGAAGCACTCGTGACGCACTAAACTCAGGTTTGCAGATAGACTGGGTTTTGGGGTGTTATATACGACTAAGACCAGGGAATCACATGAGACTATGTTATTTTGGAGGAGCTACTAAGTTGAGCTATGCTCAACTTCTGAAGGATTTAGTAGTAGAATAAGATAATCTTCAATCCTAGAGTAAAGCTTTGAAAGTTGTGCAACAATTCAAATCTTGATCGTGTTCTTCTTTTTCCTTACTGTTGAATTGAATCTGCATTCCTTTTATATAGGTGTCTTCCAAATTTTTTTCGTTGGAAATTTGTCGCTGCTCATTTAATGCTCCAATTCAAGAAGATCTCTAATTGTTAACTTTTAGAGTGGATACGTTAGCTTGCTTTTGGCTATGATGTGTCACATCAGATTGATACATTGACATTCATGTGGGCTGTTGTCACTTCGTCGACCTAGTTGTTAGACACACATTGATCTGATCTTCTTTTTAAACCTTAAAATAACCAGCAGCTATCTTGGGATTTACATTCTACAAGTCTGGACGTTGTCAGTACATTGTCAGACCTGAAGTACTCTATGATTTTTTTAATCGTAAACTTTCTTGGTGATCGTAGAGCATCTGACTAAACTAGCTCTACGATTCTGCAAGCTCTACGATCTGTTCTATAATCTTCAATATCCTCTACGATCTTTGACTTCCCTTACGATCTCTTTGCAGACTCTGTGATCTTTATTAAGCTATATGATCTCTGTGTAGACTCTACGATCTGGATTTGGCTTTGCAATTTCCTGGCAGACTATGCAATCTTCAATTGAATGCTCTATGATAGTTGAATAAGTTATACTATCGTTTCAACAACTTTACGATCGTCTTATTTCCTATAGTCTATAAATTCTGTTAGGAACTCCATAGTTAAATTTGATGATGTGATATTATTAAGGTATATATGTTTCAGTAGTTGTTTGTAAAGTCCTTAATATGAATATGATGTACAAGGACTTAGAATAGAAAGATCAAACTTGTTAGGTTGATTTTATGAGCTGAATTGATGTATAGATGATAGGATAAAATCTATCGTAGAGATACTCTACCTGTTCGTAGAGTCTGCCATATGATCGTAGAGCAGCCAGTGCAAGAGAACGCAAAGTTAAGTCAAAATCGTAGAGTTGTTTCAAAAACGTAGAGCACTCAGTTAAAGACAACATAGACTGCACAAAGATTGCAAAGCTCAACCATAATCGTAGAGTTTGCTCTGAGATCGTAGAGCTGCTCTAGCAAGATCGTAGAGCTTGCCTTCAGAATTCTAAGTTATAGTTGAGATCGTAGAGCAAGGGTAGACATACACTCTACGATTCCCATAGAAGTCTACAACAAGCAAGAACGTAGAGAAGAATCGTAGAGTGAGCAAGATACTCTACGATTACCATTGAAAGGCTAAGACACATAACACTCGTAGAGTACTTAAGTGACAATAATGGACTGACAACATCCACTACTTAGAGTGATGATCCCAAGATAGTTTCTGATTAATCTAATGATGATAGTGGGGTTCAAACTGCCAAGTTTCCAGTAGCAAAAAAAGCACATATGTCAGCCATTAACATAGTATGGGCTAATGGAAGTCGACTCATCCATGTAGATTGGTGATTGTGAAAAGTAATACTAAAACATGCCTTCCTTCTAGCGCCAATGTTAACGTCAAAATCTGTCTGCTCGCCGAATCACCAAACAACAAATCTGACTTACACAGGGAATAAACGATCACACCAAAAGCTTGACGATCGGAATCGTCAGGGGATATCTCTGGTGTGAAAATAAATATATGCCATAAAATATCAACAATATATGTATATATTTGTTTTAGTGCGTAAAATAGACAAAGTGTAAATACCTGAAATGTAAATTATGACTGTGTATTTATAGCTTGATCATTCCTTCCCCAATTGGACTAAGAGTCCTGTGTAAAAATAATTGCAAATTTCCTGACTGGATAGAATGCAACTTCCTTAGAAATAAGAGTTCAAATAGAACCAGAGAGTCATAAGTCAACTTAGACTATTGACCCTCTAGAACATTAATTCCTTTACTGTTATATTCCGTCATGTGGTATGGGTTCCACTGAACCTCCCGGACCCACCAATCCACACTCCAACTATATTTGCAAATTCTTAACCAAGTCAGAATTCTTTTAAGAAAAAGTCCAATAAGAAGAATTAGACTCAAATAATGCACAACCTAGCTCCCTACTTGTGTTATATATATATATATATATATATATATATATATATATATATATATATATATATATATATATATATATATATATTGCAAATTCTTGTTCAATCTCTTCATTATAACGAAGTCAGAATTCTTTTAAGAAAAAGTCCAATAAGAACATAAGCCTGAGTAGTTATATAGTTTGTCCGTTCACAATTATAATTATCTCCTTTGATTACTCACTAGATTTACTACATCAAACTTTTGATTCAAGTTACATAATTTTGATCAAATTAAAATGGTAAAAAAAAACACACACACACACACGTAAAAGATAAATTAGGTAGTAACTCATGCAATAATTACACAAAAAAAAAAAAAAACAAAACTCCCAACTTGTTTTGGTCATACTTAAGAAATAGACTCTAGTTGTTGTGTTGTTATATGGCAAACCTCCCAACTTGTTTGATTATTTTTTTTTCTCCCTTATAATAACGCAAATTGTTGTTCAATCTCCGTCAATAAAGAAGTCAAAGAAGAACATAATAGTAGTACCGACTACTACCGAAGAATAAGTAATACTAATAAACTAGGGCAGCCAGCCATATATGTCCAAAATATTAAATAAAAACCAAAGCAGCCGCCGTCAGTCTAACCAAAGTTAAGTCCTAATAAAATAATGACACATATTCCACGTGAGATATATATAGACACTTACTTTGTAACAAATCTCAGCCACCCATCGGATCAATTTCAACCGTTGATTTCCTAATCTCATTACTTCCTAGAAACACCACTGATTCCTTTATTGCCAAACAAGAGGTAATACAACATTCTTCTTCAGTATATGTATATAAATATGTCAGCTCAAATATATGCTATTGATCACCTCCTCCGTCTCTTTTTTTCACTCCTTTTATACCATTTAATCCCAGAAAATTAATAAACTCAATTTTCATATATACTTGCATAGATTGATATGAAGTTTATTAGTTTCCCATGGCGGTCAAGCTGCTTTTATTTTTCATGCGAAAACCCTCAAAACCAAACTAGACAAGGTAGTAAGTACATGCATGGATTAAGGATATATATATATATATATATATATATATATATATATATATATATATATATATCTTATTAATTTTTCATTTTATATTATAATTAATGTAGTTTTAATTTTACAAATAAAATGTACGTACCTTTTGCCCAAAAAAAATGTATTTGATCATCTGCACGCATTGAAGAAAATTACTTTAATGCTTGCATCCGCCATTGGTACGTACGTAATAAAGTGTTATGGTTGTTGTTTATTAGGCTAACCATTACTATAATTTACATGCAGGAGCAAAGGTTTCCCCAAGTATTGTTGGTACATTCTCATATGATGAACTCAAACTTGCTACCGGCGGCTTTCGCTCATCTAATAAGATTGGAGAAGGTGGATTCGGCACTGTTTACAAGGTTGGTATTTAGATCTTAATTAGCATATATAATAGTTTACAAGTACTATTAATTCTTCATTTTAATTGTTTAGCCTGTCTTCAACTATCATATACGTACTATATATATATATATATATATATATATATATATATATATATATATATATATATATATATATATATATAGATAGATAGATAGATAGATAGATAGATAGATAAGCCGTACGTATTTAATTAATGCATAAGCCTCTTAATTTCAAATAGTAGAGTCAGAATTAAGTATGAAAATTAGTTATTAATTAGTTATGCAGGATTCTTTATAACATTACTAACAAAATTTTTGGTTGAATTGTGCAGGGGATACTTCAAGATGGAAGGGTGGTTGCTATAAAATTACTTTCAGCAGAATCAAGGCAAGGAGACAGAGAATTCATGTCTGAAATAGCTTCAATGTCCAACTTTAACCAGGAAAATCTTGTTAAATTACACGGTGGATGTATCGAACGAGGTTCTCGAATTCTTGTTTATGATTATATGGAAAATAATAGCCTTGCTCAAGCATTGCAAGGGGAAGAAAAAAGAGCAAAATTTAGCTGGAAATCGCGGTCAGAAATTTCAATGGGAATTGCTAGAGGACTTGCATACATTCATGAAGAAGTTAAGCATCATGTTGTTCATCGAGATATTAAAGCTACCAATATACTTCTTGATCAGAATTTCACTGCCAAAATCTCTGATTTTGGACTCTCTAAGCTATTTCCCCATAATATCACTTACATTAGTACTCGAGTGGCTGGGACATTGTAAGTCAACTTAATTTTCTTTATTTCTTCTGAGTACGTGGTTTTTAAATTTTTTAGTAAACCGATAAAATATTTCTTATTTTTGATATTAAGAAACAAAATAAAATCTTTTTGGAGTTACAGAGGCTATCTTGCTCCTGAGTATGCCATTTCTGGCCATTTAACACGAAAATCAGATGTTTATAGTTTCGGAGTTCTACTTCTGGAAATTATTAGCGGACGATCAGCTGTTGATTTTGACCCACAACTTGGAGAGCACTATCTTGTTGAGAAGGTACGTATAAATTTTAGTGTTTTCAATGGACGACTAGCAATTAATATTCAATGCATCAGATAATATTCGTTCGGTTCGGTCTCTAACTCTCTATACAATATTGTTCACTGTGTAACACCCTCTCACGCTAGCTAGCTGATTCAAATGTGCTAATATTGTGTAGTATATATATAATACACAATATAAAAACGCAATATATTGTAGTAGTTCTGTCTCTATACGTACGTACGTTAATATATAATGTCCTCTAACAAATTCTTATTGTGCAGGCTTGGAAAATGTACAATGAAAACAAGCTTATAGAGCTGGTAGACCCTATGCTGAAGGGAAATTTTAGTGAAGCAGAAGCTGTGAGATTCATCAAAGTAGGACTACTATGTGTGCAAGAGATTAGGCGGCTTCGGCCTCACATGTCGATGGTCATTAAAATGTTGTCGAATGATATCAAAATCGACGATCAGATGGAGATAATGCAGCCAGGACTTCTCACTGATATCATGAATGTTAAAATTTGCCAGAGGCGCCCCTAGCTCTCTACAAAGGACCATTAACACTACCCTTGTACTATAGTTTTAAGTACGTACGTAGCATGATCATTGTGTAGATGAAAAGTATGTAATACAATTAGCCAATATGATTTTATAACAAAGAAGACTAGGAAAGGTAATTTTTATTTAGCAAAAAAAGTGAATAAATTTTATGGTTCACTTCATATTTTCTTTTCTTTATTCAAAGGTATACCAAGAAACGACAATGATTCAATATTCCGAGTTGGCATACTGCCGAAAGATAATATAAACACTCACAAAGTTGACTACAAATATGATGTGCCATGAGTTAGATAGAGATAGTATACAAAGGAAATTGATATTTTCACATCAATTTTTGATATTTTCATACGTATCACTCACATATTAGTCGATAAAAATTGGACACATCAGTTAATATGTGAGTCCTATGTGTGAAAATATCAATTTCCTATATAAATGCTCACGAAGTTGACCACAAATATAACGTGTCACATCAGCGTCTATATGGCACACAATCGAATTTACATACTCCTCTCGTCCCATAATATATGTCGTTTTAGAGTTATGCATAAAAAATAAAGAAATAATTGTAAAACATTAAATATAGTCTTCCTTATCTCATACTTTCCCTCTCATCGGTAACATTTTCCCATGAGGTATAATTTTGGACAGATTGTGATTAATTCTCTTTAGATTATATAAAACGTCAAATAATTTAAAAAAATAAAATCATCTAAAACGTTATATATTATTGGAGGAATTGAATATACAAGAATGCTCATTAATAAGTTGAAAGACGGAATTCATTTAATTGTATATTTTTACTATCACTACAACTACAACTGCTGGAATTGTACTATGTAATAATCTTGATGTACATTTCAACCAAATGAATGTGTGAATTGGAGAGATTTATATGGAGGAATTCTGAGTATCATTACGCAATGAGTTGTTTTGAAATCCTTAGAATAAGGATTCTAGCTACTTGTTCAATGAGCTTACCCAAATTGTACTGTTGCCTCTTATCTTTAATTAACCTTTTAAAAAGTAACGCTATTATATTATTCAATTTTTTTCTTTAATTTCAAGTCCACCGAATTTGCAAATGTTTGACTTTCTCTTGCTGACAGCCTACCAACAAAGACATCTTCAACAACGGCTACCAAATCATTTTTTCTTTTTCTTTTTTTTTTTTTGGGGGAGAGGGGGGGTGGGGGGGGGGGGGGGGGGTACTATTAATTCATTACATCCACATATGGAGAGGAGGATTTACACTCACTCAGATCTTTGCTATGTCAAAGTCTGGTAATACCATCCAAGCCAATGTTAGTGCTTACACGAAATCTATAACTTGTTAATTATTTATTTATTTTTTAGCAAACGCAAAGATAATTTGTATCTATTTTTATCCAAGTCTTTTGGATAAAGTTTCTCAGAAATAACTTCTTAATATATCAATGAGTTTCATATGTATGTCAAGACCATAAATGTATTATGTATTAATTTTTTTGGGTGATTCCAGAGATCTTAGATTTTTGTTTTTAAAAAGTGTCTCAAATAATTTATCGCCATAATATTGGTTGCACTACAAAAAAATAAGTCATTGTCGACGGGCACTGCCGTCGCCTATGACTATAGTGCCGTTGGCATTGAGGTCATTAACGACGGCAGTTATCGTCGGTGATCCCGTCGCCCCATAGGTCATCGCCCGTGGTCCCCGTCGTCAGCCGTCGGTATCATTCTCATTGGCGATGGTACTCATTGGCGACGACACAAGGTCACGATCGACGGCCCGAGCGACGGCAAGACCGTCGGCAAAGACTTAATAATTTATTTTTGAAATAACTCATTCACGACGGTGAGCCCGTCGGCCATGACTGTGTAGCCGTCGGTAATGACTGAGTTCCCATGTCTGTCGCTATATGTCATTGGCGACGGGCACTGCCGTCGGCCCTACCCCGTCGGCAATGACTATATATATATATTGAATTTTTTTATATATAATTTCAAAATTTCCCTGTTCATTTACAAATATAAACATATACCTGTTATAAACTAATAAAAACCATCAAATAACAAGCAAATATCATACAATTCACCATTCAAATAGTAATCCAAATCAAATATATAGATCAAAAATGGTCGTCGGTACAAGTCAAAAATTGTACAAGTACATACATGAAACTCAGAATATAACATAAACAAACTACAACCCGTCGCCTGTCTCATCGTCATCGACATGGCGATCATCACCCTGTACTGGAGGAGGCTGCTCGTCATCAACTCGACGGTCATCACCCTGTACTAGAGGAGGCTGCTCGTCATCAGCTCGGCAGTCATCACCAGTGCCTCCACCTCCACCTCCACCTCCACCTCCACGAGTCTCGTCAACAAGACCCTACAAAATTAAAATATTAATAACAAAGTCGAAATGAAAATATATTTACATTATTATAGTTTGTGTTCTTCAAGTTAGGCGGACGGGACTCGAACTCGGGCTCCGTATATCGGAATCGAGCCCCGTAAGTTGTAATGCGTGTGTATTGCCTATGCGGTGCTATTGTTTGTGTTTGCGTGTAGTTTGGACAACCGGGGCGGGTTTTGGTCTTCTTTTCTACTATTTTCCTATGTTTTTGCAAGTTAGGCAGACGGGCCTCGAACTCGGGATCCGTAGATCGAAATTGAGTCTCGTCAGTTGTAGCGCGTGTGTATTGCCTATGCGGTGCTATTGTCTGTGTTTGCATGTTGTTTGGACGACCGGGGCGGGTTTTGGTCTCTTTTTCGACTATTTTTTTAAGTTTTCGCAAGTTAGGCGGACGGGGCTCAAACTCAGGATCCGTAATCGAAATTGAGTCCTGTCAGTTGTAACGCATGTGTATTGCCTATGCGGTGCTATTGTCTGTGTTTGCATGTCGTTTGGACGATCGGGGCGGGTTTTGATCTCTTTTTCGACTATTTTTCTAAGTTTTAGCAAGTTAGGCGGACGAGACTCGAACTCGGGCTCCGTATATCAGAATCGAGTCCTGTCAGTTATAACACGTGTGTATTGCCTATGTGGTGCTATTGTCTGTGTTTGCATATCGTTTCGACAATCGGGGCGAGTTTTAGTCTCTTTTTCGACTATTTTTCTAAGTTTTCGCAAGTTAGGCGAACGGGGCTCAAACTCGGGCTCCGTATATCGGAATCGAGTCCCGTCAGTTGTAACGTGTGTGTATTGTCTATGCGGTGCTATTGTCTGTGTTTGCGTGTTAACTATTTATTTGACAGTTTATATAAGCAATATAATTACAAATAAGGAAATACATCAATAATAAGTTTTACCTTTCGAATATGTAAAGCAAAGATGTTGGCCAAGAAAACTGCACATACACGGATGGCCTCCTCCCGGACTACACCTATGAGGTCGTCAGCGGCAGCTGTAGGATCTACGGAGTCGTGGACAACCTCCTGACAAGCTGGTAGATTCGCTCGCGTGATGGTGCGCTTGACTGCACGACACTGCTCGCTATGCACCCCTCTATGATCCGCTTGAAGAAGTCATCAGATAATGAAGGGCCGACGCCTGATCCACTCGCACCACTACCTCCAGTGGGTGGGCAACATCGAGATCTCGCAGCAAGGACTATAGTGTAGGCTGGGACACGGGGAATGCCCACAACTCTACCATTCTTCGGCCCCCTTGTAGCCAGCAGTCAGTCCTCTATCTCCTCGTCCTAACGCTCATCATCAGCCACTGGAGCCTCACCTCGCTGGCTGCTCCGGACCACAGAAAGGTCCTCAAACCGTGTCTAAAAAAACACAGAAATAGGTGAAAAACAAGTATTACACAAAAAAATACAAAAGAATTTCAAAGCCATCAAATGCATACTAAATAAAATAATTAAATTACTTACCGCAATGCGATTTGCCTCAGGTGAGATATAACCAACGTCGCCTTTCTTCTGGTGAGCGTGCCACCAAAACTCAAGGCGGGAAGGTCGGTGCTTTAGACTTACCTTGAGTCTCTCCCTGTAGAGGTCGTACGATTGACTCCCAGTGCAGTGTGGGAGACGACTCTGCTCTCGGGCAGTTGTACGCTATGTCGACATCTTTTTGAACGCCTCGCCCTCCCAAATAAGGCACATCTGCTCCAACACCGCAACACCAATGAAATCTAGCCAGACATCTCTAAGTGTCTGTCCATCAGCCATCTTGGTCTGGGCCTTCTTCTTCCAGTCGTAGATCCACTTGTGCCAATTCATCTCTAAGTGTTTGTAAAGGAACCTCTCCCAATTACACCAGACATATATAGTTATGACGACTTACTTAATGTATGGTGCTACTTCATTCATGTTGACAAGTGCATATAATGTGGCAGCTGCATACTCACTATCGGTCAAAAATCGCCGTCTTTTACCGCCGAGTGGGTGTACAGGATGACTAAAGACCGTTAATTCTCCATTTTCCTCGTGCGCAACAGCCTCATTCTGACGTAAGCAATTGTGCTTCGTCTGAACATTCGGCTCAAAGTACAATGAGCAGAAATTAATAAGTTCCTCCATAACATAACTTTCAGCAATTGACCCCTCTACACGGGCTCTATTCTTCACCTTTTGTTTTAGACGTCGCATATACCTATATGATATATAGATTAGCAAATTAGAATTTTAAGTTTACCGTATTAAAAACATTAATGTCATTACCTCTCGAATGGATACATCCATCTATATTGTATGGGACCGCCAAACTTAGCTTCGTATGGCAAGTGAATAGGCAAATGCTCCATTAAATCAAAAAATGATGGAGGGAAGATCATTTCTAACTTGCACATTATTTCCACTATCCGCCTCTCCATTTTATCTATGTCTTTGAGCTGGAGCTCTGTCAAGCATAGATCTTTGAAGAAATTAGAAAGCTCTGTCAGTGCTTCAACCATACGTTTTGGTAACAAGTCGATAAATGCCAAAGGGATCAACTTCTACATAATTACGTGACAATAATGACTTTTGAGACCCCAAAACTTCAGCTCTTCGACTTTACAACACCTTGCTATATTCGAAAAATATCCATCTGGGAGCTTCAGTCCACTGATCCAATTACATATTAGTATCAATTGTTCCCTGGTCAAAGTATATTCAGCTTTAGGCGTTACCGTCTTACTACCCTCCTGATACAGCCACAGATCTTCCCTAATGTTCATTTCTACCAAATCAAGTCTCGACTTGTTGTTGTCCTTTGTTCTACCACTGGCATCTAGGACTGTATAAAAAATGTTATCAAATACGTTCTTCTCAGTATGCATCAGATCTAAATAATGACGGATGCAAAGTGTAGCTCAATAAGGCAGGTCAAAGAACATGGATCTGTGTGTCCAGTTGTGAACCTTACCGTAACCATAAGCTCGCTCTAATCTGTGATTCTTTCCTGGAGGTGGAAACTTCAAATGACTAATCCAACTCAACACTGCTGACCCAAACTCATTTTCCCCCCATGTTTGTGCCGCGTAGCTTTAACTGACCCCATGCACATGGGACATGACAAGCCCCCGTGAGTCGACCATCCACTGATCATTCCTAACGCCGGGAAGTCATTTATTGTCCACAGTAAAGCTGCCTTAATGTCAAAGTTCTGCTTAAGAAATACATCATAAGTTTGAACCCCTTTTTTCCACAACATCTTCAACTCATCAACTAACGGCCTGAGGTATACATTGATGTCTTTACTCGAACTCTTACCACCCGGAATCAGTAAAGGCATGAACATGTAGGGATCTTTCATGCACATTGAAGGCGGGAGGTTATACACCACAATAATCACCGGCCAAGTTGAGTAGGGCTTTATGTAAGGCCCGTTAAACGAATTAAACCCATCCGTAGCAAGTCCAAGCCTAACATTGCGAACCTTTTCAGCAAACGAAGGGTGCTTGTTATCAAAAATTTTCCACTCAAGCCCATTTGTCGGGTGCGTTAGTTGACCTTCGACTATGTCTCGTGTAGAGTGCCACCTCATATCCTCGACGATATGTGTTGACATGAACAATCGCTGAAGTCTCGGGGCAATGGAAAAGTAACGTAAGATCTTTCTCATCACGTCTTTTCCCTTTTTTTACGCCATTCACATTATCTACTTGTTGTAGACACTCGAAATTTTCTGCACACCTGTTACTGACAATGCAGGAAGGAAGATTCATCTTTCAGAGATAACCCTAGAAGACAGTTCACATCCAATTCAGATATTATCGAAAGTTCAGTTTTAACCCCAGAACACACACTGGGAGTAACAGCCTTAACCCCGGAACACACACCGGGAGTAACAGTTCTAAACTCGGCGATGACACCGAGGCCTGCAGTTCCAATATCGGAACACACACCGGAGAAGACCGATTCATCCCGGAGATAACCTCGAGATGTTCCAATCTCAGTCCCAACCATGGGAATATCTACGAATGCAGTTCCGGTGATAACCCCAGAAATGCTTGTTTTAAATGCAATCAGCTTCAATCTTGGCGCTCACAACGAGATACTCAGTACCAACCCGGAGATAACACTAGGAGGATAGGCACACCTCAGAGATGACACTGAGGACCCTCAAAACTTGCAGCAGTCCAATCTCAGCGATAACTCTGAGCAACGTCTGCTTTATCAGCCCAACCAACGATAACCCCGGTGAGGGGCAAAGTCGTCATCTTGCCACTATGACGCCATACCGTACCATCTCAACGCTTTGATACATACACAATGTCCCATAAAAGCCAAGGAAAACCAATCCCGAGTGACTATTGCTCAGGATAACGGATAGAATTTGAAGCTGAAGACCGGAGGGCATCGTCCCATCTTCATAACTTCGTACAACCTCTAATCCTATGTCATTGCGTAACTCTCGATAACGGCGATTTGAAATAGGTCCTATATATCTCAGTCGGATGCCCGGATTGTAATACTGAAAGTTCGAACGGACATTACGTTGCATGCGTGCACGTACTTTGAGACAGCAGGACCTGCAAAGCCCGGGGCACCCTGGGCAGCCGCAGGTACACCTGCGGCTCCATCCTCCATAAATAGAGGGCTTGGGGTGGCCATTTTAAGAGAAGAGACGGCGAGGAAGCCCTGCCCAATTTGTTCTGTAATCACCCTATACTGAGTGCTTTCTCATTTTAAACACTTGTGAGCTCACATATAGCTATTTTTGTACCTGTGGAAGCTAGTGTTTATTTACTTTAAAGATATAGAAGTCTTCTTTGGCAGCCCACTGTAAGCCTTCTCACACACTTTAAAGCCTTTCTCTTCATCTGTCGGTGTTTGATTACTGGACTCGTAGGAAGACTAGTTCCCGCGAGGCTCAGGAAAGGCACCACCCAAATTCGCTACAGTTGAAAGACCGGATTAACTTCCCGTCAAGTAAATTACGATGATTTGGGAACCTTCATACCAAAAAGCTGCGAGAGTAAACTAAGATAGGTCAGCCTCTGATAAACCAAACGCGAAGAAAAGTCTCTTCATGCTTTCTCATTTCAAATTACTTGTAAAATCAATTACTTGTAATTTATATTCAATATTCATCTCCATGTAATGAGAAATATGAAGAAATATGTGCATTTACATATTTAAATTGACATGCTATCCTGTATTAGAAACAGCTAACATCCGTTTTGCAGGACAAAATTCTTAAAACGGACACATCACATAGCATGTTAACATTTACACCATCCCTAAAATTAAACTATGCTAGTTTTGTCACAGGGAAGCATTCAGACCTATTACCCGGTCAAAGTCCAAAAAGGCCGCAGGCCTACAGCCAATCATGTCTTCATCTGACCAGTCTAATCCAGTTTCTCGCGAGGAATTTGACAGATTAAGTAAACAAATTACAGATTTGGCTGTTCTGCTTAAAGAACTACATCAATCTACGCAGGGTCCAAAAATACCCGTCCATGATGAATCCTCCACACAAGGAGGAACTCAAGGTTCTGATAAAGCCATTACAATACCTGAGCTGCAGTTGGATACAACCAACAAAAGTCATGATGTTGCCCATCTCACAAGAGATTCAGACACCGGTGACATCAAAAAGAAAGTTCTTCAAATGGAAGAAACCCTTCGCGCTATCAAAGGAATTGGAGCACACAGGAGTGTTTCATATGCTGACCTTTGTATTTTCCCTGCTGTTCATTATCCAGAAAAGTTCAAAACTCCTGACTTCGAAAAGTATAACGGGTTAGGAGATCCTTACACCCATTTGAAGGTTTTCATTAGAGAACTCGGATCTTATGCAGAGGACGAGAAGCTCAGAATGCAGCTGTTCCAAAGGAGTCTGACTAGGGAAGCCCGTTTGTGGTATACCAGACTAGACAATGCAAAGATCCATAACTGGGAAGAGCTGGCACACACTTTCCTTGAGCAGTACAGCTTCCAATCTCAAATGGCTCCTGACCGGTACCAGATTACCATGGTCAAGAAACAGTCCATTTGAGTCTTTTAGAGAATATGCTCAAAGGTGGAGGCGCCTTGCTGCTCAAGTAACTCCTTCTATGATAGAGTCAGAGATGGTGATGACCTTCATAGACATACAAGAAGCTCCTCTCTATGAAAGAGTATTAGCCGGCATTGGTAAACCATTTTCTGAAATGATCAAACACAGGGAGATGGATGAGATGGGATTGAAGTCAGGAAAGATTCAAGACCTAGCTGCCCTTAAAGCTGTTGCTGAGCACATCCAATCTAAAAATTATGGAAATAACCCCCGGAGGGTCCATAAAAAGATATAAGAGGACGTTTCCCTGATACTACAAGGTCAAAAAGGCAACCAGAACATGCCTATCCAGAGGAGAAATCACACTCCCATTCAAGCATAGTCTTCAAACCCTCCAATACCAAATGCCCTCGAGTGTTCACACCCTTAGGGGACTCTCTCGAGAATATTATCACCCTTCTGACCATGTAGAAGAAAATCACGCATCTTCTTCCACCAGCCAACCCTAATGGTAGGGGTTTTAATGCTGCTCGAAAATGTGCTTATCATGTCGGGGCACCTGGACATGATACTCAAGATTGTTGGGCCTTGAAACACAAGATCCAAGATTTGATAGACAACGAGGAGATCGTGGTCACTAAACCATATCAACCTCACATTCAAGACAACCCTCTTCCTCAATACAAAGAGGAAGAGGTTAACATGATCAATTGGAGCAATGGACAGAGTTTCAATTTTAGCGGCGAGTCATCTCATACCATCAAAGACGGTGTTGATAAGTGGGATTATGCCAAGTTCCAGTTCGCAATGGAGCGAAAGATAAAAGCTCTTTGCAAATAAATTGAGCAAGTGGCAGAACTGGTGACCTACCATCATCAAGTTACACGCCAGTTAGTAAGTCAGGAGCATGCTAGTCTCCTTCCTTTTGTCATGAATATTCCCTCGTCACCTCCAAAAAGTGAAACGATGGAGGACAAAGTGGCAAAAAGAGCGAATGCCAAAGCTCGTCGGGATTTTGCCAATAGAAGGAAATTTACATATCTGGGCCAACCCATGGAGGAAATCCTTCATATGCTAATCAGTGAAGGAAGGATTAATTCCCTTTTACCTCCAATCAATCCCCGTTCAGGATGGTACAATTTTGATGGAGTCTGTCAAAATCACTCCCATTCTCGCAGTCACAGCACAGAGGAGTGCTGGGCACTCTGCCACCTTATACAGAATCTCATTGATAGCAGTGTCCTGCAACTAGCAGACGATGATATTGTGCTACGTGGTAGTGAGAATACCTGTCCTACTAAATGGAAGGGATTGGTAGCAGTTATCTCCACTGAGGCTGATGGAATTGTCTAGCCATTCACTATACCAACAATTCAACTTAGAGGAAGCAACAATCCTTTGAAAGTGGATGCTCCCGAACCAATCAACTTACAATGCAGAGCACAATATCCTATTGTTAGCTTGAACATAGTTCTGTGGAATTATGAAGAAGGTGAAGGATCCACCTCGTATACAACCGCTATAGTGTCGATGGAGAATCCACTGTATCTTCCCCAACGGGTGATGAAGCCTACCATCAAATCAAAGGAGAAAATACCCATGGAGAAGATTGAAAAATCTCTCCGCACTATGGGTCATAACGAAGCCAAGGTGGTTGTAAGCTTAAGAGAAGCTCCACACCAAATTTCAATTTTGGACTTGGTATTAACTTCCGAGGATCACCGGAAGATCTTACTAAAAGTTTTGGAAGAAGCCTATTTACCAACATCAGTGGATACGGAAATATTTCAACACCTGGTTGATCACATTTTCAATAACAATGTGATATCCTTCACTGATGATGACATACCGCCCGAAGGGACCGGTCATTGTAAACCGTTACACATTGCGGTCTTGTCCTCCGGATACATACTAGCTGGAGTCTTGGTAGATAGAGGTTCGTCTCTAAATATATGTCCTTATGCTACGTTATTGAAGATGAACGTCAATCTTAACCGAATCCGAAGTAGCCATACGATCATCAAAGCTTTTGATGGATCCCGCCGAAATGCAGTCGGAGTAATTGAGTTGCCAATCGAAATTGGTCCCCATACATTTTGCGTGTCTTTCCATGTACTCAAGATTGATTCGGGATACAACCTGCTCTTGGAAAGACCGTGGATTCATATGGCTGGGGCAATCCCCTCCACCCTTCATCAGCAATTGAAATACATTATCAATAATAGCCTAGTCACGATCAACGCTGAACCGGAGTGTCCTCAACATGGGGACATGCCATTCATCAACACTAATGCAGATGTTGAACCGGTCAGTTTTCATGCCTTGGAAGTGAGCAATACTCAATACCATGCTATTGGAACGCCATTGCCCGTACCCAAGATCTCTGTCGAAGTAATGTCGGCTACTCAGGAAATGATGTCCTTGGGGCATCAGCCAGGACAAGGGCTGGGTAAAGATCACCAAGGTATCAAATACCCCATCCAAGTAGCCAGGAAAATTGGGACAGCTGGACTAGGCTATTCTGCCAGTTCTAGTCAAAGGAATCCTCATAAGCATCAGCAGATTCCTTCAGCTTCAACTATACGGCGTTTATCTTCGCCATCAACCTTTGAGTCCGCACAACCTCCTGTAAAGGTGCCAACCAGCGTGATGGCTATGCTATTTCCCAAACCAGTGCCGTTCAAAGCAAAAGAAGTCTTTGTTCCAGATCCCAGAGTGGAGGAAGAGAAATAAAGAATCAAACAAAATGTCGTCAGGATAATGTCGGGCATACGCATCATTGTTCATGATGAACATACAAACAGATACACCCCAGACGATGATTGCTCAGACGTTATGGTCATCATTCGGGAGAAGGAGGATGATGACAGCCCCTCCATCAATGCAGTCCACCCGGACTTTATCCTTGCCAATTGGAGCAGCACTCCTTGCATTGGTCGACAAGGGTAAAACGGGCAGGAACTCTTTCTGCCCTATAGATATCATAACTGCTTACTTTTCTGTACATTATTAGCAGTCATTTTGCAGGTACATGCTAACACTTTGTATGATTAAACAACTTCATATATACTAAGTGGAAGCATATTTTGTTTTAGGACCCTGAATTTAGATGTGCCTGTACTTGCTGATACGGTGCCTCTTCTCCACAAAGATTATGACTGTGATGTAGAGATGAATTCAGCCTTGATGGAAACACAAGAGGACATTGAGGTGCCTTCAAAAATTCAAGAATGGGTAAAAGACAAACCTAAACCCAACCTTGATCAAACTATTTCCTTCAATATTGGAACCTTAAAAGACCCTAAGTTAATCCAGATTGGTTCAGACCTTACCCCAAACCAACGAAATGACATGGTTACGCTATTAACCCAATTCCAGGATGTGTTTGCATGGTCTCATGAAGACATGGTGGGTTTGTCCACTGACAGTGTTCTTTATCGCCTTCCCATTAAAGAGGGATTCAAGCCAGTTAAGAAGAAGCTCAGGCGATTGAAACCTGAGTGGAGTTTAAAGGTGAAAGAAGAAATTGTGAAACAATTTCAAGCTGGTATTATTATGGTGTCTACATATCCTGAGTGGATATCCAACATCGTGCCCGTACCTAAACCTGGAGGAAATGTGCGAGTTTGTGTGGATTATAGGGATTTGAATAAAGCTTGCCTTAAAGATAGCTTTCCTGTGCCACTCATCCACATTCTTATTGACAATACTGCTCAATACGGCATGTACTCCTTTGCTAATTGCTTTGCGGGGTACCATCAGATCATGGTTGCTAAGGAAGATCGTGAGAAAACTGCTTTCATCACTCCTTGAGGAACTTTTTGCTATAGACGGTTGTCATTCGGCCTTATCAATGCCGAAGCCACCTATCAACGAGCTATGATGGCTCTCTTCCATGACTTAATGCACAAAGATATAGAGATCTACGTGGATGACATCATTGTCAAATCTCGGAGGGAGGATGACCACTTAGACCATCTCAGAAAGCTATTCAACAGGTTGCGTAACTACAACTTGAAGTTGAATCCAGCCAAGTGTGCCTTTGGCATTAAATCAGGCAAGTTGCTAGGATTTCTAATTAGCCATAAAGGAATTAAGCTGGATCCTACCAAAATCCAGGCCATTACGGAAATGCCCATTCCTCAAACAGAGAAGGAAATACATGGATTTTTGGGAAGAATCAACTTCATTAGCAGGTTCATCTCTCAACTCACAGCAACCTGTGAGCCTATTTTCAAGCTGTTAAGGAAGAACTCCTCCATGAAATGGGATAATGAGTGCCAGAAGGCCTTCCTTACCATCAAAGAGCAGCTAGTCAAAGCTCCTATTTTGGTACCACCAAGGGATGATGTTCCCCTGTTCATGTACCTTTCCATAAGTGACAATGCTATAGGTTGCATGCTGGGACAGAAAGACGATAGAGGCCGAGAACGAGCTATCTATTACCTCAGCAAAAGATTAAGAATCAGTAAATACAAGTACACTCTGATTGAGAGGACTTGTTGTCCTTTAGCATGGGCTGCCATGAGGTTACAACATTACCTCCATGGGCACACAACCCATCTCATATCCCGCGTGGATCCTCTCAAGTATGTGTTCAGTAAACCCATACTGAATTGTTGGCTGTCCTGATGGCAGTTGATCCTACAACAATTTGACATTGTTTACGTGACTCAAAAGTCCATTAAAGGTCAAGGAATTGCGGATCAACTGGCCGCCGCACCCTCAGGGAATTTCAAACCCTTGGAAACATACTTCCCCGATGAAGGGGTAATGGCAATTCAGCCACACCATCAGTATGATACACGCCAAGCATGGAAGATATATTTTGATGGAGCTGTTAATACGGAAGGTTCTGGAGCTGGAGTAGTTCTAGTATCCGGTACGGGGGAGTAGTATCCCGTCACTGTTAAATTGCAGTTTGTTAGTAGTACCAACAACATAGCTGAGTATGAAGGCTGTATCATGGGGCTAAAACTTGCCCGTTCAATGGGCATCAGGCGATTAACTTTCTTTGGGGATTCAGATTTTGTAGTCAAACAATCCACGGGAATCTATCAAACCAAAGAGTTACGTTTACTGCCTTACCATCGGCAGGTTTTACAGATGGTTTCGGAGTTCGAAGAGATCTCCTTTCTACACATTCCTCGTAATAGAAATGACTTTGCAGACGCATTAGCAACTTTGGCCTCTTTGATTTACATGCCTGACAAGGAACACATGCCAAGAATCACAGTAGCCCTGCAAAAGGCGCTAGCCTATGGGAACTATGTTGGAGAAGTATCGGATGAACTACCTCCCATCCAACAACCTTGGTATCAGCATATCAAGGAGTACTTGCGAGATGGATCTACACCCGCTGAGGCGAGCCTGAATGAGCAAAGGCGGATTCATCGATTTACTATGAAATTCTACCTAAGCGGAGATGCACTCTGCAAGAGAGATGCATGATTAGGTCTCCTCAGATGCCTGGATAAGGACCAAGCTCAAAGACTCATGGATGAGGTCCATGGTGGAGTCTGTGGTCCACACATGAGTGGCCCTCTCCTTGTTAAGAAAATCCTTAGGACATGATATTACTGGCTATCTCCCAAAGCTGACTGCAATGACCACGTCAGGAGATGTTATCAATGCCAAATTCATGGGAATGCTATCCACGCCCCGCCACTGGAGCTCCACAATATGAGTTCACCTTGGCCCTTCTCAATGTGGGGAATGGACGTGATTAGGCCCATCGAGCCCAAAGCCAGTATTGGGCATCGCTTCTTCTTTACCATGATCGACTACTTTACCAAGTGGGTAGAAGCAGCCTCCTTTCCCAGGGTTACCAAAGAAGTCGTCATTGCTTTCATCAGAAACAATGTCATTTGTCGATACGGACAACCTGAGGTAATTGTATCAGACAATGCTAAGAACCTCAACAACAAAATAATGGAGGAACTATGCAGTAAATTCCACATCAAACACCTTAACTTCGTCATCTACCGTCTAAAGATGAATGGTGCTGGTGAGGCGGCTAACAAAAACATCAAGAAGATTATGCAAAAGATGTCCACCAACCACAGAGGATGGCTTGACTTATTGCCTCTTACTCTGTTAGCCTACAGAACATCAATGCGCACTTTAACTGGGGCAACCCCCTACGCATTAACCTATGGGATGGAAGCAATACTCCCCATAGAAGTAGAAATGGAATCCCTCAGAGTGTTGATGGACGCTCAGCTGGATGAAGATCAATGGGTACAAGACAGGTATCACCAATTGTCTTTAATAGATGAAAGGAGAACCGTGGCTATCTTCCATGGTCAGTTATATCAACAAAGGATCGCCAGATCCTACAACAGAAAAGTCCGGCTACAGCAGTTTAAACAACATGAATTGGTTTTAAAGAAGATCCTCGACAACCAAGATCAGTCTAAGGGAAAATTCGCTCCTAACTGGGAAGGTCCATTTATTTTCAAGGAGGTATTGACAGGAGGTGCTCTCAGATTGTAGGAAATGTACGGCGATGAATTTCCATAGCTTATCAACTCGGACACCATGAAACGGTACTATGTCTAAAGTTACTATCAAGCAAGCATCCTGGTATTGAATCATCAAATCATCAGTCATTTTGGTTCTTTAACCCTTCACCACATACAACTCTTTTCCACATTTGGCCCCTCAGGAAAACATACTATTCAAGCCAGCAGCCTGGTTTCACTGCGCTCATACAACTTAGGTCATCCCACTACGGATTGAACCTCACGCGTTTGCAGTTTGGATACCCAT
The DNA here is from genome assembly GCA_016801055.1 of Panax notoginseng. Classification (NCBI taxonomy): domain Eukaryota; kingdom Viridiplantae; phylum Streptophyta; class Magnoliopsida; order Apiales; family Araliaceae; genus Panax; species Panax notoginseng. The sequence continues at coordinate 215,564,087 of CM029018.1, forward strand.
ACATGGGATCAAACGTCTCGTACCTGCAATTTGTCCTCAACCTAGGATCAAACTTTCTCTTCCCCACAGTCTATCTTGCACATGGGATTAAACTTTCTTCCCCACAGTTTGACCTGTACATGGGATTAATCTTTCTTCCCCGCAGTTTATCCTGCACATGGGATCACGCTTTTTAACACGTCCTGAGGGGTGAACTACGTCGACCTGATCTCCTTGATACACGGGAGTACGTAGGCAACCATATTCTATATGGCCCAGTCGTAATAAACAAAAAATAACAAAAGCATTTCTACCATTTTCTACAAAAATAAAAACCACAAAAACACTTCTACAACCTTCTTCATCAATAAAGCTTCTACACCCATCTGCCTTTCATAAACAGCGTTGAACCTCTTACACGAGGTTCGAACTACGCAGACCTGATCTCCTCTTCAACAGGAGTACGTAGGCAGCCATTCATGGTTCGGTCTCACCTCCTACCAAAACACAAATACCTGTCAAAGGTACTGGGATCAATCCTTCAATCCACTACATTTCATTGGCTTCAAACCAAAGAGATGGAATTACCCAACCTCTCCTCACGAATAGGAGATTCGGCGACTATCTAAGCTGCGGTTGTTCCTTTAAGAGCAACACCAATCCATAAGAGATGGAATTAACTAGGCTCCTCCTAAATAGGAGTATTGGCGACCATCTGTGGTGCGGTCAATCTCAGAGAGGAAAGCCACAATCCTCTCTCCATATTTCCATACAGAAACCAGTCCCAAGACACCAAAGATGGTAGGGATACACACAGATTCATGATCTATTCTGAACTATCCAGAGACAACTCAATGTCCATCCAACAAGGAGGAATTCAGAATACATCAAGATCACAAGCCCTGAAGAAGTAGGCAAATATTAAGCAAGTATCATAGCATATCTATAATGGAAGTGATCAAAAATATATTTTCCTGCTATATATAATACTGTTTGATATACATAATGTAAACTGTACATGACAAAAGGGCTAAGCTAGTCTGTGCAGGAAAGTATGAGCCCATCTATAAATCGGTGTATATACGAGCTAACAAGCCCAACATGGCATCCCTCTCTGAAGAAGGAGGCAAAGCTGTGGTCTCCTGTACAACGATGTCCACACGACCCAACAAATTTGCAGCCATCTACATGGTGACCATATGCTCATCAATATATGTGCTCATCTCTCCAAGCATGGCAGTAGTAAGGGACCTCACTATAGTACTGTCTGTGATGGCTGCATTCCGAGCAGATATGGCACGATCCCTCTCAACTATCACTGCATCTCTGGCTGATCTGGCCTCATCTCGCTCAACAACAGTGGTATCTCTACGAGCCAATGCCTCGTCCCTCTCTAACAGGGCTGCATCTCTCCCATCAAGAGCTGTCAACATCAGGGATCTAGCCTGATCTCTCTCAAAGGTCATCAAATGAAGACTTCGCTCAAAGTACTGTGTTGAATGCTGAATCACGGCAGTGCTAGTACTGGGAGAATCTAAAGGAAATACTAGCAACCCAGTAGATGGCTCCTCCTCGATGTGAGAATCAATGTCCTCCATGGGCTCTCCACCATCTGAGTCAATACTCGGCAATGTGGATACTACCTCAGCCGGTGCAGTCTCTATCTCCATCCATGTGGAATACTCTACAGAATAACCTGGATGACTAATAGAGAAAGCAGCTATCTTGCACTGATCCCAACATGCATATATACACACAGGATCTGTCATCTGCTGAAAGATAGCGACAAGCTAAACGCTGGCCCAACACTCCCAAAGGATGAAAATCCTGAAACTGGTCAAACTGCGACATCACGGCCAGTGGATGGTCAGTAGTCATGCCCCTCAAACCAGCCAGAGGGATGTAATCCATGCCCGGAGCATGAGTAATAAAGTTATAAGGTGAGCTGAGCCCTGAGCACGACAATATACTAAACGGGTCTACAATATCAGCTAAGAAAGCGGACCAAGATGCAGCATCCGTACACTCTGCAGGCTAAAATTAATATGACATGGCTATATCATGGGTGAAGCAATACCTATACCGTCTGAAAGTGCCAATCGGTCTCAGGTGTGACATAAACCACACGTATAGCATGACCGAACTGCCCGTAAATACTCCTATCGGATAAGTGCAGCAGTATGTAGCTGACCTCAATGTCTCGGCTATAATCATAGGTATGATGATACGACCCTCCCTGAGAACTCTCACCGCCATGATAACTCTTATGTCCAACTCATCCATATACAGTGGCATGTAGACATATGACAGTACGCACAATAGCAGTACATCTACCCTGGCCAGACGTCAATGATCCTCTGGTGTGGTGAAATCCCCGGAATGTCGTCTATAACTATCCTCAGAGCCAAATCTGTCAAACAGAAAATGCTAGGATATAACGTGGCCAGATGTTAGCTCATCCTGAACCACCCTACGCCTCAATCTAGTGAGGGTCATGAACCGTCGACTCATGTCCCCCAACGCCATATGCACGCAAGGTCTATCCAGTGGCAGCATCGTCAACCGTGCATACTCCTCCAGAGTGGGAGTTAACTCCTGGGTCCCAAATCAAAAAACCTGCCTCTCCGATACCCAGTGCTCCAGCATGCCATCCATGAATTATGTGGGAACCTAAAACATCAACAGGGTCATAGTATGCTGTAATAAATGATCTACGGTTACCCTGTCTGATGGTGACATACTATCATACCACGATCGCATACCAGATGCCACCAATAATGGTGGGGTATGATCAATACGGCTAAATGTCGAAGAACACATCTTCACGGGCCGTGTCCTAAGACCATCCAGGGGTCAATGCTGAATATCTCTAGACATACATACATACGCATAACATGATACATGCATTACAGATAATAGATGGCAATATGATATAGGGAATAGAAAAACTGTACATACATTCCTAAGTATATCATCATCTAATACATCATCTCTGTACAACTACAAATATAGGAAAATGGGGCACAGACGCCCTACTACTAACAGAGGCCTATCAAAAGATATAGCGAGAATGGGGCACAGACACCCACTAGATAATAGAGGCCTATCAAAAGATATAACGAGAATACACATCAGAAGAAAACAATGGTGTCGATGTCCACATCATCAATCTTGTCCACCTGATATAACTCCTCCTGAGTCACTGGATCTCTATCAACAGGGATATCAGGCCGATACAAAGGAGGATCTGTGCCGACAAAATCAAATGGGTCATCTGAGGGGCCAGCGCCTGAGCTGGAAGGATCAAATGAATATGCGTCTGCCGAATCTCTGCCCAAATGTCGGATAAAGATATGTGCCTGGTCTAACTGTCGGGTCAAACTGTCAATCTGTGTCACATGAGTCAAATCTCGGACACAGGCTAGCTAATCTGTCATCATCACGGATCCTGGAACCATATCCCCCATAAACTGAGTGGCATGGGTCTGGGCTCCAATAGTACGAGGGAACAACCAACGCTGGAATATCTCCCGAGTACAGGGACCCTCTGATAATGCAAAACCGTCAACACCCAACAATGGGATATCAATGATGGGTGACTGCGATACAGGCCAATAACGCCTGGCAGAAGGCAGGTTCGGTATACGGATCTCTCCAGTGGTGCTCCTAATAGCATGCTCTCCTAGATAGAGCTCCCATTCTCCATCCGTGAAGAGAGGAACTCTCCGGGTGGAAATCACGTACTCTACACCAGTCGGGTACCCATCCTCAAATTCGATTGCCAAATGTTCCCCAGAATAGGGAATCCATATGATATTGTCAGCTGTCAACAACTCCAGCTGCAAGTAGCAATGAGTGAAACCCTCAGCTACAGGGACCTCCACCAGTATGGACTGATGCTATCGCCGTCCTCGTGGGTAGGTATCCAATCCTAGTACACTCACTAGACGTAAACATGGGAGCCTCTCATAGGCCCAAAACTACCAACACAAAGGCAAATATATGCTGTCAGTTAACACTCTTTTCCTATACATGGTAAATGATAAGAGAAATACTCACCAGCAGAAATGGGTAGAATCCTAGCCAAGCCTCGGTCAAACCCTGTGAGCGCATACGCATGCCCCTGAGAAAATAGGCGAAGGTGTAGGAACCCCAATCATACTCTCCTATACGGTCCACATGGCGAGTGGCGCTAATCAAAGCGAACGACACCGTAGAAGAGTTATCTTCTATGAAGCAGCCCCTAATGATCATCAGGAACAATCGTCGAAGAATGCGATCCCTGACTCTGACATCATTTGGCATGGGCTCACTCAATAGCCCACTCAGAGCATCTACACTCAAAGGACCCGCACGAACAGTCCTTCCCTTGAGCGCCTCCGCCGGAACTCCTAACAAGGATCTGACGGCAGTGGGGGTAATATCCGCCATGCAAGGCACTGGCACCCCTCCAAACTCCATACCTGTGATAAATTGCCAATCCATTGGCGTCATCATTACATCACAGTTCAGCAAATAGAGTGACTGAGTCTGGTGAAACCACCGCTCAGACAATGCCCTGAGGTAACCCTAGGGGAAACGACGAGGAAGGATGGAAAAGAATGCTCCAAAACCCAGTCATGCACAATCGCTCTATAGTCAGGATGAAGAGCTTGGTACATAGAGTGTATACTGAACTAATTCCCTCAAGGCTGTGTAAAGTCAGGAACCTGCATGAAATGCAGATCAACATTAAATCCTTTTACTCCTCACAAATAGGAAAGAAGGAAGATCAAGTTCTGACGTCATACCTCGTTAGCATGCAAATACATCGAGGGATGTCGACTCAAGTCACCCAGAAGCTCTGGGTTTGCTACCTGAATACTCGGAAGCTCCCTGCGGGGAACATGCGCAGCAGGAGCTGGGTCCGCAACCGAAACATCCTCCTCCTCATCCTCGACGTCCGACACATCAACCTGGACTGGACGTATCACCGCCTCTACCAACCGACGAGGCTGTCTAATGGAACGGGGTCGAGGCACTTCAGAAGCCCTCCTCCGTATACCAAAAGTGGTCCTGTGGAAACTACTCGGTTGATCCGGATCCATAATATCTGGACAATAAGTCTCCAAATCACCTCAGAAAGGGTGTGGTATTTTCTAACCTGGAGCTTTTCAAAATGTATGTAATGACTACATGCATGCATGCATCATTTTAACATACATCTACAGTAGAGTTAAAAATGCATGACCACTCAATGCCTACATTTTGGAAAATTTTTCCATAGTTTCCTCTATAAATAGGATATCCACATGTATATAGGCATGACTAGGTGGCCATCCAGTAGCATACCTGCCCACAGTCACATAAATCCTATTTGCATCCAAAAATTAAAGACATCAATCCATAAGGGTAGCCTAATTACCAGGATTACTTTACTTTTTCACCTATTCTCATTTGTCCTCAAATAGGATAAGAAATAGCAGAAAAAGGTGCCAATTTGACTGTCTCAAAAGTCAAATTTTTTCATATCATTATGTTTAGCATAGTTTAATACTAACATTTACTATGTTGAATATTTTTTATCAAGTCATTTGTGTATACATAATCACTACTAATGGTCATGATCATGCCAAACAACTGTCCATCAATGCACTACGGGCCAATGAGGACTTTTACCACATCATTTGTAATATTACAGGTCATGATTATACCGATACATAATTTTTGGTCATAATCATACCAATCAACAGTCCATCTATGCACTACAGGCCAAAGATGACTTTCTTCACAATATAAGCATGAGGATGATGACAATGATATAAGAATTCAATTAAGTGAGATCAATGATAAATTTTAAAGATTTATAATTCAATTTATCTAGAGTTTAAGAATGTCCAAATTGTCAACATGATAACTACTTTGTGGAGAACGTAAAATTCAAGAATAATATTCATGTATTAAATATAATTTGGACATAAAAGAAATTAATTTTTATCGTGAATAATATCCCATAAATAGTACTTCATGAATAATACCCAATGAATAGTACCGTATGTATAAATAGTGTCTTATGTATGAATAGTACCCATAAATAGTACTTCGGCATGGAAAAATTAAAATTTAACAAGAATGTCCAGAAAAATATTTTTGTGCAACGATACTAGATGAATCGTAAATTTCAAGGATATTCTACTAATTTCAAGGAGTATAGAAGTAATACTTATCAAAATAAGTGTAGAATTATGAATATGAAACAAAATAATATTACTTACATACTACAAAATATGGAAGAAAATATTATTTCTTACGAATACAGAACAAAATAATATCCCTTACGAATATTGAACGAATATAATATTTCTTATGAATATTGAACGAAGATAATATCTGTTGGATAAAATCTAGTTACGCACAACACGCAAGTATACATGGTCAACAAGTAATACAATAAAAGTAGAGTATCGTTCCCATGAGGAATTATTAAATAAAAATCACCAAGTACTAACCTATAACCAACTCAATCTTATTTAAACGAATGAATTTCAAATTATATAATTAAACTACTATTAAATTCCACTAGTTAAATTAAGATTACGGAGATTTAAAATCACAACTTCACTTATTATTTCATTTAAGTTAACACGCTTCTCATCAATTATTCTCTATCCTAAATTGTTAATCAAGAATACTAAAGTAGATAAAACCACCTCTCGATGCATAATACTCATACTCACTTAAATCCACAGATGATAGAATTAAGCAAGACACCCTAATTAACTAATCCACTATATCTTTATGTGAATTACAATTAAAAAGGATTTAAAGCACAAGTTCTATATAAGATTACATATGGCGTAAAGGCATATCTCTATCCTAAATACGAATCATGAATTCTATCTATGTAGAAATCACAAACACATGCTATCATGATCAGATCTAAATCTATACTCCTCTTCCGATTTCATATAGATTATCACGGTAATTGATGGCCAATCAATTAAACAATTAACTCTAAATCATAAGAGACAATCCTCATAATAGAACATAATAGTTGATAGCGAAGCATATTAAAATAAACTACACAATAAGATTCATTATAATCTCAAACAAAGAATTAGTTCATTGAATTAAAACTAAGAATCCACACTTGAATACACATTAAAAGACAAAGATAGAAGAAGATAAGAAGATACAATCTATTGTCTACAGATTTGATGCTCTCTCCTTGCTCCTACTTTGATTCTTCAATGGTCTCCAAGTTGCTTCAATCTCTAAAGCTCATACTAACTAGGGTTTTGTCCTAATCTACTCTAATCTAATTTAATGGAATCCTTCTTCTTCACTAATCCTTATGATTCTCCTCCTTTTATATGTCTCTTTATATGTCTTTAAGTTCTCTTGGAAGTCCTTGAGTCAATTCACTCGAACCAATCCTTCTTGAACTCAAATTCTGACAAAAAATAACTTTTCTGCGCATACCCCCGCCCCGACGGGGGTTTATTCACTAACTAGGCCCTCCCCGACTGGCATACCTACTATTTTTTAGCTTGTACCCCCACCCCAGCGAGGGTTTTTCTTAGTAAAAGCCCGCCCCGGCGGGGGGCCTTTTTCTACTGCAGTGTCCACGGGTAAAATGGCCATAACGTTTGATCCGGGAAGAGTTACGAGGCCTGCCCCCTATCAAATCAAAGATCTCGACAAGATCTAAAACTTTTATTCTTTGAGAATTGAGAAATAATGGATGGATGAAGGTCGAAATTTGGTTGGAAGTGATTGTTATGCAAATGGCCACCCAAAACAGTGAAGTTCAACGTCCGTTGGTACAAAGGTCATAACTCTTGCATTCGAACTCCGATTGGAATGATTCAAGATGTTCTAAAAAGATAAGAAGAAGCTCTACAATGCAATCCAAGTTCCAAGCCAAGAATATGAAATGAACATGAAAGCCCAAATGATGTCCAGATTGCTTTTCTTTTCGATTTCATACCAATTCTTTGCGATTTCATACCAATAGTTGTTCACATAGCTCTACAAAACGCATGAAAAGTAACTAAAAAACATGAGTTTAAGCAACTAATTTAAGTATCAGATACCAGATAAGTAAGTATAAAATCTACTTATCAATATCCCTTATGAATATTAAACGAAAATAATATTCCTTACGAATATTGAACGAAAATAATATTCCATATGAATACGAAAAATAATCTCTTACGAATATGAAATAAATAATACCCCTTACCTTAAAAGGAGAGTACTTCTGACTGGTATAGTGGGGATACTCTTGAAGAAAATTTGCACTATTTTTTATACTCAAAGCTTCCTTAAACTCAAAAGAAATACGCTTAATATTATAGAAGAAGAATTCTCTGATTCTGGTGTTATTTTCATTTCTAAACTAAGCATCCTATTTATAGGAAAATAACATGATACTATTTATGAAAAAAAAATATCACGGACCAACAGTACATTCATGGGCGAATTCGGTTGGTTAAAAATTTTGAAAACTTTGATTTTACTATGCAGCACTATGCAAACACTATACAGTACTATGCAACACTATGCAGTACTATGCAAACAAATAAAATATAATATATTCTATTTATAAACAGTATTCTGTTTAATATAAAAAGTTTTCTGTTTTATTACTATAAAACAAAAACTGAGATAACTTTCTACCAATGATTTTGAAAACTGAGTAAGTGGGGGTCTATGTAATAAACTAAATTTATAATAAATACTTCATAAAAACTCCCTCTACTTCCCTCCATTCACTTGGCTTCACTAAACAAATTTTTAATAGCATTTATTCATCATTAATATTATAACTCGCAATATTAACAACCAGATCATTCCCGGAAAAAAGGGGGCTTTTCGATAAGGACTTCTCCTTATTGGCGCGCAATTAGATGACCAAACCCCTTTTCTCGATAGAACTTTCTAGACTTTGTCAATAATGCAAATAATAATATGAATAACTTTGTAATCTCAATTATTGATTTAATAATATAAAATATTGTGCAGATGATACTGTGACAATAATTGAATCAATAATATGAGATACTATGCATCAACTACTGTTGTAATAATTGAGTATAACTGAGTGACTTCTCACATAAGCATCAATAATCAAAGATACTGTACAATATCGTGTGCTACTATGTAACCACACGTATTACTGTACTTTTATCATCGAGTATTTCAACCGTTAACGGTAAAAGTCTTGCCGTTATTTTTATAAAAATATTATTTCAGTCGCTTTCTAAATTCGACAGTAATTTCGTTGTGGGGTCCACCAATGTTGTGCCGTCGTACGGATATTCTCTGATAAAATCAATATTCCCCGATCAAATGAATATTTTATGACAACTTGCTTACTTTGCAAAATTTATAAGTATTGTTAGAGTTTATGCCCTAGAGGCCAATTATTTGATATAATTGTTTAACATTTTGATATTATATTTGATTGAATAAATGAATGATTTTATTATGGTTTTATTTACTACGTTATATAAATGTTAACATAATAAAATTCCTTAGAATAGTGATACAAATTATATAGTTTCAAGTATGTGACTTGAACATAAGATTATATAATTACAATTAGTATCATTGCTCTTAAATGTCCCTAGTCGAGTATCATTGTTGATGGGACAACAATGATACATTGAGACTAATATGTGGATTGACTGATGACCAAATCTCATTGGTTATAAATATATGAGATATTGAGTTAATGCATAGGTACATGTTAGAGAACGATGTATTGGACAGACCCATCATGAGAATTCTACGTAGAGCATTATGCAAAGTGTCATTAATGATTCTCATAGTGACAATGATGTAATGATCCTCTGACCTGAAATCACTATATTACTACACAGGAATTTATGTACTTTGATATCATCAAAGGTCACCTTTAATAGGGTAGACAATAAAGGTGATTATTGGGTACATCATGAATCGTGTGAGCAATATGAGTGATCTAGATGGAATTTAACCCTCCTATATATTAGGGGTGATATCCATAGGCCTCTTAATTGAGTAGGACTATGAAATGCATGGTCATGCTCAAATAGTAATTTGTTTCATATAGTCTACTCATTGATCGAGAAAACTCAGATTAAATTATGAAGAGTATGACACATTCCATGACTCAAATTTAATTTAGGATGTCAAGGTTAAAAGGATTTAATTACATTGAAACATTGGTCACGAAAAGGTTGCATCGAATCATCGATCTTATTATTACTTGGGTAGTAGTGATGCATTACTAGATGGCGCTCACTATTTATAATTTTATAGTATGATCTTAAGATTATTGCCAACGTAATAATAACTATAGGGTCACATACAAAGAACGTAATTAAAAAGGGAATTAATTTAAATTGTAAGTATTTTTTAAATATATCAATATGATTGATAGTATTTGTTAGTTCCCGGAGGCACAATAGTTATCTAGAAGGGGGGGTTGAATAGATATTTAAATTTCTTTTCGAAATACTTTGTTAATGATTCAAACACAGCAGAATTAAGGTTTCTCCCTTTTAGATATAGTGAATTAATGAGGGTGAGGCAGTTATAACAGTTATAACAATTATAGCAATAATGCAATAGACACAGCAGTTTTAAGTGGTTCAGAGCACTTAAAGCTCTTAGTCCACTCTTCTACTCCTCGAGTAGGAAATCCACTAAGGATATCTTTTACACTTTTTAAATCTCACAGATTTCTTCTAGACCAGCAATCTAGGCTCTTCTTAGTTCACTTTTGAACTCTTCAAGTCCAGCAGACTTAGTTCTTCACAGTTCACTTAGAACTCTTCAAGTCCTTCTGACTTAGTACTTCTTACTTCTCTTGATTGGTGTTACTCAGTTGTTGTTAAGAACTTGTTCGAAAGAACTGAGTAGCTGAGCAAGCTTTCTCTTTTTCTCAGATCGTAGAGTTGAGCGTTGAGTGCTCTTTAGCATTTTGTTCAATGCTTGCTTATTTTAATCATCTGCAGATGTTTTGCATATATGTGATCCTTGAAATCTATCCATTAAAGACATCCGTTGAAGCATTATATGCATTTGACTTTTTTGAACTTTGATGGAGACTTTTTTGCACATCTTCTGAATTGCATTCCGGCCCACTGACATAGCAGACTACTTTCTCACCTAACACCTGAAAAGGTGTTTTTCTCTGACCAATGGTACTTTCCTTTACTTCTTTAATACGTTTCTTTGTTGTATACTAATGATATCTTTTATACCATTGGGACTGGTGAGAACTTCAACATTTATAACCTATTCCACATTTGTTGAGATTTATCTTTGAACAAATGGTCAAGGCTCGATGCTTCTGACACAGGCAGATGATACTCTACGATTCAGATCATGGTGTCTTGCCACCTTGGTGCTTGATCTGATGTGAGAACACTACGATTTCTCTTAAGGACTGGCACACTACGATCTTCACTTGCTTATCTTATAGACTCTACGTTTCTGAGAGCACACTACGATCTCTGAGTTGGCTCGACAAATGTTGGGACCACTCTACGATTTCTGGAGAGGCCTTCAAGGCAGACACACTACAATTCTCGAAGCTCTATGATTCTGCCTTGGCTTTCTGCAATCTCTTGATCAGCTTGATAGACTACGATCTCATTGAAGCTTATCTATTACATCTCAAGATATAGACCAACCTAACATCTTTGATCTCTTTATTTATACATTCATTTACAGAATGATAAACATTAAAAGCTTAGATCAACCTAACAAATTTGATCTATTACTAAGTCCTTGTACATATATTCCTTGAAGGACTTTACATATAATCATGAGCATTTACTTTAAAACATCAAATCAACATATGCAATCTCTCAACAATCTTCCTCTATTTGATGTTGACATAACCAAGGAGATTTGTGTCATGATTATTAATTTCTAGATGCAGTTGCAAGAATGTAAATATGACTTAATATTTCAGTGAGCAGCTAAAATTTCTAGAGAATAAGCATGAATTTATTGATGTTTAAAAATAGATATTACAATTAAGCTTTACATCAATAAGAATTAAATTTCAACTTATCTTTGTTTCTTCGACCTTTTGCCTGGTGGAGGATTTGCATACTCCTCAGCTCTTCTTTTCCTGCTTGCTTCGTCTCTCCTGGCTAGATCTTCCAACTCGCTTTGACTTAGTCTAGGATTGTGATCATGCCTATTCATGAATGCAGGATCTCCAATTAGCATTCTTAGGCCTTTGGTGGTCACTTCTTGTGAGCTGGGAGTTGGCCCTTGACTCCTCAATGGTTGAGCCATGATGATTGGCTGTTGTTCAGATCGTTGAGACTGATGGCCAGATCGTGGAATCTGATGATGAGACTGCCTTGGAGGAGGGCTCCTTGATGATTGAGAAATGAATGTGCCTCTTCCTCTGCCCTTGCCCTTTTCTCCTTTCCCTGTATTCTCCCACTTTATGTCAGCATCAAGGGTTCGAATGTCTTCTGAGAGGTGATTCATTCCTTGGACAAGCTCGTTGAGCTGACTTTGGGTTTTAGCAATGTCTTCTCGATTATCTTTGATTAGAACATCAGATCGAGCTTCCCTTCGTTGGAGGATGTCCAGGACATTGTCAGTCTGCTTCCCTTGGCTCATGAAAAATCCTTGGAATTCCTTCACTGCAGTTTGCAAATTCGTGATGTTGTCCATCATGAGTTTGTTCTGGGATTCCTGAGTCGTCTATAAGAGAAGAACATCATCCCTGTGTCTCTTAGCAGCTTAAAAGTGTATCCGATCCCTGTCATTTATTCTCTTAAGTAGCTCTTTTATGATCTCCCTAAGCTTCGCTGTGAGCTCAGAGCTTAGGGTTCTTGGGAGAGAATTGGCAGCATTAATCATTTTAGTCAGTCTCATTTGAATGAGTTCAGTGTGAGCTTCAAGACTGTCATCTATGTCCTTGATCACTTTCTTCGACACTTCTAACAACTCAGTTTTGGTGGGCAGATCTGAAAGGAGTTCACAGAGTTATGGATTATTTGGAGGAGGAGGATGAGTTGCTTTTGTGTATTGATCTTGCAAGGTATAGAGAGCAAGATCAAAGTTAAAATATTCATTTGAGGACGAGGAGGGAATATCTGATGGAGGGGCTTGTGTTTGGGTTTCTTGAGTAGGTGACTCTACGATTTGAGCGTATGACTCTACGATTGGGCTCGAGTTAGTAATCGTAGAGATGAGAGGAGATGGGATCAAAATGAAGTTTGGCATGTTTGGTTCATCAATTAAAGAATGTTGGGATTCTGCAATTGGGAATTGATTCAGTGGATTGAGGATCACTTCCAACCAGCTTGGGAATTCATAGAATTGGCTGAAAAATGATGGTGGATAGTGATTAATCCTACAAAAGATTGGGATAGATATTACCTCATGTCCATTCTTTGAAGAAGGGCCATTTGTGATCAGCTTCCTGGCAAAGTTGAAGTTGCCTGGAAATCCATGAGCTAGCACTGAGATTGCTGGATATGCTTTGAAGCTCCAAAACATGTGATTCCAGGAGTTGAGAATTTGAGCTCTATGAAAGGGCATCATGGGTAGATAGGAGAACAGCTGATTGTAGTTAGCTCTCATATACCCATCACAGCCCACAACTATAATCTCGACCTCATCATTTTCTTCTTCTTCTCTATCTTCTTTTGTGGATTCCACTACATCAATGACTTCCTTGTGACTTTCTTGCTCTGGTGCTCTCTCATTTTCTTCAGGAGTAGCCTCTTCTGACATAGGGATATCATGAGGCTCCCCCTTAACATGATCATCCATCTGCACTTTAAATAGCTCCCCCTCAGCTGGAGCATTCTCTAGAGTGAGAAATTCATGTAGCTCCCCCTCAGCTTGAGCAGTGTTCTCTTGTCTTGCTTCGGATAGCCCCTTCTCAGCGGCTATCTTTTTGTCTTCTTCTTTAAGTACTCCTTCATTTACAAGGATGTACTTTTTGACCAACTTTCTTTTTGGTTTCCTAGGCTGCGCCACAGCCTTAGGACTTTCTTCGGCTTCAGTTCTGAATTATTGATCAGCTAGAGAATCTGTTGCAGCAACTTCTTTGGGAGAGGCGTCCAGTCTGGTCTCTACGATCGATAGAGACTCTACGATCGAAGAGACAGAGGGACTCTTGAACTTGTGGCTGTGTTTATTCTTCTTCAGCAGCTGAGAGATGGTAGCTCTATCTTCACCTGCCTCAGCCTGTTGTTCTTTCCTTCTCAAGATCCTCAGAGTTTCAATGTTAGAAAGCTCTTGAGGTATATCAATGGTTGACCACTGGGGTTCTTCTGCCATTTGAGCCTTCAGCTTTCTTTTGCCCTTGCTTTTTCTGACTAAGGCAATGGGTTCTTCCTTATTGATTTCTTCTTCATCTTCTTCAGTCTCCTTAACAACAGACATGTTCCCCGGAATCCCTGATTCCTTTGCATCACCAGTCCTACCACTGGACTCAGACGTCATTCGTACATTCTCTGCTAGATTCCTTTTCCAGTTCTCGAATAGTTGCTGGGTCATTCGTCTATTCGGATTGATGGACTCTCCTTCATCATCCCCTGTGACGCCCCTAAAATTAGGTATACATCACCCATCTTGGGTTGTCAGATACATAGTACAGAATACAAATACAACTTATTAATACAACTGTCGTGTACAATACGACAAAATATAAACTGTGAGTTTGAATACAAATATTGTCTTCTAGAGAGTATTCAGACTCAAAAGGAGTCCTCATTACATTTATTATCACACTATTACATAGAATAGTGAGGACTACTAACTAATACTATCATTCGGACCATCACTCCGTTCCCCGACTTGCCCCAGCTACGTTCTCATTTCCTGAAGAGAACAGTGAAAGAAAGGGTAAGCCCAAGTAGCCCAATAAGAAATATTATGACTAAGATAATGCAGAATAAATTATCATTAGCCTTCAACAATGTTAAACTGATAAAATATAATAGACATCAAGTTTAACTACAGCGGAACAAGCAATCCATTAAAAGAGTCAAGTAGAAAATAAACTCTACTATCTTTTATGATTTAAAAGGTTTTTCAACACTGTGATCGCTTGGACTGAACTTAATAAAATAATCCACATCATCGAATCACCCCTGCACTACGACCAAGGATATTCGTGTATTCATTAATGGTCATGATCATGACAACAACTGTCCATCAATGCACTACGGGCCAATGAGGACTTTTACCACATCATTTGTAATATTACGGTCATGATTATACCGAATAATCCCTGGTCATAATCATACCAAGTCCATCTATGCACTACAGGCCACAGATGACTTTCAACATTTTATAAACATGAGGATGATGACAATGATATAAGAATTCAATAAAACAAGTTCAAGAATTAATTTATCCAAGAATTAACAACGTCCAAATTGTCAACATGATACTGCTTTGTGGAGTAAAATTCAAGAATGCTTAGAAGAATATTTTCATGAAAAGATACTGGATGAAACGCAATTATCAAGGATATTCCACAAATTTCATGGAGTATAGAAGTCAAAACTTAACCAACTGAGTATAATAAAGAATGGAATAACAAAAGAAATCATCATGCATGCGATAGACCGCACAGACAGGTTATTCTAACAGAATAATAAATAATGGAACCAGGTCCGGCGTAAACGCACAGACAGGATATTCCGACAGAATAATAAATAATGGAACCAGGTCCGGTGTAAAACACACAGACAGGATGTTCCAACAGAATAATAACAAGACGGAACCAGGTCCGGTGTGAAACACACAGACAGGATGTTCCAACAGAATAATAATAAAAATGGAACCAGGTCCGGTGTAAAACACACAGACAGGATGTTCCAACAGAATAACAGAAGAATGTCACCAAGTATAAGGTAGACTGCGTATACAGGTTATTCCAACAGAATAATAAGAAATGGAACAACAACAGTTCTCTTCATGAATAAGAAAGAATAACACCCCTTACCGTTTTAAAGAAGAGCTGAAACAGGGAAGTAGTTAAGTAGCAGAATACTCTTCTTCTCTCTCTCTATAGTTTCTCTCTATAGTTTCTCTCTCCAGAGTTCAGTGAATTCGTAAGAAATAATGAAGGAATGAGCTGCTATTTATAGAAAAATAGAATGCATAGTAACTAATCTATGAACGGTCCAGATTGATTACTTTAATCTGACAGTCCATATTTAAAGAAATTTTTTTTAAATAAAATATAATATATTCTATTTATAGAATAACTTTAATAAAGTATTCTGTTTTATATAAAAAGATGTTTCTGTTTTATTACGTTAATAATACGAATAAAACAAAACGTCATTATCGCTAAATAATTCATATTATTAACTGACAATAATTGAATCAAACTGAGTGACTTCTCACATAAGCATTAATAATCAATATCGTGTGCTACTATTCAACTACACGTATTACTGTACTTTTACTACCGAGTAGTTCAACAGTATCAATGGTAAAACTTCCGCCGTTATTTTTAATAAAATATATTTGTCGTTTTCTCAATCCGACAATAATTTCGTTGTGGGGTCCACCAATGATTGTGCCGTTGTACGAATATTCTCTGTTAAAACAAATATTCCCCGACCAATCGAATATTATATAACAACTTGCGTACTTTGTAAAATTTATAAATATTACCCACAACTATAACATTATATCAAATTAACTCCATAATATTCAAAAATAATATTTATAGAAAATTCATCTTTATTTATAAAAGTTGTGGTCTTATATCCCCAATCTTATCACCCAAAGCAGACTATAGGATGATACTTATGAATCGCCCGTAAAACATCTTTCCATAGCTCTTTGACTTCTTCGAGCTAAGAATCCACTTCCTAATCCATTCAAGTAGTAAGGCTCCATAGTTAAAATGTATCCCACAACTGATGGCTGTCATGAGCTTGAGTTATACTTCGTTTACAGAGTCATGGCCGGAGCTCTTGCAGCATATGGATTTTCCAACAATGTCTGCCAGAAATTCATACATTTGAGGAAACTCCTTCTTTTTGTACCCCCTGACATTTGGAGACTTCTTGTGATACATCCTCTTAAGTCCTTCATGGAAATCGATGCCCTCTATTGTAAGACCCCAACTTTAATAAATAAAGATGAATTTTCTATAAATATCATTTTTGAATATTATGGAGTTAATTTGATATAATGTTATAGTTGTGGATAATATTTATAAATTTTGCAAAGTACGCAAGTTGTTATATAATATTCGATTGGTCGGGGAATATTCGTTTTAACAGGGAATATTCGTACAACGGCACAATCATTGGTGGACCCCACAACGGAATTATTATCGGATTGAGAAAACGACAAAATTATCTTTTTATAAAAATAACGGCTGAGGTGTTACCGTTAAAATCGTTAAAACTGTTGAACTACCCGGTAGTAAAAGTACAGTAATACGCGTGGTTGCATAGTAGCACACGGTATTGATTATTGATGCTTACGTGAGAAGTCACTCAGCTATACTCAATTATTGTTACAGTAATTGCTGCATCATATCTCTTAAATTATTGTCATAGTATCATCTGTATAATATGTTATATTATTAAATCAATAATTGAGACGTTGTGGTAAGTTTGGTTATTTTTATGGGGGGCCATATGTCATCATCTAAGAGTCTCTTCGTCAATAGTAATTACTGTCGTCAATAGTAATTACCGTCGTCAATAGTATTTACCTTCGTCAATAGTATTTACCTTGGTCAATAGTAATTACTTTCGTCAATAGTAGTTGTCCCTTCAATATTACCAAGAGTCATTTGACCCTTCGTTAAGACCAAGAGTCATTTGACCCTCAGTTTTTCTATAAATAGAGGCCTACGGCTTCATTATTTTCACGAATTCATTCAAGCTATAGAGAGAGAAAGTATAGAGAGAATAAGAGAGAGAGAATAAAAGTATTCTGCTACTTAACTTTTCCAATATCCAGTTCTTTTAAGGTAGGGAATATTATTTTTTTTATATTCATGAAGAGAACTCCTGTTATTCCATTCTTTATTATTCTATTGGAATAACCTGTATACGCGGTCTACCCTATACTTGGTGACATTCTCCTATTATTCTGTTGGAATATCCTGTCTGTGTGTTTTACACCGGACCTGGTTCCGTCTTTATTATTATTCTGATGGAATATCCTGTCTGTGTGTTTTACACCGGACCTGGTTTCATTATTTATTATACTGTTCTTTATTATTCTGTCGGAATATCCTGTCTGTGCGTTTACGCCGGACCTGGTTCCATTATTTATTATTCTATCGGAATATCCTGTCTGTGCGTTTACGCCGGACCTGGTTCCATTATTATTATTCTGTTAAGAATAACCTGTCTGTGCGGTCTATCGCATGCATGGTGATTTCTTTTGTTATTCTATTCTTTATTATACTCAGTTGATTAAAATTTTGACTTCTATACTCCATAAAATTAGTGGAATATCCTTGACATTTGCGCTTCATCTAGTATCTATTCATGAAAATATTCTCCTGATCAGTCTTGAAGTTTACTTCACAAAGCAGTATCATGTTGACAATTTGGACGTTATTAATTCCTGGATAAATTAATTCTTGAACTTGTTTTATTGAATTCTTATATCATTGTCATCATCCTCATGTTTATATTCTGTTGAAAGTCATCTGTGGCCTGTAGTGCATAGATGGACTTGGTATGATTATGACCAGGGATTATTCGGTGTAATCATGACCGTAATATTACAAATGATGTGGTAAAAGTCCTCATTGGCCCGTAGTGCATTGATGGACAGTTGTTGGCATGATCATGACCATTAATGAATACACGAATATCCTTGGCTGTAGTGCAGGGGTGATTCGATGATGTGGATTATTTTATTAAGCTGAGTCCCAGCGATAATAGTGTTGAAAGACCTTTTAAATCATAAAAGATAGTAGAGTTTATTTTCTACTTAACTCTTTTAATGGATTGCTTATTCCGCTGCAGTTAAACTTGATGTCTATTATATTTTATCAGTTTAACATTGTTGAAGGCTAATGATAATTTATTCTGCATTATCTTAGTCATAATATTTCTTACTGGGCTAGTTGAGCTCACCCTTTCTTTCACTGTTCTCTTCAGGAAATGAGAACGTAGCTGGGGCAAGTCGGGGAACGGAGTGATGGTTCGAATGATAGTATTAGTTAGTAGTCCTCACTATTCTATGTAATAGTGTGTTAATAAATGTAATGAGGACTCCTTTTGAGTATGAATACTCTCTAGAAGATAATATTTGTATTCAAACTCACAGTTTATGTTTTGTCGTATTGTACACGACAGTTGTATTAGTAAGTTGTATTTGTATTCTGTACTTTGTATCTGACGACCCAAGATGGGTGATGTATACCTAATTTTGGGGGCGTCACAGTTGGTATCAGAGCTTAGGGATATGATCCCTGGCTAAGATGTGAGAATAGAACTAGGAGGGGAGAAACGGGGAATTCCTTCGCTAGTATGACCTACCTAAGTTTATTTGCATGGTATTTAATTGGTCGGTCATAATATAAGGATAAAATATGACATATCAATTAATTTTTATTTTGTGGCAGTATCTGAAAATGGCATCTGAGAATGTTGAGAATAGCAATGGAGCACAGGCGACTGTTGATTCACCACATATCAATAATCAGGATAATGTGCATCAGGAAGGTGACAATCCTCATGCAAACAACAACACTGACCAAATGATGAATGATCAAATGTTCAGAAGTTTTATGCAATTCATGCAACAACAGGTGAAAGCGGCTCCTGTCCACAACGTAGGTGGAAATACTGGAAACTCTCTGGCGGTCACCGCTAAACAGTTTAAGGAGCTGGGACCACCGGAGTTTAAGGGAGAGCCAAAACCACTTATAGCGGAAACATGGATAAAACAGATTACCAAGATATTTGATGTCTTGGGATGCTCCAAGGAGCAAAAGGTTCCCTTTGCCGCCTTTATGTTGCGAGGAGAGGCAGATTACTGGTGGGAATCGATTAAGCGTACTCAACCTGCCGCACTGAAGATGTCTTGGGAGAAGTTCCAAGAGCTGTTCAACGACAAATACTTTTCTGAAAGTATTCGTCATATGAAGGAGGTGGAATTTATCAAGTTGGAGCAAAACAACATGACCGTGTCGCAGTACGAAGCCAAGTTTGCTGAGTTGTCCCGGTTTGCGTCCCACTTGGTGGATAATGAAGAGCGAATGACGCGAATATTTTTGCGAGGTTTGAAACCTGAGATACGTCAACATCTTATTTCTCATAAACTGTGTTTGTATTCAGATGTTGTGAATAGGGCTCAGTTAGTGGAGCGCGATAACGAGTCAACGCAACCAAAAGAGAGCAGTCGACAAAATGATAATACCAGTGAGAGTGGTCATCGAAGCGGTGACAACAAGCGTGGAGGGAATCAACAGGCCAGAAATGGTAACCACTTCGGTGGTAATCAGGGCCAAAACAATAAAAATGGTCATTTCAAGAAGAGGAGATTCAACAATGATGGAAAGACGTCATCACCAGCACCCGTTGTTAAGGAAGGAGAACGACCACCTATCATATGTTTCAAATGCGGAGGGAAGGGGCACATCAGTCCAAACTGTGCGATGCCGTCCAAAGAATGTTATAATTGTGGAAGAGAAGGTCATTTAGCCCGATTTTATCGTTTACCGAAGATAAATTCAGCTAGGATGGAGGCACCAAAGGCCGTCCCAGAAAAGTCAAAACCGGTTGTGCAAGGGAGAGCGTTTGTTGTGAACTCCCAGAAAGCAAGGAACCCGAATAAGGTCATCACGGGTAAGCTTATCATAAACTCTAACGAAGTCTATACTTTATTTGATACCGGTTCTACCCATTCTTTTATTTCTCCTACTTGCGCTCATCGATTAAATTTGATTCTGGGGAAATTAGACTTTGACTTAGCTGTTGAAACTCCATTGGGAGAAACCTTCATTACATCCACGGTTTATAAATCTTGTTTGGTTCAAGTTGGTACCCACACATTACCTGTCGATCTTATTTCATTAAAAATACTTGCATTTGACGTGATTCTAGGGATTGATTGGTTAACTACTCATCATGCAAAAATTGATTGTTTTCGTAAGGTTGTTAGCTTTCATATTCCTAATCGACCTATTATGCGAATTCAAGCAACCAAACCATTAAAATCAATCGCTGTCATCTCAAGCCATAAAGCTATTCGTTTATTAAAAAACGGATGTCAAGCTTTCTTAGCTCATGTCACGGATCTAAACAAAAATACGTCAGTTTTGAATGATATTTCTATTGTTAATAAATTCCCTGACGTATTCCCTGAAGAACTTCCTGGCCTACCCCCAGAGCGTGAAATTGAATTTTGTATCGACCTTGAACCCGGTACAAAACCCATTTCCAAAGCTCCATATCGAATGGCTCCTATTGAACTTCAAGAGTTAAAGATCCAACTGCAAAAATTGTTAGACATTGGCTTTATTCGTCCTATTACTTCTCCTTGGGGTGCTCCTGTTCTATTCGTGAAGAAGAAAGATGGAAGTATGCGACTTTGTATTGATTATCGGGAGTTGAATCATGTCACCATCAAAAATAGGTACCCATTGCCACGTATTGATGACCTGTTTGACCAGTTGCAAGGAGCACAATTCTTTTCAAAGATCGATCTTCGTTCTGGATATCATCAGCTGAAGGTTAGAACTGAGGATATTCCAAAGACGGCTTTTAGAACTCGGTACGAGCATTATGAATTCCTAGTCATGTCCTTTGGATTGACTAATGCTCCTGCTGCCTTCATGGATATGATGAACCGGGTATTCAAGGAATATTTGGATCACTTTGTGGTCGTCTTTATTGATGACATCCTTATTTATTCCAAAAGTCGTGAAGATCATGAGCAACACTTGAGGCTGGTACTCCAAAAGCTTCGTGAATACAAGCTTTATGCCAAGTTGAAGAAATGCGAGTTCTGGCTGGAGGAGGTAGCATTCCTTGGGCACGTAGTATCAAGTCGTGGAATATCGGTTGACCCGGCAAAGATTGAAGCTATTCAAAGCTGGGAGCAACCTAAATCAGTGACCGAAGTACGTAGCTTTCTTAGTTTAGCTGGTTATTATCGGAGATTCGTGGAAGGATTTTCTCGAATCGCTACTCCATTAACTCAGCTGACTCGGAAAGATACAAAGTTCGGTTGGAGCGAAGAATGTGAGCAGAGTTTTCAAGAACTCAAGAGAAGACTCATTTCAGCACCTATTCTAACAATACCATCTGGCTCGGAGGGATTTGTCATCTACAGTGATGCTTCGAGCAAAGGGTTGGGATGCGTTCTCATGCAACATGGAAAAGTCATAGCCTATGCATCAAGACAACTCAAGGAATATGAGAGGAATTATCCTACTCATGATCTAGAGTTGGCAGCTGTTGTCTTTGCACTTAAAATTTGGAGGAATTACTTGTATGGGGAGAAGGTGGAGATCTTTACGGATCATAAAAGCCTTAAATATTTCTTCACTCAAAAGGAACTCAACATGCGACAACGACGTTGGCTTGAACTGTTGAAAGATTATGATCATACCATTCAATACCATCCTAGAAAAGCGAACGTGGTAGCTGACGCATTGAGTAGAATATCATATGCAAGTACGAGTGTGATATTATCAACACAAAGGCCCATTTTGTGTGACTTGCTAAGGATGGAGATAGAGTTAAAGACTACAGGGACCCATGTGATGATGGCGAATATACGAGTAGAACCAACTTTAATCGATAAGGTTAAAGCTGCTCAAGCTACAGACCTGGAGCTGATGCGTATGAGGAAGAAAGTGCAAGAAGGTGCTATGCCGGAAGCAAGAATCGATGAAGAAGGAATACTTCGAGTCAACTCCAGACTTTGTGTTCCTAACAACCCTGATTTAAAGTATGAAATCATGATGGAGGCGCACAACACACCGTTTGCAATCCATCCTGGAAGTACCAAAATGTATCATGATCTTCGTCATACATTTTGGTGGAGCAATATGAAGAGAGAGATAGCGTTGTTTATCTCAAGGTGTCTAACTTGTCAACGAGTCAAAGCGGAGCATCAAGTACCAAAAGGTCCATTGCAACCACTTAAAATTCCAGAATGGAAGTGGGAGCACATTACCATGGATTTCGTTACCGGTCTTCCTAAGGTTTCTCAAGGTATAGATGCGATTTGGGTCATTGTTGATAGATTGACCAAGTCTGCTCATTTCTTACCGATACGAGAAACTTATACACTTGAACGTCTTGCTCGTATGTACATAAACGAGATTGTAAGACTGCATGGTATGCCAGTATCCATAGTTTTTGATCGAGACCCAAGTTCACTTCACGATTTTGGGTTAGTTTACAAAAAGCTATGGGCACGGAGTTACGATTTAGTTCAGCATATCATCCTCAGACGGACGGACAATCAGAGAGGACTATTCAAACTCTTGAAGATCTATTAAGACTCTGTGTCTTTGACTTCAAGGAAAGTTGGGACAAGTTCTTACCATTGGTGGAGTTTTTCTACAACAACATTTATCAAGCAAGTATTGGCATGGCTCCATTCGAAGCATTGTATGGAAGAAAATATCGTTCTCCAGTATGCTGGGATGAGGTGGGTGAAGCAACGATGCTGGGACCGGAGTTGGTACGTATGACTACAGAAAAAATTCAAACGATCCGACAACATATAAAAATCTCACAAGATCGACAAAAAAGTTATGCTGATCTTCATCGAAAGGACGTGGAATTTGATGTAGGAGATCATGTGTTCTTACGTGTTGCTCCATGGAAAGGAGTTACGAGATTTGGAAAGAGAGGAAAGCTCAATCCTCGATTCATCGGTCCATTTTTAATCCTCGATCGAGTAGGAACTGTGGCTTATAGACTCGCTTTACCGCCAAGTATGTCTCGTGTTCATAACGTTTTTCACATATCTATGTTACGCAAATATGTGGAAGACCCGAACCACATTATTGAGTTAGAACCGGACGAAATAGCGGAGGATTTGACGTATGAAGAAGTTCCTGCTCAAATCTTAGATAAGAAGGAACATATTCTACGCTCTAAGGTTATATCTCAAGTCAAAGTTTTGTGGAGAAACCACGATGTTGAGGAAATGACTTGGGAGTTAGAATCTGAAATGAAATCAAGGTATCCTTACCTCCTCGACATACCAGGTACGTACCCTAATTTCGAGGGCGAAATTTCATAAGAAGGGGAGGTTGTAAGACCCCAACTTTAATAAATAAAGATGAATTTTCTATAAATATCATTTTTGAATATTATGGAGTTAATTTGATATAATGTTATAGCTGTGGATAATATTTATAAATTTTGCAAAGTACGCAAGTTGTTATATAATATTCGATTGGTCGGGGAATATTCGTTTTAACAGGGAATATTCGTACAACGGCACAATCATTGGTGGACCCCACAACGGAATTATTATCGGATTGAGAAAACGACAAAATTATCTTTTTATAAAAATAACGGCTGAGGTGTTACCGTTAAAACCGTTAAAACTGTTGAACTACCCGGTAGTAAAAGTACAGTAATACGCGTGGTTGCATAGTAGCACACGGTATTGATTATTGATGCTTACGTGAGAAGTCACTCAGCTATACTCAATTATTGTTACAGTAATTGCTGCATCATATCTCTTAAATTATTGTCATAGTATCATCTGTATAATATATTATATTATTAAATCAATAATTGAGACGTTGTGGTAAGTTTGGTTATTTTTATGGGGGGTCATATGTCATCATCTAAGAGTCTCTTCGTCAATAGTAATTACCGTCGTCAATAGTAATTACCGTCGTCAATAGTATTTACCTTGGTCAATAGTAATTACTTTCGTCAATAGTAGTTGTCCCTTCAATATTACCAAGAGTCATTTGACCCTTCGTTAAGACCAAGAGTCATTTGACCCTTCGTTAAGACCAAGAGCCACCCTCAGTTTTTCTATAAATAGAGGCCTAGGGCTTCATTATTTTTCACGAATTCATTCAAGCTATAGAGAGAGAAAGTATAGAGAGAAAAAGAGAGAGAGAATAAAAGTATTCTGCTACTTCACTTTTCCAATATCCAGTTCTTTTAAGGTAGGGAATATTATTTCTTTTATATTCATGAAGAGAACTCCTGTTATTCCATTCTTTATTATTCTATTGGAATAACCTGTATGCGCGATCTACCCTATACTTGGTGACATTCTCCTATTATTCTGTTGGAATATCCTGTCTGTGTGTTTTACACCGGACCTGGTTCCGTATTTATTATTATTCTGTTGGAATATCCTGTCTGTGTGTTTTACACCGGACCTGGTTCCATTATTTATTATACTGTTCTTTATTATTATGTCGGAATATCATGTCTGTGCGTTTACGCCGGACCTGGTTCCATTATTTATTATTCTGTCGGAATATCCTGTCTGTGCGTTTACGCAGGATCTGGTTCCATTATTATTATTCTGTTAAGAATAACCTGTCTGTGCGGTCTATCGCATGCATGGTGATTTCTTTTGTTATTCCATTCTTTATTATACTCAGTTGATTAAAACTTTGACTTCTATACTCCATAAAATTAGTGGAATATCCTTGACATTTGCGCTTCATCTAGTATCTATTCATGAAAATATTCTCCTGATCAGTCTTGAAGTTTACTCCACAAAGCAGTATCATGTTGACAATTTGGACGTTATTAATTCCTGGATAAATTAATTCTTGAACTTGTTTTATTGAATTCTTATATCATTGTCATCATCCTCATGTTTATATTCTGTTGAAAGTCATCTGTGGCCTGTAGTGCATAGATGGACTTGGTATGATTATGACCAGGGATTATTCGGTGTAATCATGACCGTAATGTTACAAATGATGTGGTAAAAGTCCTCATTGGCCCGTAGTGCATTGATGGACAGTTGTTGGCATGATCATGACCATTAATGAATACACGAATATCCTTGGCTGTAGTGCAGGGGTGATTCGATGATGTGGATTATTTTATTAAGCTGAGTCCCAGCGATAACAGTGTTGAAAGACCTTTTAAATCATAAAAGATAGTAGAGTTTATTTTCTACTTGACTCTTTTAATGGATTGCTTATTCCGCTGCAGTTAAACTTGATGTCTATTATATTTTATCAGTTTAACATTATTGAAGGCTAATGATAATTTATTCTGCATTATCTTAGTCATAATATTTCTTACTGGGCTAGTTGAGCTCACCCTTTCTTTCACTATTCTCTTCAGGAAATGAGAACGTAGCTGGGGCAAGTCGGGAAACGGAGTGATGGTTCGAATGATAGTATTAGTTAGTAGTCCTCACTATTCTATGTAATAGTGTGTTAATAAATGTAATGAGGACTCCTTTTGAGTATGAATACTCTCTAGAAGATAATATTTGTATTCAAACTCACATTTTATGTTTTGTCGTATTGTACACGACAGTTGTATTAGTAAGTTATATTTGTATTCTGTACTTTGTATCTGACGACCCAAGATGGGTGATTTATACCTAATTTTGGGGGCGTCACATCTATGAACGAAAACTCTTTAGATTTTAAACCTAAGGCAAGGTTTATGTCCTCAGCCTTGAGCTTAATTTCCACGTTCCTGACCCTCGTAGTGATAACGTCGTTCTCGAACGCACCATTTCTGTAGAATTCCTTTATCAGCTTAGGGTAGATCCATGTGCTCGTACCCAGAGCCTCTTCAAGACCAGTTTTCTTTATCAGAGACAAAGTTTTGTGAAATTTGGGTTCAGCTGTCTTGAACTCATCGGAATAGAGTCTATAGCCAGAGATGACATTTGAGGCTGCCATTGATTTCTTTGCAAGGAGTATGGTTGTTTGAGCTTTCTGAAAAGTTAGGGTTTCTGTTTGTAGAGAGAGAGAGAGAGATAAGCTTTTTGAACTTTTGATTTCAAAAAGGTGTTTTTAAACTGTACTTGTAACTTCTCTCTCTCCATTTGCTTAGTGGGGCATGTGTCAAATTCTGCTTGGCTCTACGAATTTGACTGAAGAGGAATGTACTGATTTGCTCTTTGCTCCTTTTGAGATAATGTATCCATTTGGAAGACTACGATCGTTGAGGTAGTCTTTTTGATCGTCGAGTCTTTTTTGCATTCGTCGAGTTTGCTCTACATTCGTTGAGTCTGCTCGGGTCCTTGTGATGAACTTTTGACTTAGCATTCTTCTCGGTTTAAGGTAGCTCAGGAAGGGCCAACCTCATAGACTGAATCAAGGGTTAGGTTTGTTCCTGAGGCGCTTGACAGAGAGATTGCTTTGATTTGTTTGAACTTTTATCATCATAGGATTCTCCTTTGTTCTGTTGATGGATCTCTGCCATCGTTGAGTCGGCACTGCGATCGTTGTCTTTCATGTTACTGCAGCTCTACAATCGTGGACTTCCTTTGGTTATGTCTACGACTTTGAACATAGCCTTTATATCTGTATAGTTAGGACAAACTACAGCATAGATTTCATGGTTGTAAATTAAGCATGCCTAGCTCACTTATTAATTTGTTAAATCTGGATTCATCTAGAAGCTTTGTAAAGACATCAGTTGATTTTCAGTAGGGATATATTGTAAAGATATGATTCCATTTTTCACATGATCCCTAATGAAATGATACATTATTTCTATATGCTTAGTCCTTGAATGCATGACAGGATTATGAGTTATTGCTATGGCACTTGTGTTATCATAGTGAACAGGTATAGATTTGAATTCAAACCCATAGTCTGCAAGCTAGTTTTTCATCCATAGGATCTGAGCATAGCAACTGTCAGCAACAATGTATTCAGCTTCTGCAATTAAAGTAGATACTGAGTTTTGCTTCTTGCTAAATCAGGATACAAGTCTGTTTCCTAGCAGCTGACAGGTGCCACTGGTACTCTTTCTCTCTATTTTGTAGCCTGCAAAGTCAGCATCTGTATATCCTGTTAGTTCAAATGAGGACTCCTTAGGATACCAAAGCCCTAAGTGAGGTGTGCCTTTGAGGTACTTGAAAATCCTTTTTACAGCAGTTAAGTGTGATTCCTTAGAATTAGCTTGAAATCTAGCACATATGCATGTTGCAAACATTATGTCTGGTCTACTGGCAGTTAGATATAGAAGAGAGCCTATCATACCTTTGTATTGAGTTATATCAATACTTTTACCTTTTTCATCTTTGTCAAGCTTGGTTGCAGGAGCAATTGGGGTTTTCAAGGGAGAGGCTGATTCCATGCCATACTTCTTAAGTAAGTCTTTAATGTACTTGGCTTGGTTTATGAAGATTCCTTCATCAATCTGATTTACTTGCAGTCCAAGAAAGAAGTTTAGCTCACCCATCATGCTTATTTCAAACTTGCTCTGCATAAACTTGGCAAATCTCTTACATAATTTTTCATCCGTAGAACTAAAAATAATGTCATCAACATATATTTGAACTAATAAGACTTTGTCTTTATTCTTTCTAAGAAATAATGTGGTATCTACTCTACCTCTAGTGAACCCATTTTCAATAAGAAAGTTAGTTAGTGTTTCATACCATGCTCTAGGTGCTTATTTAAGACCATATAAGGCTTTGTCTAATCTATAGACATAATTAGAAAGAGATGGATTGATGAAACCTGGAGGTTGCTCTACATATACTTCTTCTTGAAGTTCACCATTTAGGAATGCACTTTTGACGTCCATCTGAAAGACTTTGAACTTCATATGAGCAGCAAAGGCAAGAAATATTCTGATTGCTTCTAGTCTGGCAACAGGTGCAAATGTCTCATCGTAGTCAATGCCTTCTTCCTAAGAGTAACCCTTGGCCACTAGTCTTGCCTTATTCCTAGTTATTACTCCATCTTCATCCATCTTGTTTCTGAAGACCCACTTGGTTCTAATGACATGATGACTTTTTGGTCTTGGAACCAATCTCCATACTTTGATTCTTTTGAACTGATTTAGCTCTTCCTGCATGGCTTCTATCCAGCTGGAGTCTTCCATAGCATCCTCTATCTTCTTAGGTTCCATTTGTGATAGGAAGCTCAGATAGAAACATTCATTTTGAGTGGCAGCTCTTGTTTTGACTCTTGCACTAGGATCTCCAATGATTAAGTCTTGAGTGTGATCTCTTGCCCATCTATTTCCTGTTGGAACATCTGTCCTGATGCCTTCTTGTCTAAGATCTTCAAGATCAATTTATGCTTCTTGATGTGGAGGTTCGTTGTCTTGCGTGAACCTCTCTACGATCTCATTTCCTTGCTCAACGATTTCGTTGTCTGGGACTACGATCATGGTGTTAAGCTCGATGACCTCGTTCGTAGTGTCTGGACTGTCGTTCGTAGTGTCCTGAGACACTATTTTTTCCAAGTCTATTTCATCAAAGACGATGTGGATTGAGACTTCAACACTCAGTGTCTTTTTGTTGAACACTCTATAGGTCTTACTATCTATGTCATACCCAAGAAAGATTCCTTCGTCTGACTTGGGTTGGAATTTTGTCAAATACTGCTTCCCATTGTTGAGAATGTAGCATGCACAGC
This sequence comes from Panax notoginseng, assembly GCA_016801055.1. Classification (NCBI taxonomy): domain Eukaryota; kingdom Viridiplantae; phylum Streptophyta; class Magnoliopsida; order Apiales; family Araliaceae; genus Panax; species Panax notoginseng. Next base: position 215,593,596 of record CM029018.1, read on the forward strand.
CGAATACATGGAAGTAACTGAGATTCGGTTTTCTTCCTTTCCACAGTTCGTAGGGTGTCTTCTTAATCGTAGAGTGTATCAGTGATCTATTCTGAGTATAGCATGCAGTGTTGACAGCTTCTGCCCAGAAGTATTCAGGCAGATGGGCTGCTGCTAGTAGACTTCTTCCAACCTCTATCAACGTTCAGTTCTTTCTCTCAACAACTCCAATTTGTTGGGGAGTTCGTGGAGCTGAGAAGTTATGACTGATGCCATTTTCTATGCAGAACTGGTCCATTTCTGAGAAGTCGAATTCTCTGCCATGATCACTCCTTATAGCCTTGATTTTCTCCCCTTTCTCGTTCATCATTAGTCTGAACATCTTGATCAATTGGGAGCTTGTTTCATCCTATGAGATTAGAAAGAACACCCATATGAATCTAGTGTAGTCGTCCACTACGACCAGTGAGTATCTCTTCCCTCCAAGGGTCGTTGTTGGAATTGGCCCAAATAGATCCATGTGGAGCAGCTGCAAGGGCTTGTCAATTGAGTTGACAGTTTTGCTCTTGAATGAGCTTCTAGTTTGTTTTCCAAGCTGACAGGCATTGCACGTCCTTTCTTTGACGAAGCTTAACTTGGGTAAGCCTGCAACTAGATCTTTTGAGGCTGTGACGACCCAAGAATTTAGAAAATTATTTAAATCTTAAATTATTGAATAAATGTTAAATAATAACCCTAGACAGAAAATAAGTGTATGGATTTGACATTCCTGAAAAGAAATTTTTGGATTTAAAAATCTTTGTGGTGAATTATTCAGGATTAAGTATATAAGTATATATATGTTATGTGTATATGGTTGTATATGAGTACAATATGTGGTTAAGGGTCAAGGGTTAACCAAATAAATTATATCAATGGTAAACCCTAATATTATATTAAGAACGTCATCGTTCAGTTAGAAAACCCTAACGTCTGATAAGAAACCCTAGAAATCGGTTTTGGAAACCCTAATTTCAGTTCCGAGAATTTGAAACCCTAATTCAGATATTAAAATCCTAATTTGGGAATTTAAATGTTATGCATAAGATTAATGTATTTTAATTACAAACCTGATTACGGATAACCCTAATGATTAATTAGATTTTTTTAATATAATTTAGAAACCCTAATTCTTGGGTTATAAACCCTAATGCATAATGATGAAACCTAATTGCTAAATTAACAATTTTAATTAGGAAATGTTAATCCTAATTAGCAAGATTGAATAATGATTAGTAAATTTTAATATAATTAGAAAATCCTAATTATAATTTTGAAGTACTAATTTTCTATTTCGAAAACCCAAATTTGGAAATCCTAGAAATTAAATTTCAAATATTTTAGGGTTAAATCCTAAACCCTAAAAGTCAAACCCTAAACCCTAAGGGTTAAACCCTAAACCTTAAGGGTTTGGGCCATTTACATGAATGCCATTAAATTTAAAAGTCTAATGACCATTTTGCCCTTTTTTGTATTTTTAAAAGTTAGCTACAAAATCTTGTCATATCTTTAGGTTGATGACTAACCCTAGCCCTAACATGTGCTCTATATCTCAATTATCAGCCAACATTATCAGCCCCATTCATTGTATACCTTAGAAATAAAATATTTCCTTGCTAGCTAAAGCCATCCTCTCTCTCTCTAAATTCGAAAATCTAGAGTAAGAAAGAGTGAAATATTGTGACATTATCAGTTTATAGATCTACTCAAACAGATCACAGGAATCAGAATCAAGAACAAGCTTTAGAAACCCTAAACTTAGAAATCTCATGATTTGATGTTATTTGTTGTAATTTGTTGGCTAGATATATGTAATAGAATGTTATTTAGTGATCTGGGTTGTAAAATCCCAGATCCATAACATCAAAGTCCTCGAATCTAGCATTTTGTGAAATCCAGAAAAGCTGAAAAAATATGGCCTGACAGCCATATGTCAGAGGCCTTAGATCTTTACCTGTTAATATTTTGGTGTATTTTATGTTATGTATCTATTCTTTGTTGTTAGGTCTTTGATATGAAACTTGAATCAAGCTCAGATCATGAGTATATTGCAAGATATGATCGGTCAAAGTGCGTTGACCGAGCACATAACTTTGAATCTGGGCAACCCAGAACTTTTCCAGGTGGTCTGACATGCTTTTCGAAGCCCTTGATCTTGCTTGTCTTTTATGTATTATGTCACGTTGTTGGTTTGATCGTGTAGCCTGACATAAAGACTGCATTCTGAAGTCTTTAGTTCACTCAGATCCATAACAGAATCATAGCTAATCGTGGTCAAACCCACGTTGACCAACTGGCCGGAAGGAGATTCTGGGTAACCCAGAATCTTCAAGACTCGTTTTCTTACTACTACTTTGACCGGCCTTGATTTCTTCAATGTGTTGTTGTTAGACCGATCTGTTGATGTTTTGTTGTACCCTGACATCAGGACTATAGTATTGAACCTTCATATCACCCTAACCAAGCCGGGGATGTGAAGATTAAAAGGGCCAAAGTAGCATCTACGTCTGTTCTTCATTTTCTGGAAAACCCAGAAAATGAAGAACAACGTTGTCAGTCATTTTGCTAGCTTAGATCTTGCTGTGATGTTGTGTAATGACCTTGAAACTTGATTTCAGATGTAGTATTACATGGATACTACAACCTTAATACATATTAGAAGCCCAGAATCAATAATAACCTACATCAATCCCCGGTCAAACTAGGGACCTTGTTCACTGACTTGAAGTTCTGGGCAGCTCAAGAACAGACCCAAGAACACCTATAACGACGGGTCTGTCGCTATAGGACCTTTTTGTAATTATTAATTTCTGAAAATGATTATTTTAATTAAATAAATCGAAATAAATGGTTTTTAATTATTAAAAATGCAAAATAAATTCTAAAAAATTATTTTAAAGTCTGAAAAATAGTTTTTAATTATTTTAAGTATATTTCATAAATATTTAATATTTTTGGAATATAAATAGTATTTAATTTATTTAATTATAATATTAAATAAATTATTTGAAAATAATTTTTAATACATAAAAATCATTAAAAATAACATTATGGTAAAAGAAAATATTTTAAGTTATTTTTAATGACTTTTAATATTTTGTGAGGAATTTCATTAATTAATCAATATTAATGATAATTAATTTATTTAATAACTATATTAAATAAATTATGAAAAAATAGAATTAATGTTTTAAAAATCATATAAAAATGATTTAAGTGTTATAAAAATATTTTAAGTTATAAAATATAACTTTTGAGATTTTGTCATGAATATATTAATATTTTAATATTAATAGCAATTACAGGATAATGAATTGAAGTGTTTAAAAATCATATAAAGGTGATTTTAAATTATTAAAAATACTTTGTGATATTATAAATATATTATAATATTATGACATATATTTCATTAATATTTGATAATAAATAAATATTAATGATAAAAGAATTATATGGTATTTAATTCATTTAAATATGATATTAATGAATGAAAATTCATGATAAATAGTAATAATTATTTAAAAATTATTACGAGCTTATAAAAAATGTTTCGACTGTTAATAAATTATCTTAGATAATGGTTAAGTGTTTAGACAGAGTTTAATTGAACTTAAACTCGATATTGGTCCGACTAGACCGTCGGGATGTCAGATTTGTGTTGGGTTCAACTCAGACTGTAATAGTTTGACTTGATACCTAGTTTTATGTGTTGTATTGACTTATAGGGTTATGTGTTATGTGTTATGTGTTTAGGTTATTCTATATATATATATATATATATATATATATATATATATATATATATATATATATATATATATATATATATATATATATAATAGTATTATATTGTGATGATATTATTCTAATATTGGAGATCTATATTACTAATATTAGTTCTTCGGATAAAACGTTATAAATTGCGTAGCGGTAATCAACGGTTCAGGCAAGTTTTACTTAACTCTACTAAGAGTTATTTTATTCAGATATGCTTATGGTTAATCATTGCTGATTGTCATTGTAGAATTATACTCTGTACAGATTGCATGTATAAGTCAGGTATGAAAGGCTGATCACCTTCATTACCATTCAGTCCAGATATATTTGTTCTTGTTTAATACTTGTTCATGTAAAAGTTTGCTCCTGCTAGTTCATAATTATATTCTTGAATTATAGCTAGCTTATTATTCAAATTCTTTCAATCATGATATATCGTTAAATTATAAATTTAAACTTGTTGGGCAACCCTCATGCTCACCCTTGCTATATCATGATTAACATTGCAGATTAAGAAGCATACGTTGGATACAGGAAAGGATAAAGTCAAGTTCAGCTTGAGATTTTATGTGCAGCTTAATTGTAATAGAATAGTATGATAATAATATTGTATGTCAGATAGGATAAGGAATTGTGTTTATGTGAAGGTTACTCGACCTTGGGATTAGTGTGTAAATATATTGTATAAGCAATTTGTGTTTATATCTTCCACAATAATTATAGAATAATTGTAATAGTGATAGATTGATTGTACCGGATCCGCGGGGTTTTGGGACTCGGGTTCGAGACTTTCACAATTGGTATCAAAGCTGTTGGTTATAAACCTAGGGTAGTGATACCTTAGTCTAATAACCGCAGTGATTAGGATAAGTACTAACTCAAAAAGAATTAGTGTGTCGGTAAGATTCAAAAATGAATCTCAGCGAGTTATAAGATACAGAGTTTCCTAACTCTGATAATAAAAGTGAACAGTAATGATGAGTAGATCGAGTCTAAAAGACTAAAAGTAGAGTGATAGAGGATCGAAAAGCAAAACGATCATAGAATAGAAATGAATCGTAATATATACGATGAGATCACCCCGTGATCTGATAAGGTGATAACATAGAGAAGAATCAAGCGAATGATTAAAAAGTTTACAGCAAGATTGCTGTGTGTATATGAATTGGTACAGATTCAGAAAAAATTATGAATACGGATTAAATGAAATTCATTTTGAGAATGTAGTTAGTATTAGGTAGGGATTCAATTGAGAACTCATAACAGCAGCTAGGTCGTACGATTCTTCGTATGGGAGTTGAATTGTACTTGGTGTAACAACCACTTAGTTTCTAGCACTGATAATCATTGAAATGTCTGTGTCGCGCTATTTGCTATATGCGTGTCGAGAAGGTGATTCTTTTCTCATGTGTATAACAGATAGATAGGTTATAGGTAGAGAATATAAGGTTAAGTACGAGTTCTTAAAACTCATACTTATGGTATGTTCGTGACTCATAATTATATGAAATATTTATGAACCCCTCAGTGAATGGACGCTAAAGGTATGTCTAGGACAAGTTCTTAAACTCATATGATTGTGGCAAGTTCTTGAACTCATAAGTGTGACAAGTTTGACGAACTGGGTATAGTTTTGTGTGAATGGAGTATTAAAGATAATAGTAATAGAGAGACTATTTAAGCAAATGATTATTAGTGGAGACATAGGTTTTCCAAAACTCCTAGATATCCTAGACTTTGAAACTTTGACATCAAGCTAAACACGCACTATATGCTTTTAAAAAAATTGTAGACTCGTAATCATTTTTGAAACGGTTTAAAGTATAGTCTATGCTACTTATTTCAGCTAGACGCAAATGATTTGAAATATCAAAATATATTTTTATTTATCATTTATGTACCATGTAACCTGGTGCAAAGATGATAAAAAGTTGATGGAGTTGTAAATACAGGAATACTTAGTGTTGAATGGATCTAAAATCATTGTTCCACTATTGTATGATGTGTTATGACAAAGTCATATAATGACGACATCCTCAAACGGACTGTTAATACAGTACGGCATCATGACGTCATTCTCAAAAATATTTTCAAAAATTTAAATTTGCCAACGGGGTTTGGCTACGAATAAATAATTCGATTGAATTGAATTATTGATATGAGTCTACGCTATTCGATTCAGCTAGACCGATGTTATGAAAACTCTAAGAGTTCTTTGAAAACTTTCCCGAACCAAATTATTTTGGTGCGGAATCCAATAAGGCTGAGATAAAAGTTTATGCGTCCAAGGCGGATACGAGAAACAGATCAGACCAGCAGTACTTAACAAGTACAGGGCATACCGGGCTAATTACCCACTATGTCCTTAAGTTATGATGGTTTGTGAATGAATTTCCATAAAACCTTTGCGAAAATGACAGACAATAGTTTGTAAAACCCCTCAGCACAATTTTAAAATTTTAATTCTTGTGAGGAATGTATTGGGTAGCATGCGATGCTGTGCATGAATGGTATATGGTGTAAGGTAAATTTCGAGGATGAAGTTTTTAGAAGAAGGGGTGAATGTGATGACCCAAGAATTTAGAAAATTATTTAAATCTTAAATTATTGAATAGAGGTTAAATAATAAACCTAGACAGAAAATAAGTGTATGAATTTGACATTTCTGAAAATAAATTTCTAGATTTAAAAATCTTTGTGGTGAATTCTTCAAGATTAAGTATATAAGTGTATATATTCTATGTATATGGTTGTATATGAGTACAGTATGTGGTTAAGGGTCAAGGGTTGACCAGATAAACTATATCAGTGGCAAACCCTAATATAATATTAAGAACGTCATCATTCAATTAGAAAACCCTAACGTCTGATAAGAAACCCTAGAAACTGGTTCTGGAAACCCTAATTTCAGTTCTGGAAATTTGAAACCCTAATTCGGATATTAAAATCTTAATTTGGGAATTTAAATGCTATGTATGAGGTTAATGTATTTTAATTACAAACCTAATTAGGGATAACCCTAATGATTAATTAGATTTTTTTATAATTTAGAAACCCTAATTCTTGGGTTATAAACCCTAATGCATGATGACGAAACTTAATTACTAAATTAGCAATTTTAATTAAGAAATGTTAATCCTAATTAGCAAGCTTAAATAATGATTAGTAAATTTTAATATAATTAGAAAATCCTAATTATAATTTTGAAATATTAATTCTCTATTTCGAAAACCCAAATTTGGAAATCCTAGAAATTAAATTTCAAATATTTTAGGGTTAAACCCTAAAAGTCAAACCCTAAACCCTAAGGGTTAAATCCTAAACCCTAAGAGTTTGGACCATTTACATGAATGCCATTAAATTTAATAGTCTAATGACCATTTTGCCCTTTTTGTATTTTTATAAGTTAGCTACAAAATCTTGCCATATCTTTATGTTGATGACTAACCCTAACCCTAACATGTGCTCTATATCTCAATTATCAGCCAACATTATCAGCCCCTGTAACGCCCCCAAAATAGGTCCATTCCACCCAACCTATTCTGAGTCGCCAAATACATGGTACAGATAACAACTATAAGTTTATTACAACAATTATCGTGCGAAATACAACAACACATGCTATGAGTTTGGGTACAAATATATACCAACTGTGACCCATGTCCCAACCTTGGATAGCACGTCACAATGACACATTACATAAAGGTATAGTCAAAAACTGTTTTAGATATTAGAATCTTTGGGAAGTGCTCAAGGAAACCCTCGTATATGGGAGGCCATGCTTCTAGGTTATGATAGATATCATATGGCCACAGAATTATCCTTGGTTGACCCAATAGACCCCAAAGAAAAACAAGAAGGTTACTATCATATTCTTCCCAATGGTGAGTCTTCTCTTGACTTATCATTATCTCCACTATCTCTAATTGAGAATTATACTTCAAACAAATACCAAGATTATATAGGTAGTGCTCGTAAATATACTCAGCAAGTGGATGAGCACATCCCTGTCTTATGATGACACGAGATTGTATATCATTAGACATCTTGTATGATAGTGGCAAAACACCCTTCCAACGTTGGGTTCACCTCACCCTAGATGATTCACCAAATATAACTACTAAATGATGACCACCGTTCTATTCTCCTGTTACCTCCGCTCGACCCAGCTACACTCTTATTACCTGAAAGGAATTGTGAAACAGAAGGGTGAGCACAACTAGCTCAGTAAAGAATATCATGACTAAAGATAATTAAATTATCAATAGCCTTCAACAGAATTAAATCAGAGATTTAGAACATATGGTAGATGATAAAAATTTTCAACCATAGTTACAGCGGAACGAGCAATCCATTAGAAGAGTCAAATAGACTATAAAGTCTATTATCTTCTCCACGTTAAAAGTCCACCAACAATGTTTTATCCCTATAACATCAATCAACAATTCCTGTCCACAATCACATGTATAACTCATAATCATAATTGTAGTTCTAAATTCCTCTTCTCATCTAGAACAAAGATAATTTTCATCACTTGTCTTTACCTGAAATATCAAAGATCATGGTTATACCAAATCACAGTTCATGTTCATAATCATACTAATAATTTCATCTTTGCACTACAGGCCAAAGATATTCAACAACAGGTCATCTTTGCACTACAGGCCAAAGACATTCATATATCAAAGAAATACATAATCATTTCAGAATTTATATAAACAATAATTATAACCACGTTGATAAATTCACATTTTCACTTAAGCTAAGGTATTCAATATAAATTCAATGGTCATGATCATACCAGTCACAATTCAAACTTTCACTACTGGCCAAAGAGAACCCTAGTCATGATCATACCAATAATCTACCCATCTTTACACTCTAGTGAAAGAGAATTTCAACATCAGGGTTATAAAATGTTATATATGATAATAAAAACAATATAATCAATATATAGTTTTAATCTCCAGAGTAATATTCATAAATCAACTATAATTTGGTTAGAAAAAGAAACCAATTTTGTCATGAATAGTACCCGTGAATAGTAACTCGTGAATAGTAACTCATGAATAGTAACTCGTGAATAGTAACTCCGACTCAAAAAGGTAGAAATTTCACAATAAAATATATACCAATATTTCGGTATAATGATATTGGAAGAATAACATTTCTTAAACTTATAAACAATTTATTTTAATTGTTTACACCTTACTAAATAATGCATTTAATCATCTTAAAATGTCAAACTCATAAGATTTCATCACCAATAACCAAAAATCCTCATCAAAAATCTGCATATACCTCATATAGGATTCTCAAGCCATAAAATCCTATTTTTTAATTTTCTTACTTCACAAAACATATTTAATTCATTTACTCATAACTAGACCATTTTCATGAAAAATACCAAATCAGTTCAAAAAATATTTCTTTTCTGAGATTTAGCATAATATAGTCCAATAGTGAACATATATTTTTCTCAGAATTTTTAAAAGTCATTTACTATTTTTCATATGGTCAAAACAACCGAATATTTAGACATTTATCAAAAATTGTACTTTTATCTAAAAATTCTGAAATTCACAGAGTATACTTCTATCATATACATGTACTCCCAATAAAAATTTTATCAATTTTGGAGTTAACCACAAGGAATTATAAGCGGTTACTTTTAAAATAGTATTTTCTCATAAAATCCACAACTCTTAATCCATACATCCAAAAATCGCCATTTTTGGACACAATCAATAAAACTCATCAAAATATCATCTCAAAATTTTTCCAAAATTTTTGAAGGTCCGAAAAATTACGAAATTGAAAAACATAACAACCCTTACTATCCCTTACCTCAAAAGAGCAGTACTCCTGACTGGAATAACGCTGAACGAACTTGCACCGTATAGCAACACTCAAGATATCAAAATACTCACAAGAATACACTCAATATATCGAGAGAGAAATAGAGAGAAAACTTCAGTTTCTGGTGTGATTTTTAATTCTAACCTAACCACCCTATTTATAGGAAAATGCTTAGAACACCAAAGCAGAAAATTGAATATAATAATAATATATTTAACAAATTTTCCTTAACCCACCTTGACCATCTGAATTCAGCCATAACACATGTTAATGATGTCCACAAAATACAAAAAAACGTTTTTCTAAACAAAAATAATTAATACTTCCAAAAATCAATTATTTCAGAATTTCGGAACTTCAATAATTCATAATAAATAGCCCTTTCATCAGAAAATTCGAATCTCGCGAGTTTTTATAGAAAATTCAATTCTCTATAACTTTGTAGAAGAAAATTTTTCCAAATTCCAAAAAAAAATTGACCGAAATCCACAAACGGACGATTTTACAGATAATAATAAATTTTCGGTCAAGAATTGTGTCCACCAACACACAAAACATGTGTTAATCATTTAATGCCACAAAAATACTCTTCCTCCTCATATACTCATATATTCCACATTCATTGTAAAAATATCACCATCAATATATTATTAAAATAATATATTTAAATGAATTATTTTATCAGAAAAAGATAAAATATTAATTTTCAACAATTGTCACATTAAAAATTTTCTCCATCTATATCCACATAAAATCAATATTTTTCTCATCATATAAATCAATAATTAATTATACACAAATAATATTACAGAATCACAGTACTGGCAACCAGGCCGTTCCCAGGAAGAGGGGGCTTTCCAATAAGGATATCTTCCTTACTGGCGCACAATTAGATGACCAAACCTCTCCTTAGACAGAACTTTCTAGACATTGACAATAATGTTATCTAATAATATTATTCAGATAATATGAATTATTGCTCCGATAATAGAAAATACTGTGAAGTGACAATTATTAAAACAACAGTAATATAAAATATCAACGCAGCAATTATTGAATCAATAAAATAAAATACTGAACAGTAATTACTGTAATAATTATTGAGTAATGCCTTCTTACGTAAAAATCAATAATTGGTGTAATATCGTGTGCTACTGTGCAACAATGCGTATTACTGTATTTTAACCATCGGGTATTCCAACAGTGTTAACGGTAACAACTACCCCGTTATTTATAAACAACTTACTCTTGTCGTTTTCTTCATCCAATCGTTTTCCGTTATGGGGCCCACAAAAGACTGCGCCGTCGTACGAATATTCTCCGACAGTAAGAATATTCCACGACCAAGCGAATATTCCCCGACAACAATGAATATTTTATAACCACTTGCTTATTTTTGAAAAAAATTCATATATCACCCTTAACTTTAACTTTTTATCAATTTAACTATTTACTAAATAGAAAAATTGAATACTTTTATTTCATAAAATTCGGGGTCTTACAATCTCCCCACCTTATGAAATTTTGTCCCCGAAATTTACGTACCTGGTATTTCAAAGAGTTGAGAATACCTTACTTTCATCTCAGATTTCATCTTCCCTGTCATCATGATTTCTCCATTGCTCATCTCTTGTATTTCAGATATCATTCTAGAATACAGCTTCAAAAAAAAGGGTTAATTGAACAAATTAACATATCACATAATATCCCGATATTATGACTGACCAACAAATAAGCTTAGGTAGGACACATTAGCGAAAGATTTACTCAACTCTCTCCTCCTAGTTCTATTCCCCGATCTCCGCCAGAGATCATATCCCTAAGCTCTGATACCAAATGTAACGCCCCCAAAATAGGTCCACTCCACCCAACCTATTCTGAGTCGCCAAATATATGGTACAGATAACAACTATAACTTTATTACAACAATTATTGTGCGAAATACAACAACACATGCTATGAGTTTGGGTACAAATATATACCTACTGTGACCCATGTCCCAACCTTGGATAGCACGTCACAATGACACATTACATAAAGGTATAGTCAAAAACTGTTTTAGAAATTAGAATCTTTGGAAAGTGCTCAAGGAAACCCTCGTACATGGGAGGCCATGCTTCTAGGTTATGATAGATATCATATGGCCACAGAATTATCCTTGGTTGACCCAATAGACCCCAAAGAAAAACAAGAAGGTTACTATCATATTCTTCCCAATGGTGAGTCTTCTCTTGACTTATCATTATCTCCACTATCTCTAATTGAGAATTATACTTCAAACAAATACCAAGATTATATAGGTAGTGCTCGTAAATATACTCAGCAAGTGGATGAGCACATCCCTGTCTTATGATGACACGAGATTGTATACCATTAGACATCTTGTATGATAGTGGCAAAACACCCTTCCAACGTTGGGTTCACCTCACCCTAGATGATTCACCAAATATAACTACTAAATGATGACCACCGTTCTATTCTCCTGTTACCCCCGCTCGACCCAGCTACACTCTTATTACCTGAAAGGAATTGTGAAACAGAAGGGTGAGCACAACTAGCTCAGTAAAGAATATCATGACTAAAGATAATTAAATTATCAATAGCCTTCAACAGAATTAAATCAGAGATTTAGAACATATGGTAGATGATAAAAATTTTCAACCATAGTTACAGCGGAACGAGCAATCCATTAGAAGAGTCAAATAGACTATAAAGTCTATTATCTTCTCCACGTTAAAAGTCCACCAACAATGTTTTATCCCTATAACATCAATCAACAATTCCTGTCCACAATCACATGTATAACTCATAATCATAATTGTAGTTCTAAATTCCTCTTCTCATCTAGAACAAAGATAATTTTCATCACTTGTCTTTACCTGAAATATCAAAGATCATGGTTATACCAAATCACAGTTCATGTTCATAATCATACTAATAATTTCATCTTTGCACTACAGGCCAAAGATATTCAACAACAGGTCATCTTTGCACTACAGGCCAAAGATATTCAACAACAGGTCATCTTTGCACTACAGGCCAAAGACATTCATATATCAAAGAAATACATAATCATTTCAGAATTTATATAAACAATAATTATAACCATGTTGATAAATTCACATTTTCACTTAAGCTAAAGATATTCAATATAAATTCAATGGTCATGATCATACCAGTCACAATTCAACTTTTCACTACTGGCCAAAGAGAACTCTAGTCATGATCATACCAATAATCTACCCATCTTTACACTCTAGTGAAAGAGAATTTCAACATCAGGGTTATAAAATGTTATATATGATAATAAAAACAATATAATCAATATATAGTTTTAATCTCCAGAGTAATATTCATAAATCAACTATAATTTGGTTAGAAAAAGAAACCAATTTTGTCATGAATAGTACCCGTGAATAGTAACTCGTGAATAGTAACTCATGAATAGTAACTCGTGAATAGTAACCCCGACTCAAAAAGGTAGAAATTCTACAATAAAATACATACCAATATTTCGGTATAATGATATTGGAAGAATAACATTTCTTAAACTTATAAACAATTTATTTTAATTGTTTACACCTTACTAAATAATACATTTAATCATCTTAAAATGTCAAACTCATAAGATTTCATCACCAATAACCAAAAACCCTCATCCAAAATCTGCATATACCTCATATAGGATTCTCAAGCCATAAAATCCTATTTTCTAATTTTCTTACTTCACAAAACATATTTAATTCATTTACTCATAACTAGACCATTTTCATGAAAAATACCAAATCAGTTCAAAAAATATTTCTTTTCTGAGATTTAGCATAATATAGTCCCATAGTGAACATATATTTTTCTCAGAATTTTTAAAAGTCATTTACTATTTTTCATATGGCCAAAACAACCGAATATTTAGACATTTATCAAAAATTGTACTTTTATCTAAAAATTCTGAAATTCACAGAGTATACTTCTATCATATACATGTACTCCCAATAAAAATTTTATCAATTTTGGAGTTAACCACAAGAAATTATAAGCGGTTACTTTTAAAATAGTATTTTCTCATAAAATCCACAACTCTTAATCCATACATCCAAAAATTGCCATTTTTGGACACAATCAATAAAACTCATCAAAATATCATCTCAAATTTTTCCAAAATTTTTGAAGGTCCGAAAAATTATGAAATTGAAAAACATAACAACCCTTAAAATCCCTTACTATCCCTTACCTCAAAAGAGCAGTACTCCTGACTGGAATAACGCTGAACGAACTTGCACCGTATAGAAACACTCAAGATATCAAAATACTCACAAGAATACACTCAATATATCGAGAGAGAAATAGAGAGAAAACTTCAGTTTCTGGTGTGATTTTCAATTCTAACCTAAGCACCCTATTTATAGGAAAATGCTTAGAACACCAAAGCAGAAAATTGAATATAATAATAATATATTTAACAAATTTTCCTTATCCCACCTTGACCATCTGAATTCAGCCATAACACATGTTAATGATGTCCACAAAATACAAAAAAAAACATTTTTCTAAACAAAAATAATTAAAACTTCCAAAAATCAATTATTTCGGAATTTTGGAACTTCAATAATTCATAATAAATAGCCCTTTCATCAGAAAATTCGAATCTAGCGAATTTTTATAGAAAATTCAATTCTCTACAACTTTGTATAAGAAATTTTTTTCAAATTCCAAACAGAAATTGACCGAAATCCACAAACGGACGATTTTACAGTCAATAATAAATTTTTGGTCAAGAATTGTGTCCACCAACACACAAAACATGTGTTAATCATTTAATGCCACAAAAATACTCTTCCTCCTCATATACTCATATATTCCACATTCATTGTAAAAATATCACCATCAATATATTATTAAAATAATATATTTAAATGAATTATTTTATCAGAAAAAGATAAAATATTAATTTTCAATAATTGTCACATTAAAAATTTTCTCCATCTATATCCACATAAAATCAATATTTTTCTCATCATATAAATCAATAATTAATTATACACAAATAATATTACAGAATCACAGTACTGGCAACCAGGCCATTCCCAGGAAGAGGGGGCTTTCCAATAAGGATATCTTCCTTACTGGCGCACAATTAGATGACCAAACCTCTTCTTAGACAGAACTTTCTAGATATTGACAATAATGTTATCTAATAATATTATTCAGATAATATGAATTATTGCTCCGATAATAGAAAATACTGTGAAGTGACAATTATTAAAATAACAGTAATATAAAATATCAACGCAGCAATTATTGAATCAATAAAATAAAATACTGAACAGTAATTACTGTAATAATTATTGAGTAATGCCTTCTTACGTAAAAATCAATAATTGGTGTAATACCGTGTGCTACTGTGCAACAATGCGTATTACTGTATTTTAACCATCGGGTATTCCAACAGTGTTAACGGTAACAACTACCCCGTTATTTATAAACAACTTACTCTTGTCGTTTTCTTCATCCAAATGCTTTCCGTTATGGGGCCCACAAAAGACTGCGCCGTCGTACGAATATTCTCCGACAGTAAGAATATTCCACGACCAAGCGAATATTCCCCGACAACAATGAATATTTTATAACCACTTGCTTATTTTTGAAAAAAATTCATATATCACCCTTAACTTTAACTTTTTATCAATTTAACTATTTACTAAATAGAAAAATTGAATACTTTTATTTCATAAAATTCGGGGTCTTACAATCTCCCCTCCTTATGAAATTTCATCCCCGAAATTTACGTACCTGGTATTTCAAAGAGTTGAGAATACCTTGCTTTCATCTCAGATTTCATCTTCCCTGTCATCATGATTTCTCCATTGCTCATCTCCTGTATTTCAGATATCATTCTAGAATACAACTTCAAAAAAAAGGGTTAATTGAACAAATTAACATATCACATAATATCCCGATATTATGACTGACCAACAAATAAGCTTAGGTAGGACACATTAGCGAAAGATTTACTCAACTCTCTCCTCCTAGTTCTATTCCCCGATCTCCGCCAGAGATCATATCCCTAAGCTCTGATACCAAATGTAACGCCCCCAAAATAGGTCCATTCCACCCAACCTATTCTGAGTCACCAAATACATGGTACAGATAACAACTATAACTTTATTACAACAATTATCGTGCGAAATACAGCAACACATGCTATGAGTTTGGGTACAAATATATACCAACTATGATCCATGTCCCAACCTTGGATAGCACGTCACAATGACACATTACATAAAGGTATAGTCAAAAACTGTTTTAGAAATTAGAATCTTTGGGAAGTGCTCAAGGAAACCCTCGTACATGGGAGGCCATGCTTCTAGGTTATGATAGATATCATATGGCCACAGAATTATCCTTGGTTGACCCAATAGACCCCAAAGAAAAACAAGAAGGTTATTATCATATTCTTCCCAATGGTGAGTCTTCTCTTGACTTATCATTATCTCCACTATCTCTAATTGAGAATTATACTTCAAACAAATACCAAGATTATATAGGTAGTGCTCGTAAATATACTCAGCAAGTGGATGAGCACATCCCTGTCTTATGATGACACGAGATTGTATATCATTAGACATCTTGTATGATAGTGGCAAAACACCCTTCCAACGTTGGGTTCACCTCACCCTAGATGATTCACCAAATATAACTACTAAATGATGACCACCGTTCTATTCTCCTGTTACCTCCGCTCGACCCAGCTACACTCTTATTACCTGAAAGGAATTGTGAAACAGAAGGGTGAGCACAACTAGCTCAGTAAAGAATATCATGACTAAAGATAATTAAATTATCAATAGCCTTCAACAGAATTAAATCAGAGATTTAGAACATATGGTAGATGATAAAAATTTTCAACCATAGTTACAGCGGAACGAGCAATCCATTAGAAGAGTCAAATAGACTATAAAGTCTATTATCTTCTCCACGTTAAAAGTCCACCAACAATGTTTTATCCCTATAACATCAATCAACAATTCCTGTCCACAATCACATGTATAACTCATAATCATAATTGTAGTTCTAAATTCCTCTTCTCATCTAGAACAAAGATAATTTTCATCACTTGTCTTTACCTGAAATATCAAAGATCATGGTTATACCAAATCACAGTTCATGTTCATAATCATACTAATAATTTCATCTTTGCACTACAGGCCAAAGATATTCAACAACAGGTCATCTTTGCACTACAGGCCAAAGATATTCAACAACAGGTCATCTTTGCACTACAGGCCAAAGACATTCATATATCAAAGAAATACATAATCATTTCAGAATTTATATAAACAATAATTATAACCATGTTGATAAATTCACATTTTCACTTAAGCTAAAGATATTCAATATAAATTCAATGGTCATGATCATACCAGTCACAATTCAACTTTTCACTACTGGCCAAAGAGAACTCTAGTCATGATCATACCAATAATCTACCCATCTTTACACTCTAGTGAAAGAGAATTTCAACATCAGGGTTATAAAATGTTATATATGATAATAAAAACAATATAATCAATATATAGTTTTAATCTCCAGAGTAATATTCATAAATCAACTATAATTTGGTTAGAAAAAGAAACCAATTTTGTCATGAATAGTACCCGTGAATAGTAACTCGTGAATAGTAACTCATGAATAGTAACTCGTGAATAGTAACCCCGACTCAAAAAGGTAGAAATTCTACAATAAAATACATACCAATATTTCGGTATAATGATATTGGAAGAATAACATTTCTTAAACTTATAAACAATTTATTTTAATTGTTTACACCTTACTAAATAATACATTTAATCATCTTAAAATGTCAAACTCATAAGATTTCATCACCAATAACCAAAAACCCTCATCCAAAATCTGCATATACCTCATATAGGATTCTCAAGCCATAAAATCCTATTTTCTAATTTTCTTACTTCACAAAACATATTTAATTCATTTACTCATAACTAGACCATTTTCATGAAAAATACCAAATCAGTTCAAAAAATATTTCTTTTCTGAGATTTAGCATAATATAGTCCCATAGTGAACATATATTTTTCTCAGAATTTTTAAAAGTCATTTACTATTTTTCATATGGCCAAAACAACCGAATATTTAGACATTTATCAAAAATTGTACTTTTATCTAAAAATTCTGAAATTCACAGAGTATACTTCTATCATATACATGTACTCCCAATAAAAATTTTATCAATTTTGGAGTTAACCACAAGAAATTATAAGCGGTTACTTTTAAAATAGTATTTTCTCATAAAATCCACAACTCTTAATCCATACATCCAAAAATTGCCATTTTTGGACACAATCAATAAAACTCATCAAAATATCATCTCAAATTTTTCCAAAATTTTTGAAGGTCCGAAAAATTATGAAATTGAAAAACATAACAACCCTTAAAATCCCTTACTATCCCTTACCTCAAAAGAGCAGTACTCCTGACTGGAATAACGCTGAACGAACTTGCACCGTATAGAAACACTCAAGATATCAAAATACTCACAAGAATACACTCAATATATCGAGAGAGAAATAGAGAGAAAACTTCAGTTTCTGGTGTGATTTTCAATTCTAACCTAAGCACCCTATTTATAGGAAAATGCTTAGAACACCAAAGCAGAAAATTGAATATAATAATAATATATTTAACAAATTTTCCTTATCCCACCTTGACCATCTGAATTCAGCCATAACACATGTTAATGATGTCCACAAAATACAAAAAAAAACATTTTTCTAAACAAAAATAATTAAAACTTCCAAAAATCAATTATTTCGGAATTTTGGAACTTCAATAATTCATAATAAATAGCCCTTTCATCAGAAAATTCGAATCTAGCGAATTTTTATAGAAAATTCAATTCTCTACAACTTTGTATAAGAAATTTTTTTCAAATTCCAAACAGAAATTGACCGAAATCCACAAACGGACGATTTTACAGTCAATAATAAATTTTTGGTCAAGAATTGTGTCCACCAACACACAAAACATGTGTTAATCATTTAATGCCACAAAAATACTCTTCCTCCTCATATACTCATATATTCCACATTCATTGTAAAAATATCACCATCAATATATTATTAAAATAATATATTTAAATGAATTATTTTATCAGAAAAAGATAAAATATTAATTTTCAATAATTGTCACATTAAAAATTTTCTCCATCTATATCCACATAAAATCAATATTTTTCTCATCATATAAATCAATAATTAATTATACACAAATAATATTACAGAATCACAGTACTGGCAACCAGGCCATTCCCAGGAAGAGGGGGCTTTCCAATAAGGATATCTTCCTTACTGGCGCACAATTAGATGACCAAACCTCTTCTTAGACAGAACTTTCTAGATATTGACAATAATGTTATCTAATAATATTATTCAGATAATATGAATTATTGCTCCGATAATAGAAAATACTGTGAAGTGACAATTATTAAAATAACAGTAATATAAAATATCAACGCAGCAATTATTGAATCAATAAAATAAAATACTGAACAGTAATTACTGTAATAATTATTGAGTAATGCCTTCTTACGTAAAAATCAATAATTGGTGTAATACCGTGTGCTACTGTGCAACAATGCGTATTACTGTATTTTAACCATCGGGTATTCCAACAGTGTTAACGGTAACAACTACCCCGTTATTTATAAACAACTTACTCTTGTCGTTTTCTTCATCCAAATGCTTTCCGTTATGGGGCCCACAAAAGACTGCGCCGTCGTACGAATATTCTCCGACAGTAAGAATATTCCACGACCAAGCGAATATTCCCCGACAACAATGAATATTTTATAACCACTTGCTTATTTTTGAAAAAAATTCATATATCACCCTTAACTTTAACTTTTTATCAATTTAACTATTTACTAAATAGAAAAATTGAATACTTTTATTTCATAAAATTCGGGGTCTTACAATCTCCCCTCCTTATGAAATTTCATCCCCGAAATTTACGTACCTGGTATTTCAAAGAGTTGAGAATACCTTGCTTTCATCTCAGATTTCATCTTCCCTGTCATCATGATTTCTCCATTGCTCATCTCCTGTATTTCAGATATCATTCTAGAATACAACTTCAAAAAAAAGGGTTAATTGAACAAATTAACATATCACATAATATCCCGATATTATGACTGACCAACAAATAAGCTTAGGTAGGACACATTAGCGAAAGATTTACTCAACTCTCTCCTCCTAGTTCTATTCCCCGATCTCCGCCAGAGATCATATCCCTAAGCTCTGATACCAAATGTAACGCCCCCAAAATAGGTCCATTCCACCCAACCTATTCTGAGTCACCAAATACATGGTACAGATAACAACTATAACTTTATTACAACAATTATCGTGCGAAATACAGCAACACATGCTATGAGTTTGGGTACAAATATATACCAACTATGATCCATGTCCCAACCTTGGATAGCACGTCACAATGACACATTACATAAAGGTATAGTCAAAAACTGTTTTAGAAATTAGAATCTTTGGGAAGTGCTCAAGGAAACCCTCGTACATGGGAGGCCATGCTTCTAGGTTATGATAGATATCATATGGCCACAGAATTATCCTTGGTTGACCCAATAGACCCCAAAGAAAAACAAGAAGGTTATTATCATATTCTTCCCAATGGTGAGTCTTCTCTTGACTTATCATTATCTCCACTATCTCTAATTGAGAATTATACTTCAAACAAATACCAAGATTATATAGGTAGTGCTCGTAAATATACTCAGCAAGTGGATGAGCACATCCCTGTCTTATGATGACACGAGATTGTATATCATTAGACATCTTGTATGATAGTGGCAAAACACCCTTCCAACGTTGGGTTCACCTCACCCTAGATGATTCACCAAATATAACTACTAAATGATGACCACCGTTCTATTCTCCTGTTACCTCCGCTCGACCCAGCTACACTCTTATTACCTGAAAGGAATTGTGAAACAGAAGGGTGAGCACAACTAGCTCAGTAAAGAATATCATGACTAAAGATAATTAAATTATCAATAGCCTTCAACAGAATTAAATCAGAGATTTAGAACATATGGTAGATGATAAAAATTTTCAACCATAGTTACAGCGGAACGAGCAATCCATTAGAAGAGTCAAATAGACTATAAAGTCTATTATCTTCTCCACGTTAAAAGTCCACCAACAATGTTTTATCCCTATAACATCAATCAACAATTCCTGTCCACAATCACATGTATAACTCATAATCATAATTGTAGTTCTAAATTCCTCTTCTCATCTAGAACAAAGATAATTTTCATCACTTGTCTTTACCTGAAATATCAAAGATCATGGTTATACCAAATCACAGTTCATGTTCATAATCATACTAATAATTTCATCTTTGCACTACAGGCCAAAGATATTCATCAACAACTCATCTTTGCACTATAGGCCAAAGATATTCAACAACAGGTCATCTTTGCACTACAGGCCAAAGACATTCATATATCAAAGAAATACATAATCATTTCAGAATTTATATAAACAATAATTATAACCATGTTGATAAATTCACATTTTCACTTAAGCTAAAGATATTCAATATAAATTCAATGATCATGATCATACCAGTCACAATTCAACTTTTCACTACTGGCCAAAGAGAACCCTAGTCATGATCATACCAATAATCTACCCATCTTTACACTCTAGTGAAAGAGAATTTCAACATCAGGGTTATAAAATGTTATATATGATAATAAAAACAATATAATCAATATATAGTTTTAATCTCCAGAGTAATATTCATAAATCAACTATAATTTGGTTAGAAAAAGAAACCAATTTTGTCATGAATAGTACCCGTGAATAGTAACTCGTGAATAGTAACTCATGAATAGTAACTCGTGAATAGTAACCCCGACTCAAAAAGGTAGAAATTTCACAATAAAATATATACCAATATTTCGGTATAATGATATTGGAAGAATAACATTTCTTAAACTTATAAACAATTTATTTTAATTGTTTACACCTTACTAAATAATGCATTTAATCATCTTAAAATGTCAAACTCATAAGATTTCATCACCAATAACCAAAAATCCTCATCAAAAATCTGCATATACCTCATATAGGATTCTCAAGCCATAAAATCCTATTTTCTAATTTTCTTACTTCACAAAACATATTTAATTCATTTACTCATAACTAGACCATTTTCATGAAAAATACCAAATCAGTTCAAAAAATATTTCTTTTCTGAGATTTAGCATAATATAGTCCAATAGTGAACATATATTTTTCTCAGAATTTTTAAAAGTCATTTACTATTTTTCATATGGCCAAAACAACCGAATATTTAGACATTTATCAAAAATTGTACTTTTATCTAAAAATTCTGAAATTCACAGAGTATACTTCTATCATATACATGTACTCCCAATAAAAATTTTATCAATTTTGGAGTTAACCACAAGGAATTATAAGCGGTTACTTTTAAAATAGTATTTTCTCATAAAATCCACAACTCTTAATCCATACATCCAAAAATCGCCATTTTTGGACACAATCAATAAAACTCATCAAAATATCATCTCAAAATTTTCCAAAATTTTTGAAGGTCCGAAAAATTACGAAATTGAAAAACATAACAACCCTTAAAATCCCTTACTATCCCTTACCTCAAAAGAGCAGTACTCCTGACTGGAATAACGCTGAACGAACTTGCACCGTATAGCAACACTCAATATATCAAAATACTCACAAGAATACACTCAATATATCGAGAGAGAAATAGAGAGAAAACTTCAGTTTCTGGTGTGATTTTTAATTCTAACCTAACCACCCTATTTATAGGAAAATGCTTAGAACACCAAAGCAGAAAATTGAATATAATAATAATATATTTAACAAATTTTTCTTAACCCGCCTTGACCATCTGAATTCAGCCATAACACATGTTAATGATGTCCACAAAATACAAAAAAACGTTTTTCTAAACAAAAATAATTAATACTTCCAAAAATCAATTATTTCGGAATTTCGGAACTTCAATAATTCATAATAAATAGCCCTTTCATCAGAAAATTCGAATCTCGCGAGTTTTTATAGAAAATTCAATTCTCTATAACTTTGTAGAAGAAAATTTTTCCAAATTCCAAAAAAAAATTGACCGAAATCCACAAACGGACGATTTTACAGATAATAATAAATTTTCGGTCAAGAATTGTGTCCACCAACACACAAAACATGTGTTAATCATTTAATGCCACAAAAATACTCTTCCTCCTCATATACTCATATATTCCACATTCATTGTAAAAATATCACCATCAATATATTATTAAAATAATATATTTAAATGAATTATTTTATCAGAAAAAGATAAAATATTAATTTTCAACAATTGTCACATTAAAAATTTTCTCCATCTATATCCACATAAAATCAATATTTTTCTCATCATATAAATCAATAATTAATTATACACAAATAATATTACAGAATCACAGTACTGGCAACCAGGCCGTTCCCAGGAAGAGGGGGCTTTCCAATAAGGATATCTTCCTTACTGGCGCACAATTAGATGACCAAACCTCTCCTTAGACAGAACTTTCTAGACATTGACAATAATGTTATCTAATAATATTATTCAGATAATATGAATTATTGCTCCGATAATAGAAAATACTGTGAAGTGACAATTATTAAAACAACAGTAATATAAAATATCAACGCAGCAATTATTGAATCAATAAAATAAAATACTGAACAGTAATTACTGTAATAATTATTGAGTAATGCCTTCTTACGTAAAAATCAATAATTGGTGTAATATCGTGTGCTACTGTGCAACAATGCGTATTACTGTATTTTAACCATCGGGTATTCCAACAGTGTTAACGGTAACAACTACCCCGTTATTTATAAACAACTTACTCTTGTCGTTTTCTTCATCCAATCGCTTTCCGTTATGGGGCCCACAAAAGACTGCGCCGTCGTACGAATATTCTCCGACAGTAAGAATATTCCACGACCAAGCGAATATTCCCCGACAACAATGAATATTTTATAACCACTTGCTTATTTTTGAAAAAAATTCATATATCACCCTTAACTTTAACTTTTTATCAATTTAACTATTTACTAAATAGAAAAATTGAATACTTTTATTTCATAAAATTCGGGGTCTTACAATCTCCCCACCTTATGAAATTTTGTCCCCAAAATTTACGTACCTGGTATTTCAAAGAGTTGAGAATACCTTACTTTCATCTCAGATTTCATCTTCCCTGTCATCATGATTTCTCCATTGCTCATCTCTTGTATTTCAGATATCATTCTAGAATACAGCTTCAAAAAAAAGGGTTAATTGAACAAATTAACATATCACATAATATCCCGATATTATGACTGACCAACAAATAAGCTTAGGTAGGACACATTAGCGAAAGATTTACTCAACTCTCTCCTCCTAGTTCTATTCCCCGATCTCCGCCAGAGATCATATCCCTAAGCTCTGATACCAAATGTAACGCCCCCAAAATAGGTCCATTCCACCCAACCTATTCTGAGTCGCCAAATATATGGTACAGATAACAACTATAACTTTATTACAACAATTATCGTGCGAAATACAACAACACATGCTATGAGTTTGGGTACAAATATATACCTACTGTGACCCATGTCCCAACCTTGGATAGCACGTCACAATGACACATTACATAAAGGTATAGTCAAAAACTGTTTTAGAAATTAGAATCTTTGGAAAGTGCTCAAGGAAACCCTCGTACATGGGAGGCCATGCTTCTAGGTTATGATAGATATCATATGGCCACAGAATTATCCTTGGTTGACCCAATAGACCCCAAAGAAAAACAAGAAGGTTACTATCATATTCTTCCCAATGGTGAGTCTTCTCTTGACTTATCATTATCTCCACTATCTCTAATTGAGAATTATACTTCAAACAAATACCAAGATTATATAGGTAGTGCTCGTAAATATACTCAGCAAGTGGATGAGCACATCCCTGTCTTATGATGACACGAGATTGTATACCATTAGACATCTTGTATGATAGTGGCAAAACACCCTTCCAACGTTGGGTTCACCTCACCCTAGATGATTCACCAAATATAACTACTAAATGATGACCACCGTTCTATTCTCCTGTTACCCCCGCTCGACCCAGCTACACTCTTATTACCTGAAAGGAATTGTGAAACAGAAGGGTGAGCACAACTAGCTCAGTAAAGAATATCATGACTAAAGATAATTAAATTATCAATAGCCTTCAACAGAATTAAATCAGAGATTTAGAACATATGGTAGATGATAAAAATTTTCAACCATAGTTACAGCGGAACGAGCAATCCATTAGAAGAGTCAAATAGACTATAAAGTCTATTATCTTCTCCACGTTAAAAGTCCACCAACAATGTTTTATCCCTATAACATCAATCAACAATTCCTGTCCACAATCACATGTATAACTCATAATCATAATTGTAGTTCTAAATTCCTCTTCTCATCTAGAACAAAGATAATTTTCATCACTTGTCTTTACCTGAAATATCAAAGATCATGGTTATACCAAATCACAGTTCATGTTCATAATCATACTAATAATTTCATCTTTGCACTACAGGCCAAAGATATTCAACAACAGGTCATCTTTGCACTACAGGCCAAAGATATTCAACAACAGGTCATCTTTGCACTACAGGCCAAAGACATTCATATATCAAAGAAATACATAATCATTTCAGAATTTATATAAACAATAATTATAACCATGTTGATAAATTCACATTTTCACTTAAGCTAAAGATATTCAATATAAATTCAATGGTCATGATCATACCAGTCACAATTCAACTTTTCACTACTGGCCAAAGAGAACCCTAGTCATGATCATACCAATAATCTACCCATCTTTACACTCTAGTGAAAGAGAATTTCAACATCAGGGTTATAAAATGTTATATATGATAATAAAAATAATATAATCAATATATAGTTTTAATCTCCAGAGTAATATTCATAAATCAACTATAATTTGGTTAGAAAAAGAAACCAATTTTGTCATGAATAGTACCCGTGAATAGTAATTCGTGAATAGTAACTCGTGAATAGTAACTCGTGAATAGTAACCCCGACTCAAAAAGGTAGAAATTCTATAATAAAATACATACCAATATTTCGGTATAATGATATTGGAAGAATAACATTTCTTAAACTTATAAATAATTTATTTTAATTGTTTACACCTTACTAAATAATGCATTTAATCATCTTAAAATGTCAAACTCATAAGATTTCATCACCAATAACCAAAAACCCTCATCCAAAATCTGCATATACCTCATATAGGATTCTCAAGCCATAAAATCCTATTTTCTAATTTTCTTACTTCACAAAACATATTTAATTCATTTACTCATAACTAGACCATTTTCATGAAAAATACCAAATCAATTCAAAAAATATTTCTTTTCTGAGATTTAGCATAATATAGTCCCATAGTGAACATATATTTTTCTCAGAATTTTTAAAAGTCATTTACTATTTTTCATATGGCCAAAACAACCGAATATTTAGACATTTATCAAAAATTGTACTTTTATCTAAAAATTCTGAAATTCACAGAGTATACTTCTATCATATACATGTACTCCCAATAAAAATTTTATCAATTTTGGAGTTAACCACAAGAAATTATAAGCGGTTACTTTTAAAATAGTATTTTCTCATAAAATCCACAACTCTTAATCCATACATCCAAAAATTGCCATTTTTGGACACAATCAATAAAACTCATCAAAATATCATCTCAAATTTTTCCAAAATTTTTGAAGGTCCGAAAAATTATGAAATTGAAAAACATAACAACCCTTAAAATCCCTTACTATCCCTTACCTCAAAAGAGCAGTACTCCTGACTGGAATAACGCTGAACGAACTTGCACCGTATAGAAACACTCAAGATATCAAAATACTCACAAGAATACACTCAATATATCGAGAGAGAAATAGAGAGAAAACTTCAGTTTCTGGTGTGATTTTCAATTCTAACCTAAGCACCCTATTTATAGGAAAATGCTTAGAACACCAAAGCAGAAAATTGAATATAATAATAATATATTTAACAAATTTTCCTTATCCCACCTTGACCATCTGAATTCAGCCATAACACATGTTAATGATGTCCACAAAATACAAAAAAAAACATTTTTCTAAACAAAAATAATTAAAACTTCCAAAAATCAATTATTTCGGAATTTTGGAACTTCAATAATTCATAATAAATAGCCCTTTCATCAGAAAATTCGAATCTAGCGAATTTTTATAGAAAATTCAATTCTCTACAACTTTGTATAAGAAATTTTTTTCAAATTCCAAACAGAAATTGACCGAAATCCACAAACGGACGATTTTACAGTCAATAATAAATTTTTGGTCAAGAATTGTGTCCACCAACACACAAAACATGTGTTAATCATTTAATGCCACAAAAATACTCTTCCTCCTCATATACTCATATATTCCACATTCATTGTAAAAATATCACCATCAATATATTATTAAAATAATATATTTAAATGAATTATTTTATCAGAAAAAGATAAAATATTAATTTTCAATAATTGTCACATTAAAAATTTTCTCCATCTATATCCACATAAAATCAATATTTTTCTCATCATATAAATCAATAATTAATTATACACAAATAATATTACAGAATCACAGTACTGGCAACCAGGCCATTCCCAGGAAGAGGGGGCTTTCCAATAAGGATATCTTCCTTACTGGCGCACAATTAGATGACCAAACCTCTTCTTAGACAGAACTTTCTAGATATTGACAATAATGTTATCTAATAATATTATTCAGATAATATGAATTATTGCTCCGATAATAGAAAATACTGTGAAGTGACAATTATTAAAATAACAGTAATATAAAATATCAACGCAGCAATTATTGAATCAATAAAATAAAATACTGAACAGTAATTACTGTAATAATTATTGAGTAATGCCTTCTTACGTAAAAATCAATAATTGGTGTAATACCGTGTGCTACTGTGCAACAATGCGTATTACTGTATTTTAACCATCGGGTATTTCAACAGTGTTAACGGTAACAACTACCCCGTTATTTATAAACAACTTACTCTTGTCGTTTTCTTCATCCAAATGCTTTCCGTTATGGGGCCCACAAAAGACTGCGCCGTCGTACGAATATTCTCCGACAGTAAGAATATTCCACGACCAAGCGAATATTCCCCGACAACAATGAATATTTTATAACCACTTGCTTATTTTTGAAAAAAATTCATATATCACCCTTAACTTTAACTTTTTATCAATTTAACTATTTACTAAATAGAAAAATTGAATACTTTTATTTCATAAAATTCGGGGTCTTACAATCTCCCCTCCTTATGAAATTTCATCCCCGAAATTTACGTACCTGGTATTTCAAAGAGTTGAGAATACCTTGCTTTCATCTCAGATTTCATCTTCCCTGTCATCATGATTTCTCCATTGCTCATCTCCTGTATTTCAGATATCATTCTAGAATACAACTTCAAAAAAAAGGGTTAATTGAACAAATTAACATATCACATAATATCCCGATATTATGACTGACCAACAAATAAGCTTAGGTAGGACACATTAGCGAAAGATTTACTCAACTCTCTCCTCCTAGTTCTATTCCCCGATCTCCGCCAGAGATCATATCCCTAAGCTCTGATACCAAATGTAACGCCCCCAAAATAGGTCCATTCCACCCAACCTATTCTGAGTCACCAAATACATGGTACAGATAACAACTATAACTTTATTACAACAATTATCGTGCGAAATACAGCAACACATGCTATGAGTTTGGGTACAAATATATACCAACTATGATCCATGTCCCAACCTTGGATAGCACGTCACAATGACACATTACATAAAGGTATAGTCAAAAACTGTTTTAGAAATTAGAATCTTTGGGAAGTGCTCAAGGAAACCCTCGTACATGGGAGGCCATGCTTCTAGGTTATGATAGATATCATATGGCCACAGAATTATCCTTGGTTGAC
Source organism: Panax notoginseng (assembly GCA_016801055.1). Classification (NCBI taxonomy): domain Eukaryota; kingdom Viridiplantae; phylum Streptophyta; class Magnoliopsida; order Apiales; family Araliaceae; genus Panax; species Panax notoginseng. The sequence continues at coordinate 215,622,395 of CM029018.1, forward strand.
CCAATAGACCCCAAAGAAAAACAAGAAGGTTATTATCATATTCTTCCCAATGGTGAGTCTTCTCTTGACTTATCATTATCTCCACTATCTCTAATTGAGAATTATACTTCAAACAAATACCAAGATTATATAGGTAGTGCTCGTAAATATACTCAGCAAGTGGATGAGCACATCCCTGTCTTATGATGACACGAGATTGTATATCATTAGACATCTTGTATGATAGTGGCAAAACACCCTTCCAACGTTGGGTTCACCTCACCCTAGATGATTCACCAAATATAACTACTAAATGATGACCACCATTCTATTCTCCTATTACCCCCGCTCGACCCAGCTACACTCTTATTACCTGAAAGGAATTGTGAAACAGAAGGGTGAGCACAACTAGCTCAGTAAAGAATATCATGACTAAAGATAATTAAATTATCAATAGCCTTCAACAGAATTAAATCAAAGATTTAGAACATATGGTAGATGATAAAAATTTTCAACCATAGTTACAGCGGAACGAGCAATCCATTAGAAGAGTCAAATAGACTATAAAGTCTATTATCTTCTCCACGTTAAAAGTCCACCAACAATGTTTTATCCCTGTAACATCAATCAACAATTCCTGTCCACAATCACATGTATAACTCATAATCATAATTGTAGTTCTAAATTCCTCTTCTCATCTAGAACAAAGATAATTTTCATCACTTGTCTTTACCTGAAATATCAAAGATCATGGTTATACCAAATCACAGTTCATGTTCATAATCATACTAATAATTTCATCTTTGCACTACAGGCCAAAGATATTCATCAACAACTCATCTTTGCACTACAGGCCAAAGATATTCAACAACAGGTCATCTTTGCACTACAGGCCAAAGACATTCATATATCAAAGAAATACATAATCATTTCAGAATTTATATAAACAATAATTATAACCATGTTGATAAATTCACATTTTCACTTAAGCTAAAGATATTCAATATAAATTCAATGATCATGATCATACCAGTCACAATTCAACTTTTCACTACTGGCCAAAGAGAACCCTAGTCATGATTATACCAATAATCTACCCATCTTTACACTCTAGTGAAAGAGAATTTCAACATCAGGGTTATAAAATGTTATATATGATAATAAAAACAATATAATCAATATATAGTTTTAATCTCCAGAGTAATATTCATAAATCAACTATAATTTGGTTAGAAAAAGAAACCAATTTTGTCATGAATAGTACCCGTGAATAGTAACTCGTGAATAGTAACTCATGAATAGTAACTCGTGAATAGTAACCCCGACTCAAAAAGGTAGAAATTTCACAATAAAATATATACCAATATTTCGGTATAATGATATTGGAAGAATAACATTTCTTAAACTTATAAACAATTTATTTTAATTGTTTACACCTTACTAAATAATGCATTTAATCATCTTAAAATGTCAAACTCATAAGATTTCATCACCAATAACCAAAAATCCTCATCAAAAATCTGCATATACCTCATATAGGATTCTCAAGCCATAAAATCCTATTTTCTAATTTTCTTACTTCACAAAACATATTTAATTCATTTACTCATAACTAGACCATTTTCATGAAAAATACCAAATCAGTTCAAAAAATATTTCTTTTCGGAGATTTAGCATAATATAGTCCAATAGTGAACATATATTTTTCTCAGAATTTTTAAAAGTCATTTACTATTTTTCATATGGCCAAAACAACCGAATATTTAGACATTTATCAAAAATTGTACTTTTATCTAAAAATTCTGAAATTTACAGAGTATACTTCTATCATATACATGTACTCCCAATAAAAATTTTATCAATTTTGGAGTTAACCACAAGGAATTATAAGCGGTTACTTTTAAAATAGTATTTTCTCATAAAATCCACAACTCTTAATCCATACATCCAAAAATCGCCATTTTTGGACACAATCAATAAAACTCATCAAAATATCATCTCAAAATTTTCCAAAATTTTTGAAGGTCCGAAAAATTACGAAATTGAAAAACATAACAACCCTTAAAATCCCTTACTATCCCTTACCTCAAAAGAGCAGTACTCCTGACTGGAATAACGCTGAACGAACTTGCACCGTATAGCAACACTCAAGATATCAAAATACTCACAAGAATACACTCAATATATCGAGAGAGAAATAGAGAGAAAACTTCAGTTTCTGGTGTGATTTTTAATTCTAACCTAACCACCCTATTTATAGGAAAATGCTTAGAACACCAAAGCAGAAAATTGAATATAATAATAATATATTTAACAAATTTTTCTTAACCCACCTTGACCATCTGAATTCAGCCATAACACATGTTAATGATGTCCACAAAATACAAAAAAACGTTTTTCTAAACAAAAATAATTAATACTTCCAAAAATCAATTATTTCGGAATTTCGGAACTTCAATAATTCATAATAAATAGCCCTTTCATCAGAAAATTCGAATCTCGCGAGTTTTTATAGAAAATTCAATTCTCTATAATTTTGTAGAAGAAAATTTTTCCAAATTCCAAAAAAAATTGACCGAAATCCACAAACGGACGATTTTACAGATAATAATAAATTTTCGGTCAAGAATTGTGTCCACCAACACACAAAACATGTGTTAATCATTTAATGCCACAAAAATACTCTTCCTCCTCATATACTCATATATTCCACATTCATTGTAAAAATATCACCATCAATATATTATTAAAATAATATATTTAAATGAATTATTTTATCAGAAAAAGATAAAATATTAATTTTCAACAATTGTCACATTAAAAATTTTCTCCATCTATATCCACATAAAATCAATATTTTTCTCATCATATAAATCAATAATTAATTATACACAAATAATATTACAGAATCACAGTACTGGCAACCAGGCCGTTCCCAGGAAGAGGGGGCTTTCCAATAAGGATATCTTCCTTACTGGCGCACAATTAGATGACCAAACCTCTCCTTAGACAGAACTTTCTAGACATTGACAATAATGTTATCTAATAATATTATTCAGATAATATGAATTATTGCTCCGATAATAGAAAATACTGTGAAGTGACAATTATTAAAACAACAGTAATATAAAATATCAACGCAGCAATTATTGAATCAATAAAATAAAATACTGAACAGTAATTACTGTAATAATTATTGAGTAATGCCTTCTTACGTAAAAATCAATAATTGGTGTAATACCGTGTGCTACTGTGCAACAATGCGTATTACTGTATTTTAATCATCGGGTATTCCAACAGTGTTAACGGTAACAACTACCCCGTTATTTATAAACAACTTACTCTTGTCGTTTTCTTCATCCAATCGCTTTCCGTTATGGGGCCCACAAAAGACTGCGCCGTCGTACGAATATTCTCCGACAGTAAGAATATTCCATGACCAAGCGAATATTCCCCGACAACAATGAATATTTTATAACCACTTGCTTATTTTTGAAAAAAATTCATATATCACCCTTAACTTTAACTTTTTATCAATTTAACTATTTCCTAAATAGAAAAATTGAATACTTTTATTTCATAAAATTCGGGGTCTTACAGCTCCATTCATTGTATACCTTAGAAATAAAAGATTAAAGTGAGAGAAAAATTACTTTATTTTTTTTGCTAGCCAAAGCCATCCTCTCTCTCTAAATTCGAAAATCTAGAGTGAGAGAGAGTGAAATATTGTGACATTATCAGTTTATAGATCTACTCAAACAGATCACAGGAATCAGAATCAAGAACAAGCTTTAGAAAGGTATAAAAACCCTAAACTTAGAAATCTCATGATTTGATGTTATTTATTGTGATTTGTTGGCTAGATATGTGTAATAGGATGTTATTTAGTGATATGGGTTGTAAAATCCCAGATCCATAACATCAAAGTCCTCGAATCTAGTATTTTGTGAAATCTGGAAAAGCTGGAAAAATATGGCCTGACAGCAGAGGCCTTAGATCTTTACCTGTTAAAATTTTGGTGTATTTTATGTTATGTATCTGTTCTTTGTTGTTAGGTCTTTGATATGAAACTTGAATCAAGCTCAGATCATGAGTATATTGCAAGATATGATCGGTCAAAGTGCATTGACCGAGCACAGAATTTTGAATATGGGCAACCCAGAACTTTTCCAGGTGGTCTGACATGCTTTTTGAAGCCCTTGATCTTGCTTATCTTTTATGTATTATGTCACGTTGTTGGTTTGATCATGTAGCCTAACATAAAGACTAAATTCTGAAGTCTTTAGTTCACTCAGATCCATAACAGAATCATAGCTAATCGTGGTCAAACCCACGTTGACCAACTGGCTGGAAGGAGATCATTCTGGGTAACCCAGAATCTTCAAGACCCGTTTTCTTACTACTACTTTGACTGGCCTTGATTTCTTCAATGTGTTGTTGCTAGACCGATCTGTTGATGTTTTGTTGTACCCTGACATCAGGACTATAGTATTGAACCTTCATATCACCCTAACCAAGCCGGGAATGTGAAGATTAAAATGGCCAAAGTAGCACTTACGTCCGTTCTTCATTTTCTGGAAAACCCAAAAAATGAAGAACAGCGTTGTCAGTCATTTTGTTAGTTTAGATCTTGCTGTGATGTTGTGTAATGACCTTGAAACTTGATTTCAGATGTAGTATTACATGGATACTACAACCTTAATACATATTAGAAGCCCAGAATCAACAACAACCTACATCAATCCCCGGTCAAACTAGGGACCTTGTTCACTGACTTGAAGTTCTGGGTAGCTCAAGAACAGGCCCAAGAACACCTATAGCGACGGGTTTATCGCTATAGGGCCTTTTTGTAATTATTATTTTCTGAAAATGATTATTTTAATTAAATAAATCGAAATAAATGGTTTTTAATTATTAAAAATACAAAATAAATTTTAAAAAATTATTTTAAAGTCTGAAAAATAATTTTTAATTATTTTGAGTATATTTCATAAATATTTAATATTTTTGGAATATAACTAGTATTTAATTTATTTAATTATAATATTATATAAATTATTTAAAAATGATTGTTAATTCATAAAAAATCATTAAAAATAATATTATGGTAAAAGAAAATATTTTAAGTTATATTTATGACTTTTAATATTTTGTGAGGAATTTCGTTAATTAATCAATATTAATGATAATTAATTTATTTAATAACTATATTAAATAAATTATGGAAAAATAGAATTAATGTTTTAAAAATCATATAAAAATGATTTAAGTGTTATAAAAATATTTTAAGTTATAAACTATACCTTTTGAGATTTTGTCATAAAAATATTAATATTTTAATATTAATAGTAATTACAAGATAATGAATTGAAGTGTTTAAAAATCATATAAAGGTGATTTTAAAATATTAAAAATACTTTTTGATATTATAATATTATGACATATATTTCATTAATATTTGATAATAAATAAATATTAATGATAAAAGAATTATATGGTATTTAATTCATTTAAATATGATATTAATGATTGAAAATTAATGATAAATAGTAATAATTATTTAAAAATTATTACGAGCTTATGAAAAATATTTCGACTATTAATAAATTATCTTAGATAATGCTTAAGTGTTTAGACAGAGTTTAATTGAACTTAAACTCGATATTGGTCCGACTAGACCGTCGGGTTGTCAGATTTGTGTCGGGTTCAACTCAGATTGTAATAGTTTGACTTGATACCTAGTTTTATGTGTTGTATTGACTTATAGGGTTATGTGTTATGTGTTTAGGTTATTCTATGTATATATATATATATATATATATATATATATATATATATATATATATATATATATAATAGTATTATATTATGATGATATTATTCTAATATTGGAGATCTATATTACTAATATTAGGTCTTCGGATATAGCGTTATAAATTGTGTAGCGGTAATCAACGGTTCAGGCAAGTTTTACTTAACTCTACTAAGAGTTGTTTCATTCAGATATGCTTATAGTTAATCATTGCTGGTTGCCATTGTAGAATTGTACTCTGTACAGATTGCATGTATAAGTCAGGTATGAAAGACTAATCACCTTCATTACCATTCGATCTAGATATATTTGTTCATGTTTAATACTTGTTCAGTCAAAAGTTTGTTCTTGCTAGTTCATAATTATATTGTTGAATTATAGCCAGCTTATTATTCAGATTCTTTCAATCATGATATATCGTTAAATTATAAATTTTAAACTAGCTGGGCAACCCTAATGCTCACCCTTGCTATATCATGATTAACATTGCATATTAAGAAGCATACGTTGGATACAGAAAAGGATAAAGCCAAGTTCAACTTGGGATTTTATGTGCAGCTTAATTGTAATAGAATAGTATGATAATAATATTGTATGTCAGATAGGATAAGGAATTGTGTTTATGTGAAGGTTACTCGACCTTGGGATTAGCGTGTAAATATATTGTATAAGCAATTTATGTTTATATCTTCCGCAATAATTATAGAATAATTGTAATAGTAATATATTGATTGTACCAGATCCGCGGGGTTTTGGGACCCGGGTTCGGGGCTTTCACAGTTGGTATCAAAGCTGTTGGTTATAAACCTAGGGTAGTGATACCTTAGTCTAATAACCGTAGTGATTAGGATAAGTACTAACTCAAAAAGAGTTAGTGTGTCGGTAAGATTCAAAGACGAATCTCGGCGAGTTATAAGATACAGAGTTTCCTAACTCTGATAATAAAAGTGCTCAGTAATGATGAGTAGATCGAGTCTAAAAGACTAAAAGTAGAGTGATAGAGGATCGAAAAGCAAAATGATCATAGAATAGAAATGAATCGTAATATATACGATGAGATCACCCCGTGATTTGATAAGGTGATAGCATAGAGACGAATCAAGCGAATGATTAAAAAGTTTACAGCAAGATTGCTGTGTGTATATGAATTGGTACAGATTCAGGAAAGAAGTATGAATACGGATTAAATGAAATTCGTATTGAGAATGTAGTTAGTATTAGGTGGGGATTCAATTGAGAACTCATAACAGCAGCTAGGTCGTATAATTCTTCGTATGGGAGTTGAATTGTACTTGGTGTAACAACCACTTAGTTTCTAGCACTGATAATCATTGAAATGTCTGTGTCGCGCTATTTGCTATATGCGTGTCGAGAAGGTGATTCTTTTCTCATGTGTATAACAAATAGATAGGTTATAGGTAGAGAATATAAGGTTAAGTACGAGTTCTTAAAACTTATACTTATGGTATGTTCGTGACTCATAATTATATGAAATGTTTATGAACCCCTCTGTGAATGGACGTTAAAGGTATGTCTAGGACAATTTCTTAAACTCATATGATTGTGGCAAGTTCCTGAACTCATAAGTGTGGCAAGTTTATAGTTTTGTGTTAATGGAGTATTAAGGATAATAGGAATAGATAAACTATTTAAGCAAATGATTATTAGTGGAGACATAGGTTTTTCAAAACTCCTAGCTATCCTAGACTTTGAAATTTTGACATCAAGCTAAACACGCACTATATGCTTTTAAAAAAAATGTAGACTCGTAATCATTTTTGAAACGGTTTAAAGTATAGTCTATGCTACTTGTTTCAGCTAGACGCAAATGATTTGAAATATTAAAATATATTTTTATTTATAACTTATGTACCATGTAACCTGGTGCAAAGATGATAAAAAGTTGATGGAGTTTTAAATACAGGAATACTTAGTGTTGAATGGATCTAAAATCGTTGTTCCACTATTGTATGATGTGTTATGACAAAGTCATATAATGACGGCATCCTCAAACGGACTGTTAATACAATACGGCATCATGACGTCATTCTCAAAAATATTTTCAAAAATTTTAATTTGCCAACGGGGTCTGGCTACGCATAAATAATTCGATTGAATTGAATTATTGATATGAGTCTACGCTATTCAATTCAGCTAAACCAATGTTATGAAAACTATAAGAGTTCTTTGAAAACTTTCCCGAACCAAATTGTTTTGGTGCGGAATCCAATAAGGCTGAGATAAAAGTTTATGCGCCCAAGGCGGATACGAGAAACAGATCAGACCAGCCGTACTTAATAAGTACAGGGCATACCGGGCTAATTACCCACTATGTCCGTAAGTTATGACGGTTTGCGAATGAATTTCCATAAAACCTTTGCGAAAATGACAGACAATAGTTTGTAAAAACCCTCAGCACAATTTCAAAATTTTAATTCTTGTGAGGAATGTATTGGGTAGCATGCGATGTTGTGCGTGAATGGTGTATGGTGTAAGGTAAATTTCGAGGACGAAATTTTTAGAAGAAGGGGTGAATGTGACGACCCAAGAATTTAGAAAATTATTTAAATCTTAAATTATTGAATAAAGGTTAAATAATAAACCTAAACAGAAAATAAGTGTATGGATTTGACATTTCTGAAAAGAAATTTTTGAATTTAAAAATCTTTGTGGTGAATTATTCAGGATTAAGTATATAAGTGTATATGTTCTGTGTATATGGTTGTATATGAGTACATTATGTGGCTAAGGGTCAAGGGTTGACCAGATAAACTATATCAGTGACAAACCCTAATATAATATTAAGAACGTCATCATTCAGTTAGAAAGCCCTAACGTCTGATAAGAAACCCTAGAAACCAGTTCTGGCCTAATTTCAGTTCTGGAAATTTGAAACCCTAATTCGGATATTAAAATCCTAATTTGGGAATTTAAATGTAATGTATGAGGTTAATGTATTTTAATTACAAACCTAATGAGGGATAATCTTAATGATTAATTAGATTTTTTTTATAATTTTGAAACCCTAATTCTTGGGTTATAAACCCTAATGCATGATGATGAAACCAAATTACTAAATTAGCAATTTTAATTACGAAATGTTAATCCTAATTAGCAAGCTTAAATAATGATTAGTAAATTTTAATATAATTAGAAAATCCTAATTATAATTTTGAAATATTAATTTTCTATTTCGAAAACCCAAATTTGGAAATCCTAGAAATTAAAATTCAAATATTTTAGGATTAAACCCTAAACCCTATGGGTCAAACTCTAAACCCTAAGGGTTAAATCCTAAACCCTAAGGGTTTGGACCATTTACATGAATGCCATTAACTTTAAAAGTCTAATGACTATTTTACCCTTTTTTGTATTTTTATAAGTTAGCTACAAAATCTTGCCATATCTTTAGGTTGATGACTAACCCTTTAGGTTGATGACTAACCCTAGTCCTAACATGTGCTCTATATCTCAATTATTAGCCAACATTATCAGCCCCATTCATTGCATATCTTAGAAATAAAAGATTAAAGTGAGAGAAAACTCACTTTATTTTCCTTGCTAGCCAAAGCCATCCTCTCTCTCTAAATCCGAAAATCTAGAGTGAGAGATAGTGAAATATTGTGACATTATCAGTTTATAGATCTACTCAAACAGATCACAGTAATCAGAATCAAGAACAAGCTTTAGAAAGGTATAAAAACCCTAAACTTAGAAATCTCATGATTTGATGTTATTTGTTATAATTTGTTGGCTAGATATGTGTAATAGGATGTTATTTAGTGATCTGGGTTGTAAAATCCCAGATCCATAACATCAAAGTCCTCGAATCTAGCATTTTGTGAAATCCAGAAAAGCTGAAAAAATATGGCCTGACAGCCATATGTCAGAGGCCTTAGATCTTTACCTGTTAATATTTTGGTGTATTTTATGTTATGTATCTATTCTTTGTTGTTAGGTCTTTGATATGAAACTTGAATCAAGCTCAGATCATGAGTATATTGCAAGATATGATCGGTCAAAGTGCGTTTACCGAGCACATAACTTTGAATCTGGGCAACCCAGAACTTTTCCAGGTGGTCTGACATGCTTTTCGAAGCCCTTGATCTTGCTTGTCTTTTATGTATTATGTCACGTTGTTGGTTTGATCGTGTAGCCTGACATAAAGACTGCATTCTGAAGTCTTTAGTTCACTCAGATCCATAACAGAATCATAGCTAATCGTGGTCAAACCCACGTTGACCAACTGGCCGGAAGGAGATTCTGGGTAACCCAGAATCTTCAAGACCCGTTTTCTGACTACTACTTTGACCGGCCTTGATTTCTTTAATGTTTTGTTGTTAGACCGATCTGTTGATGTTTTGTTGTACCCTGACATCAGGACTATAGTATTGAACCTTCATATCACCCTAACCAAGCCGGGGATGTGAAGATTAAAAGGGCCAAAGTAGCACCTACGTCTGTTATTCATTTTCTGGAAAACCCAGAAAATGAAGAACAGCGTTGTCAGTCATTTAGCTAGCTTAGATCTTGCTGTGATGTTGTGTAATGACCTTGAAACTTGATTTCAGATGTAGTATTAGATGGATACTACAACCTTAATACAAATTAGAAGCCTAGAATCAACAATAACCTACATCAATCCCCAGTCAAACTAGGGATCTTGTTCACTGACTTGAAGTTCTGGGCAACTCAAGGACAGGCCCAAGAACACCTATAGCGACGGGTCTGTCGCTATAAGGCCTTTTTGTAATTATTATTTTCTGAAAATGATTATTTTAATTAAATAAATCGAAATAAATGGTTTTTAATTATTAAAAATACAAAATAAATTCTGGAAAAACTATTTTAACGTCCGAAAAATAGTTTTAAATTATTTTGAGTATATTTAATAAATATTTAATATTTTTGGAATATAAATGACATTTAATTATTTAATTATAATATTAAATAAATTATTTAAAAATAATTTTTAATACATGAAAAATCATTAAAAATAATATTATGGTAAAAAAAATATTTTAAGTTATTTTTAATGACTTTTAATATTTTGTGAGGAATTTCATTAATTAATCAATATTAATGATAATTAATTTATTTAATAACTATATTAAATAAATTATGAAAAAATAGAATTAATATTTTAAAAATCATATAAAAATGATTTAAGTGTTATAAAAATATATTAAGTTATAAAATATAACTTTTGAGATTTTGTCATGAAAATATTAATATTTTAATATTAATTGTAATTACCGGATAATGAATTGAAGTGTTTAAAAATCATATAAAGGTGATTTTAAAGTATTAAAAATACTTTGTGATATTATAAATATATTATAATATTATGACATGTATTTCATTAATATTTGATAATAAATAAATATTAATGATAAAATAATTATATGGTATTTGATTCATTTAAATATGATATTAATGATTGAAAATTCATGATAAATAGTAATAATTAGTTAAAAATTATTACGAGCTTATGAAAAATGTTTCGACTGTTAATAAATTATCTTAGATAATGGTTAAGTGTTTAGACTGAGTTTAATTGAACTTAAACTCTATATTAGTCCGACTAGACCGTCGGGATGTCAGATTTGTGTCGGGTTCAACTTAGACAGCAATAATTTGACTTGATACCTAGTTTTATGTGCTGTATTGACTTATAGGGTTATGTGTTATGTGTTATGTGTTATGTGTTTAGGTTATTCTATGTATATATATATAATAGTATTATATTGTGATGATATTATTCTAATATTGAAGATCTATATTACTAATATTAGGTCTTCGGATAAAGCGTTATAAATTGCGTAGCGGTAATCAACGGTTCAGGTAAGTTTTACTTAACTCTACTAAGAGTTGTTTCATTCTGATATGCTTATGGTTAATCATTGCTGATTGCCATTGTAGAATTGTACTCTATACAGATTGCATGTATAAGTTAGGTATGAAAGGCTGATCACCTTCATTACCATTCGGTCCAGATATATTTGTTCATGTTTAATACTTGTTCAGTCAAAAGTATGTTCCTGCTAGTTCACAATTATATTGTTGAATTATAGCCAGCTTATTATTCAGATTCTTTCAATCATGATATATCGTTAAATTATAAATTTAAACTTGCTGGGCAACCCTCATGCTCACCCTTGCTATATCATGACTAACATTGCAGATTAAGAAGTATACGTTGGATACAGGAAAGGATAAAGCCAAGTTCAACTTGGAATTTTATGTGCAGCTTAATTGTAATAGAATAGTGTGATAATAATATTGTATGTCTGATAGGATAAGGAATTGTGTTTATGTGAAGGTTACTCGACCTTGGGATTAGTGTGTAAATATATTGTATAAATAATTTATGTTTATATATTCCGCAATAGTTATAGAATAATTATAATAGTGATAGATTGATTGTACCGGATCCGCGGGGTTTTGGGACCCGGGTTCGGGGATTTCACAGAGGCCAGTTTGGACATGCTCTTGAAGGTGAGATGAGACAGTCTTCTATGCCATAGCCAGCTCATTTCTTCAGATGCTTTAGCCAGAAAGCATATTATCTTGTCTGAGCTTAGTTGCCCAAGATTTACTGGGTAGACATTTCCTTTTCTTGTTCCGGTTAGCTTTATAGCAGATGTCTTCAAATCTCTGACTTGACATTGATTGTTGAGGAATGTTACTTGATGACCTTTGTAGCAGAGTTGGCTTATGCTCAGAAGATTGTGTTGTAGTCCTTCCATATAGGCCACTTTACTGAAGGACACTGCACCATTCCCAGCTAAGCCATATCCTCTTATCTTGCCAGAGCCATTGTCTCCAAAGATGACTGAAGGACCCTCCTTCTCTATGTAGTTAGAGAGAAGGGCCTTGTTCCCAGTCATGTGCCTTGAGCATCCACTGTCCGGATACCAGGTTGTGATCGTAAAGCTCGGTTCCTATGGTAACATTAAACTTTTATTTTGGTACTCATACTTGCATGGGTCCTACTTTGTTAGTACCCTTGGGAACCCAAATCTGCTTGATTTTGAATCCCATATGCACAGGAATATAACAGCATATTGCAGCCTTGTTACCAACCTTATTGCACACAAAACATCTAATTTGATGCATATTTATGTGTGTATGAGGATTCTTCCTCCATTTGGACTTGTGTGGGTTCTCAGCCATCCTTCTATTAAACTGATTCTCCTTTTTCTATGTGTCCTTGTGTATCATGATTTGTGAGGAGTGTACCTTTGATATACTGTTCCTTCCTAGTTGGCTCGTGGAGTTGATTTTACTCGACTTTACGATCCTTCGAGGTTGGACAGTAGTGGCTGGGTTACTCTTCTCCTTTCTGAAACCCAGGTCAGCATGAGATCCTTTATTCTTTAGAATATGGATTGAATCAGAAGAGTGGGGTTGGACTGGTTCTTTCTTTTGTGAGAATTTTACGAATATAATGCCTCTACTAAAACTTGAAGCATTACTAGTGCTAGTTTCATTTACCTTTTCCACACATGGCTCTGAGGTGGATTCCCCAAAGCCTAAACCTGTTCTGTCAGATGCACTTTTCTGACTAGAGAGCAGGGAGTCCATGAATGAAGAGGATTTATTCCATGTAGAAATTGTCTTTTCTAGTTCCTCAATTTTAGAGGTTAGACTTAACTCTCTTTGTGCATTGAGCTCATTGATCTGTTTTAAGAGCTTATTCTCAGCTTCAAACTTGGAGAGAGAGTTAGTACTTAGACGGGCTGTTTCCAATTCTTCTTGAACTTTCTCTTTCTCCTTTTGAAGAAGTGAATAATCCTTAGACAGAACTCTAAACCATTTCATGTATTGATGCAGATCAGATGTTATGCCATGCAGTGCAGTTCTTAAATCATCAATGTCTACATCAGGAGAGTTGAAGTCAAATACCTTATCTATACTTACTTCATGTATGTTGGAGTTCTGTTTATCCTTTGCATGCTTGGCCATAAGGCAAAGATTTGCCATTTGAGGATCTTCATCATCTCCAGATTCGGGAGTTGAGTCATTGTATAAGTCACTCCACTGTAACTACCCCAAAATTCATACAATTTAATTCTCAATTTCAGTCGTTAATAATGTTTTCAGCCTCTGCTTTTACATCATTAAATGGTAATACAACCATTGAAAATTTGCGGAACAATTAAAATTTTCTATTACAAACTATCCTCGTTCCCAAAACCTTCAACCTTTACATCTAAATATCTCAGAATCAATTTAATACTATAATAGTTTACATCACGAAACGATATTACAATTCAACATTAATACATCATTCGGAACCTTAAACATGGTTCAAATTATAGTAACACAACCAAAGTGTATAAATCCTGAAGTACCACGTCGGGTTCATATCTTTCGGGTAACACATAACTTTACCTTGAAATCTTGACCTACAAAAATGGTTATTTGCAAGGTTGAGCTCGACAGCTCAGCAAAATCTAACAGTTTTCATGCATCACATAACACATAATAACATGCTCAACATATGTTTCTTAAACATTGGACTAACATAACATACATGCTACCGTTCATATAACAAGTATAAAGATTGAGTTCCTTACTCAATTAGCATGCTTTACTTAATTAACGTAGTCATAAGTTGACTTTGACGCTTCATGCTTTCAACATAAATATAACACATCATGTTATTTGCAATAAAGACTTAAAACAATTAATCATCAAGTTCACATAGAAAATAGGAACAGAAAGACTTTCCTTGATCGTTGTTTACTAACAATAGTTTAACAGCTTACAGTTATCTGCACTTCACGTGCCCTACACAATTATATAATCATTCACATTAACTATTAGTCACATAGCAACGCATAGTAGTTGTAATATAAACTTTACACTATATCTCATAACCCTTCCTATCATAAATATACAATGTTCAATTGGATTATGTTAACTTTTGACTTATATCTCACTATATTTTATACTCGAAGTTCATTCAAGTGTTAAAGTATTGCTAGGAATCATTATTGGTTTTATATTAAACCTATTTCGTATCTTATAATATTCATTTCATTTGACTTAAAACACTTTTTACTTTCATTAACACTTGGCACGGCGTTTCGACCTTCATTCGTTACACGCCCGATTTGTCTCTCTTGTGTACGCTTAGTATGCTTATACAACTTATCTAATACATTATTTATCAATGTTAAGTATCATTATATTTACTAACATTCATGTTTTATAACTTAGAACAACATCTTTTATCATCAGAAGCACTACACTTGCATACGTGCATGCCCGACGCCCGACGCCCGACGCCCGACGATTGCCTCTTAAAACACAATAGTCCTAAAAATGACCATTTTGACCCATTTTTCCTACCTCAAATTGAAAAACTTAAAGAATAAAAGTTGTAGGTCTATTCGTCCTCGTTTCGAATCATCTTGAATCACCTCAATCGGAGTTCGTATGAAAATGTTATTGCCGTTTTACCAAACTAGGTCAAAACAGTCACACCTTGCACACTATGGGCGCACGCCCGTGCGACTTCCAGCGCGCCCGCGCCATCTCCCAACCCCAGCTGCGTGCACGGGCGGCGCGCCCGCACGAGGCTTTGCACAGATTATAATTTTTTGACGTAACTTTCTCATTTTAAGTTCGAATTAGTTGGTTTTCGATTCTATGGACTCGTTAAACTCTTAGCTACTCATCTAGAGAATAATTATAACACTTCAAACATATTAACAAATTATTTTAAGGGTTCCAATTCAGTGTTCATGCTATATTTTTATGTTTTAAACACATTTAGCGAATTCATTCGCTACGAACTCGTTTCTCAACCAAATTGGTCCGTTTAACTTTCGTTCTTTTTGTTTTTCAACACACTAACAACTTCCATTATCAATTTACAATTTATAACACATATTAGACATAAAATTTCATACTTTCTTAAGCCATAACATATGAATACACACTAATATTCACTTCTCTTCTTCAAACCCATTTTTCATGAACACTCTTACTACAATCATGTATAGATAACAACCAATAGATTACATAAACTAATTTTAACAATTATAATATCGAATTCACACAATCCAATATTAGAAATTTAGAACATAAACTTAGGTTTTCATACCTTCAATGCTTGATTTCTTTACAAGATGGTCACAAGTTTTAGCAATCCTTCTTTCTCTTTTTGATAATCTCAGAAAACCCTCTCTCAAACCACTGTATTTTCTCTCTTCCTCATCAAGCTCGCTCTCTCTCTCTCTCTCTCTCTCTCTCTGCTATTTAGCCTTAGAAATAAGACGCGAAGAATAACTGATATGGCTTTCACACACGTATCCTTCCGTTAGCAAAATAATACGTCTACTTCAGTTACAATAAGCCAAATGCCACAAATCCTTATTTGGCTATGCACAATTATCCCCCACTAGTTTATTTTAATAATAATATATTATATAATTTTTATTTGTTACACCTGTAATCAATTCTCATAACTTACAATAATAATTATAATTTTTATTATAATTCTTCTTATGATTAATAAATAATCATGTATCTAATTTAATTAATAAATTAGACTTACACATCACTTTATTTAATTTACTTATTTCATTTAATATTAAACAACTCATTTAATTTAATTAATTCATTAAATTAAATCTTCAAAGAATAAAATTTATCTTTGCTTTAATTTAATTATCATACACACGTAACTAAATTATTATACCACAATTTCATAAATTATTTATTTTTCTCAATAAATAAATTATTTAAAATATTTATTTAATTCAATAAATATTTAAAATTAATTACCAAATTCATTTAATTCCTTCAATAGTTAACTCAACTATTAAACCTCACTTTCCCAATATATGAGTATATATTTTTCTTCACACCAGATCACATATTTCAAAATATATAGCACGTATATATACATACTTAAACTCAAAACATCTCATAATAAGAATTTTAATTATTAAATTCCTATTTTAATAACTTATAAATGTTTGGGTTGTCACATCCACGATCCTCCAGCTACAAGGCATTCGTCTTTCTTCTGAGGCCTTTTGTTGCCTTTGAATTCTTTCTTTGGATGTGATTTCTTCTTTAGTTCTTCTCTGAGGGGTTTGTTGCAATTAGCAATGAAATGGTCAGGCTTCTTATAATTGTAGTATAGATCATTTATCTGCTCCTGGCTGCTATAGTTGCTGACTTTCTTTGGTTTGCTGATTCTGCCTTGACGCATGAACCTTCTGAGTCTTTTTACCAGTATTACAAAGTCCTCATCATCATCTTCGTCATAGTCAGAGTCATTTTTAGTATTGACTCTGGAGGTGTTGTCAGTTGCTTTGAGCGCAACACCCTTATCCTTCTTTCTTCCTTCAGATAGAGTTTCTGCTCGTTGAGTCAACTCCAGTTTGTATGTAAGAAGGTTGCCATATAACTGTTGAACAGTCATTTCATGGAGATTCTTTGACTCTCTAATGGCAGTGATTTTGGCATCTCACTTACTTGGTAAGCCTCTCATGAACTTTATGATTAGATCTTTATTTGGATAGATCTTTTCATAGGCTCGTAGAGAGTTGAGCAGAACATTGAATCTCTCGTAGGTGGCAGTGACGTTTTCTCCTTGAGCGTGTGCAAACATCTCATATTACTGAGTCAGGAGAGATTGTTTATTTTCTCTGACTTCTTATGTTCCTTCATACATGATGAGCAATGCTTCCCAAATGTCCTTTGTTGTTTTGTTGTTGACCACGTTTTCGAATAGATCTTCTTCTAAGTATTGGAACAAAATGTTCTTGGCCTTTTTGTCAAGTTAAACAGCTCTCTTTTCATTGTCTGTCCATTCCTCCTTGACCTTGATCTGTATTCTGTTTGGGTCATCTATAGTTGGTGCAAGCTTTGTAGGAACGTAGGTGTAAAACCCCAACTTTTTGAATAAAGATGAATTTTTTATAAATATTATTTTTGAATATTATGAAGTAAAATTGATATAATGTTATAGTTGGGGGTAATATTTATAAATTTTACAAAGTATGCAAGTTGCTATATAATATTTGATTGGTCGGGGAATATTCGTTTTAATAGAAAATATTTGTACGACGACACAATCATTGGTGGACCCCACAACGGAATTATTGTCGGATTGAGAAAACGACAAAAAAAATTTATTAAAAATAACGGCGGAAGTTTTACCGTTGATACTGTTGAACTACTCGATAGTAAAAGTACAGTAATACGTGTGGTTGAATAGTAGCACACGGTATTGATTATTAATGCTTATGTGAGAAGTCACTCAGTTTGATTCAATTATTGTCAATTAATAATATGAATTATTTAGCGATAATGAATTTTTGTTTTTTTCGTATTATTAACGTAATAAAACAAAAACATCTTTTTATATAAAACAGAATACTTTATTAAAGTTATTCTATAAATAGAATATATTATATTTTATTTAAAAGATTTTTCTTTAAATATGGACCGTCAGATTAAAGTAAATTAATCTGGACCGTTCATGGATTAGTTACTATGCATTCCATTTTCCTATAAATAGAAGCTTATTCTTTCATTATTTTCTTACGAATTCACTGAACTCTAGAGAGAGAAACTATAGAGAGAAAGCAGAAAAGTATTCTGCTACTTAACTACTTCTTTATTTCAGTTCTTCTTTAAAACGGTAAGGGGTATTATTTCTTTTGTATTCATGAAGAGAACTTCTGTTATTCCATTATTTATTATTCTGTTGGAATAACTTGTATACGCGGTCTACCCTATACTTGGTGGCATTCTTCTATTATTCTGTTGGAACATCATGTCTGTGTGTTTTACACCGGACCTGGTTCCGTCTTTATTATTATTCTGTTGGAACATCCTGTCTGTGTGTTTTACACCGGACTTCGTTCCGTCTTTATTATTATTCTGTTGGAACATCCTGTCTGTGTGTTTTACACCGGACCTGGTTCCGTCTTTATTATTATTCTGTTGGAATATCCTGTCTGCGTGTTTTACGCCGGACCTGGTTCCATTATTTATTATTCTGTTGGAATAACCTGTCTGTGCGGTCTATCGCATGCATGGTGATTTCTTTTGTTATTCCATTCTTTATTATACTCAGTTGGTTAAAACTTTGACTTCCATACTCCGTGAAATTAGTGGAATATCTTTGATATTTGCGCTTCATCTAGTATCTTTTCATGAAAATATTCTTCTAAGAATTCTTGAATTTTACTCCACAAAGCAGTATCATATTGACAATTTGGACGTTGTTAATTCTTGGATAAATTAATTCTTGAACTTGTTTTATTGAATTCATATATCATTGTCGTCATCCTTATGTTTATAAAATGTTGAAAGTCATATGTGGCCTGTAGTGCATAGATGGACTTGGTATGATTATGACTAGGGATTATTCGGTATAATCATGACCGTAATGTTACAAATGATGTGGTAAAAGTCCTCATTGGCCCGTAGTGCATTGATGGACAGTTGTTGGCATGATCATGACCATTAATGAATACACAAATATTCTTGGCCCGTAGTGCATGAATAATTGTGGTCGTGATACTAAAAAATATCCTTGGTCGTAGTGCAGGGGTGATTCGATGATGTAGATTATTTTATTAAGCTGTGTCCCAGCGATAACTGTGTTGAAAAACCTTTTAAATCATAGAAGATAGTAGATTTTATTTTCTGCTTGACTCTTCTAATGGATTGCTTGTTCCGCTGCAGTTAAACTTGAAGTTTATTATATTTTATCAGTTTAACACTGTTGAAGGCTAATGATAATTTATTTTTGCATTATCTTAGTCATAATATTTCTTACTGGGCTAGTTGAGCTCACCCTTTCCTTCATTGTTCTCTTCAGGAAATGAGAATATAACTGGCACGAGTCGGGGAACAGAGTGATGGTCTAGAGGATAGCATTAGTAGTCCTCACTATTCTGTGAAATAGTGTGATAATAATCGTAATGAGGACTCCTTTTGAGTTTGTATAATCTCTAGTAGACAGTATTTGTATTCAAACTCACAGCTTATGTTTTGTCGTATTGTACACGACAGTTATATTAGTAAGTTGTATTTGAATTCTATGCCATGTATCTGGCGACCCAAGATGGGTGATGTATACCTAATTTTGGGGGCGTCACAGTAGGGCCCATTTTGAACAGTTTTAAATAGATCTTCATCTATTGAATCCATGTATGCTTGCATCCGAACTTTCCAGTTGACGAATTTATCTTTGTTGCACATAGGTGGCTTGCTACCTCCTCCAGTCTTTGATTCGCTTGGTAGATATGTCATTGGATCTACTTAAGCTTTGTAGGCTATATGGTAGAACCTGCTTTGATACCAATTATTAGTTTTCGGAGGTACAATAGTTATCTAGAAGGGGGGTTAAATAGATATTTAAATTTCTTTTCAAAATACTTTGTTAATGATTCAAACACAACGGAATTAAGATTTATTTGTTTCTCCCTTTTAGATATAGTGAATTAATGAGGGTGAGGCAGTTATAACAATTATAGAAATTATAGCAATAATGCAATAGACACAACAATTTTAAGTGGTTCAGAGCACTTAAAGCTCCTAGTCCACTCTTCTACTCCTCGAGTAGGAAATCCACTAAGGATATCTTTTACACTTTCTGAATCTCACATATTACTTCTAGACCAGCAGTCTAGGCACTTCTTAGTTCACTTTTGAACTCTTCAAGTCCAGCAGACTTGGTTCTTCACAATTCACTTAGTACCAAGTCCTTTTGACTTGGTACTTCTTACTTCTCTTGATTGGTAGTTGATGAGTTCTTGATTGGTGCTACTCAGTTACTGTTAAGCACTTGTTCGAAAGAACTGAGTAACTGAGCAAGCTTTCTCTTTTTCTCAAATCGTAGAGTTGAGCGTTGAGTGTTCTTCAGCGTTTTGTTCAATGCTTGTTTATTTTAATCATCTGCAGATGTTTTGCATATATGTGATCCTTGAAATCTATCTGTTGAAGACATCCGTTGAAGTATTAAATGCGTTTGATATTTCTGAACTTTGATGGAGAATTTTCTGCACATCTTCTGAATTGCATTTTGGCCCACTGACACAGCATATTGCTTTCTCACCTAACACGTAAAAAGGTATTTTCCTCTGACCAATGGTACTTTCCTTAGCTTCTTCATTACGTTTCTTTATTGTATACTAAGGATATCTTTTATGCCATTGGGACTGATGAGTACTTCAACGTTTATAACCTATTCCACATTTGTTGAGATTTATCTTTGAACAAATGGTCAAGACTCGATGCTTCTGACACAGGCAGATGATACTCTACGATTCAGATCGTGGTGTCTTGCCACCTTAGTGCTTGATCTGATGTGAGAACACTACGATTTCTCTTAAGGACTGGCACACTACGATCTTCACTTGCTTATCTTGCAGACTCTACATTTTTGAGAGCACACTACGATCTCTGAGTTGGCTTGACAAACGTTGGGACCACTCTACAATTTTTAGAGAGGCCCTTCAAGGCAGGCACACTACTATCCTCGAAGCTCTACGATTCTGCCTTGGCTTTCTACAATTTCTTGATCAACTCGATAGACTACGATCTCATTGAAGCTTATGTATTACATCTTAAGATATAGATAAACCTAACATCTTTGATCTCTTCATCTATACATTCATTTACAGAATCATAAACATTAAAAGCTTAGATCAACATAACAAATTTGATCTATCACTAAGTCCTTGTATATATATTCCTTGAAGGACTTTACATATAATCATGAGCATTTACTTTAAAACATCAAATCAACATATGCAATCTCCCAACAGTATTTAAATCACGAATTTAAATTAAAAGGATAATGTGTATATATATATAATTAAGATAATATAAATATATATATATATATATATATATATATATATATATATATATATATATGGATTTTATTTTAATTAGATTAGGGTTTTGACTAATTTCATTTTACTGCTATATATATGATATATCAGCGTTTTAGGAAAAATGATCATATCCTAAGAAACCCTAGCCGCTCTTAGAGAGAGACTAGAGCGAAAACAAAAAATCCATATCCTTGGTGGCTAGTACCGCGACTCTCTTTACTGCAGATCGTGTGACGATTCGCGGGGCGCTCGTGTGAATACCGTAGAGGCGCGCTTCTGTTGATTGCGTTAGGGATTCGAAGCCATTTCAGAACTCTTTCATAATTTGTATAATATCTAAACCACTGAATTAATTTCTGTTTCGCATGGATCCTTTTTTTGGGTTTCGAAAATTGTTTTGATAATTTTAAATTTTCATTGCTTTTATGTGCCGAAACCCCAACAAGTATTACCCACTACTATAATATTATATCAAATCTATACTTTATTATTTAAAATAATATTTAAAAAAAATTAAATTTTTATTTATAAAAATTGGGATCTTATAATAGGGGTAGAGAGAATTCGGATAAGGGGAGGGGAGGGGGGGGGGGGGGGGGGGGGGGGAGAGGGACACCCTTATATAATTTTTCAAAAATATGCATGTGTATATAATTTTGTATGTACAGATTTTTATCTTGCATAAATTGTTGGCTAGATGTTAGTATAACAAGTGTTAGTCCTAGTATTGCTTAGCCTTATAGCTATATAGTTAGACTCATGACTTGTCGAGCTTATATTCAGTAAAAGCCATGTATATATTCAAGGATTATAATAATTTTTGAAGTGACTCACCAAAGCATCATTCGTTGGTATAGAAACTGAGGTGCCAAGTGTCCTTAAGCGTGGGCGACCGGATATGGCGACCGGACTCGGCGATCGGTCTAATTTTTTTTTTATTTTTTTTTTTTTATTTTTTAAATATCTCCTAAATAATTTATAATATTTATTGGAATTAAAATTTTTTGCAAAAAAAAATAATTTAAATATCATTTAAATACATATAAAAAATATACCTGTACCCGGTCGCGACCCACGATCCCCTTAGACTTTTTCTAATAGCTTTGTATCTTAGGTGGAATATATGTAGCTCAAGTGACTCATGCATGTAATTATGGTTAATGGCTAAAAATCTAAATTGCCCCAACCTTTGTAATACTATAAATAGTCGCATGAATCATTCATCTTCTCATAAAAATATACAAGCATCACTAATATTATAGAGGGAGTGAAAGTTATAGTGAGAGTACGGAATCTGGTATTGGGCATTATAAAGCAAGCACTCCACACGATATACAACGATTAAATTGTAAAAGGCAATCAGGTAAGTATTCCAAACCGTTGCACGTTTTTTCAAGTTTTCTTTTAAATTATTGCAAATTCTTTTTATATCCTGTATATACTTAATTACTTGATATTCAAGTATTCATTCATAATTGTGAAATATTCATTTAAAAATGAAGTATTGCCAATTTTTCTGGCTTAATTCAAAAAATAATCTATTGTTCACGAAATATCGAATTGTTATAATTCTTTATTAAAGCTGGCTTAATTCAAGAAATAATCTATTGTTCACGAAATATCGAATTGTTATAATTCTTTATTAAAGCTAAAATTATTTATCAAACCAAATTGCTTTTGCGGCGATACCTGTATGTTAGTAACTGAGACGAACAACCTTTATTCATTGAAAAATAGATGATGTGTTGAGTAATCGACTTAAACATTGTTGATACGTTTCGTAGTCAGTGTAGCAAATATTATGCATAATATGGGATATTGTTAGGCTGATCTCCTATAAATATTCAGGCATGGTTCTAAAGTCTTAACGATTGAGAACAATACTAGTTCATGGTTTGATAAACCACTCAGTTACTACAATTGAAATCTATCATTCCTTCAAAAATCATAAGTTTGTTATATGCTATTTGTAAGACTTGTTGAGCAATTTTTTGCTCATCCTTGCATATAATATTCATTTTCAGCTAAAGAAGAAATTCTCGAAGGTTCGGGGGGAAAAGAAAAAGGAAAGAAGCATGGGTAGAATAATTGTTTTCAATTTCTATATTTAGAATTTATGTCATAAATGACTTTTATGTAATGAGATCAAGATATTGGGAAATTGTAACCGAATTATTAAATCAATAATATTTTACATATTTTATCACATTTGTGTCCTGTCTTTAATTAATAATTTGATAATTGACTTAAAATTCATTATTGAGTAAATCTATATATTTAGGTGAGAGTATTGATAATACAGAAAATTCTGTCAAGAAAAGAGGTTAGGTCATCTAATTGTGCGTCGGTAAAGTTTTATCTTTAGCGGAAAGCCCCCTTGAATTTGGGAACATTCTTGTTATTAGTACTATGGATTTTAGCTAAATTGAAGTTGCAAAATAATAGAATACTTATAAACAAAAGACTTAGTGTTGGATTGGAAGATTTTAAAAAGAAGTAGATGATGCGTGAGCACCAAATCCATCATAATTTATTCACGGAATTGTGGGCGTCATAGTTTACCTTTGACCTGTTATCTGTAATATATAGTATTATTTAATAATGCATATAAATATAATAATAATAAATTATGCAGAATATAAATAAAATAAATCCGAGTCCTTTGAATTCACAAAGTCTCCTTAAAGCAAATTTATTCCCCCACAGATGCTAAGGGTACTTGAATAATTGCTTCCCAAGATAAAACAGATTTCAATTCTTAATTAGTAGCATTACAAAATTAAGAATTCATCGAACCAATTTTTATGTTATGTACCGAATTTTTTCAATAATGATGCAAATGATGCATGTAATTACAACTTACTTAATGATACTGGAAGGAAATGAAGAGCAGCGCACTGCACACTTTGCCAACAGAGAATGGAACGGAAAACGGGAAAAACGAGGAACGGAACGGGAAATAATTAAGAACGGAAAGGGAATTTTCTGATAGAACGGGGAACGGGAATTTTCTTCAGAACGGAACGGGACTGAAGTTTTCAGAACGAGAGGGAAAATTTGTTATTTACTAAATGCTTTCCCACACCGTTCATTTATAGGAAAATTCGCATATAACCGTCATCAAAACGACGTAGTTTTGTGATGATAAAAAATATATATCACGAACCCGCCCGTCACGACCATGACCCGACCCGAGTCAATTTTCTCATTCAAATTCCATTTCTAACAATCCCCCACATGAATGTAAAATTGACTTTACAATATACAAAATATGATATGAATATGCAGACACTAGTTCGAGTACATAAGAAAAGATATTTCATCAGGTTAAGTAGCCTAGTGGCTTTGAACTTGCCTTAGTAAAATCTATCGGATTTACTTGGCTAATCAGTAGACTTGATGTCCTTGAACTGTCAGCTTTTCGTGTAAACCAAGACAATAGAATTCACAAAATATCTCTTCAGACATAGTTGGTTCTCACGTTTGTGTTCATTTTGGCCTTGAAACACCTCTTGGTTCCGTAAGTATATTATAGAATTCAGCCTTCAAAATTCTAACAGAAGTGGCCCCCTTCTTACTCACGTAGGTGACTTTTATCAAGAGTATCCTGCAATACCCCACTTGAACATATTTCAAGATATAAAAATCATTAAAAACGTATCTTATCCTGATTCTCGCGGCAGATGTGCACTGTCTCATTTTGGAATGGTTAGGAGTAATTATCTCCTCAGTGCTTTATTGAGTACTACATAGTTCGGTTTGCCCATTGAACCTAGATCTTGGGATCTCCAGTCAGCTAGGTTGGGTTGCCACTATGACGACTCTTATTTAAACAGTAGGCTTTAAACCCATCCCCCTCGATGATTTTTCCACTTGCTCTCTTGTTAAACCTTTCGTAAGCGGATCCGCAATATTATCTTTTGACTTTACATAGTCAATTGAGATAATTCCATTTGAGAGCAATTGTCTAACGATATTATGTCTTCGTCTTATATGGCGTGACTTACCGTTATATAAATGACTCTGTGCTCTTCCAATCGCTGATTGGCTATCACAGTGTATACATATAGCTGGCACAGGTCTTGACCAATTTGGAATATCCTCTGAGAAATTACGAAGCCACTCAGCTTCTTCTCCAGCTTTGTCTAACGCAATGAATTCCGATTCCATTGTAGACCTAGCAATACACGTTTGTTTTGAGGATTTCCAAGATACTGCTGCACTACCAAGTGTAAATACATATCCACTTGTGGATTTTGAATCTTTAGTATCAGATATCCAATTAGCATCAGTATATCCTTCCAATACTGCTGGATATCTTGTATAGTGCAGTCCATAGTTTTGAGTATGTTTTAAATATCCCAAAACTCTCAAAATAGCTTTCCAGTGATCTTTACCTGGATTACTCGTATACCTACTTAGCTTACTTACTGAATAAGCTATATCTGGTCTAGTACAGTTCATGACATACATTAAACTGCCTATTATACGAGAATATTCTAATTGAGATATGCCATCACCTTCATTTCTAGCTAGATGAAGATTTACATCAACTGGGGTCTTATTTAGAATTATATTATACTTGTTAAATTTTTCAAGTATTTTCTCAATGTAATGAGATTGAGATAATATAATTCCATCAGAGGTTCTAGAAATCTTGATTCCTAAAATTATATCAGCAATCCCCAAGTCTTTCATGTCAAACCTATTTGACAACATGCGTTTAGTGGAGTTGATAACTTCATTGTTGCTACCCATGATTAACATATCATCCACATAAAGACAAACAATGACATATTCTTTTTGAGTACTTTTGATATAAACACATTTGTCACACTCATTGATTTGAAATCCATTTGATAACATAACATTATCAAATTTTTCATGCCATTGTTTTGGTGCTTGTTTCAATCCATACAAGGATTTAACAAGTTTGCATACTTTCCTCTCTTGTTCAGGAGCAATAAAACCTTCAGGTTGTTCCATATATATTTCTTCATCTAATTCACCATTTAAGAATGCAGTCTTTACATTCGCTTGATGTATTTCAAGTCTATTTAAAGATGCTATGGCTATTAGCATTCTAATAGATGTAATTCTTGTAACAGGTGAATAGGTGTCGAAATAATCCAATCCTTCCTTTTGTCTATAGCCTTTAACAACAAGTCTTGCTTTGTATTTATCAATTGAGCCATCAGCTTTCATCTTCTTTTTGAAGATACATTTATACCCTAAGGGTTTTGAACCAGGTGGAAGGTCCACCAATTCCCATGTATGATTTTGCATAATGGACTCAATTTCACTATTAATTGCTTCTTTCCAATGAGAAGCATCTGGAGAGGATATTGCTTCCTTGTAGGTTCGAGGATCGTTTTCTAACAAGAATGTTAAAAAATCCGGACCAAAAGACGTTGAAGTCCTTGCCCTTTTGCTACGTCTAGGTTCATCCACTACAGACTCTTTGTCTATATTTTCAGGATTATCACTAGTAGCATCCAAAGGCCTTTTGTTTGAATTTGAATCATTATTTCTATTATATGGAAAAATATTCTCAAAAAATGATGCATCTCTTGATTCAATAAATGTATTAACATGAATATCGTTAATTTCAGATTTATGAACAAGAAAGCGATACGCACTGCTGTTATTTGCATAACCAATAAAAACACAGTCAATTATTTTTGGTCCTATCTTAACCTTTTTAGGTTTAGGAATCATTACCTTTGCTAGACACCCCCACACTCGTAAGTATTTATAGCAAGGTCTATGACCTTTCCATAATTCATAAGGTGTTTTGTGAGTTTTCTTATGAGGCACTTTGTTAAGAATATAATTGGCAGAAAGCAAAGCTTCCCCCCACAAATTCTGGGGTGCTCCAGAACTATTTAACATAGCATTCAACATTTCTTTCAATGTTCGGTTCTTGCGTTCAGCAATACCGTTAGATTGAGGTGAATAAGGAGCAGTAGTTTGGTGAATAATACCATGAATATAGCAAATCTCTTCAAATGGTGATTCATATTCACCACCTCTATCGCTTCTTATTGCTTTAATCTTTTTGCTAAGTTGATTTTCAACTTCATTTTTATAAAGTTGAAACTTTTCTATAGCCTCATCTTTGCTTCTTAGTAAATATACATAACAATATCTTGTGCAATCATCAATAAAGGTTATGAAATATTTTTTTCCACCTCTAGTTTGCACAAACTTTAAGTCACATATATCAGTGTGAATTAAATCTAGAGGTTCAGATTTTCTTTCAACAGAATGAAAGGGTAATCTTGTCATTTTTGATTCTACACAAATTTCACATTTATGTTTCAGATTAATATCAAATCTAGGCAAGAACTCTAAATTAATTAATCTACGCAATGTATCATAATTGACATGTCCTAATCTAGCATGCCATATGTTTGAAGATTCCAAAAAGTAAGCAGAAGAATTAACTTTATTATTATTAATAGACTTTGGTACAACAGTCATAACATTCATCTTAAAGAGCCCATCATTCATGTAGCCCTTTCCTACAAACATATCATTCTTAGTAAGTACAAATTTATTAGACACAAACACTAACTTAAAGCCATTCTTGCTCAGTAGTGACCCAGAAACTAGATTCTTGCGAATATCTGGCACATGAAGCACTTCATTCAAAGTTAGTTCTTTGCCAGATGTCATTTGCAGTACAATCTTTCCACGTCCTTGAACCTTTGAACTTGAGGAGTTTCCCATAAAGAGTTGATCATCATTTTCTACTGGTTTGTAAGTAGAAAACATCCATTTGTTGGAACAAATGTGGCGAGTAGCCCCAGTGTCCACGTACCATTCTTTAGGATTTCCTATCAAGTTACATTCAGATATAACTGCACAAAGATTCGTGTCTGAAACATCTTCAGAAAGCTTTTCCAGTTCTGTCACATTTGCTTGAGCCTTTTGTTCTTTCTTCAACTTCTTTGGCTTTCGACATTCATTAGATTTATGTCCTGGAATGCCACAGTTGAAGCATTTGCCCTTGAATTTCTTATTGGCCTTGAAGGCTTCTTTGCCTTCACGCTTCCTTTTGTTGTTGTTTGGCCTTTGTTCTACAACATTTGCCTTGGCTTCAAAGAAGTTCTTTCCACTCTTCTTCTCAGATCCTCGATTGTCCTCTTCAATCCTAAGTCGCACAATCAGTTCTTCAAGATTCATCTCTTTGCGTTTATGCTTTAGATAATTCTTGAAGTCTTTCCATGATGGTGGAAGTTTTTCAATCATTGCTGCAACTTGGAATGAGTCACTTAATGACATTCCTTCAGAATGAATGTCATGTAGAATTACCTGTAATTCTTGAACCTGAGTGATGACTGCTTTAGAATCTACCATTTTAAAATCAAGAAATCTACCGACTATGAATTTCTTCATGCCAGCATCTTCAGTTTTATATTTTTTGTCTAAAGATTCCCATAGTTCTTTTGCAGTTTTAATTGTACAATATACATTATATAATGTATTATCTAAACCATTCATCACATAGTTCCTGCAAAGAAAATCTGCATGTTTCCATGCATCAACAGCAGCCACTTTCTCCTTGTCAGTTTCCCCTTCAACAAGAGTAGGACAGTCCTCTTGTAGAAACCGAGCCAAATTCAATGTTGTGAGATAGAAGAGCATCTTTTGTTGCCAACGCTTGAAATTAGTTCCATTGAACCTTTCAGGCTTTTCTCCATGAGACATACTCATGGCAGGAATGGTGCTTGTAGAAGCCATTTCTGATATACAAGAATAAAACTATTAATAAACCAATTAAATTTCTGTTTGTACAAAAAATTTAACAGAATTCAATCAACAAATTTTGTTTATAAAAATTTGTATATCACAAATCCAAATTTTGTTTACAATTTTTTATTTAAACAGTAACTAAATAATAGAACATATGATGATAATAGTATCTTACAACTACTTACGGTAATAAAATACAGAATTGCAAAATTACAAGGAACATATGATGACAACAAATACTTGCGGTAATTCTGAAGACATGCAGAACATATAACATACAACATGCATGTAATTAGTCACCATGTACTTTTCAAAAAATAACACAAAAGTACTGTATTCACACCTTTCCAGAAAATATGCATTTACGGTAATAAACCATGCATTTTATACAACATGCATTTTATACAACATGCATGTACGGTAATTAATTATATCTACTACTATTAAGGAATCTATGTTAATTAATAATAAAACATTCATGCAAAATTAATAATTGTCAAATTTTCTGACTAAACAGAAAATTCTGACTGAACGGAAGTGATATATTATATAATAACAGAATAGTATCTATTCATATGCAAATAATTTTCTATTTACATAAAACACTATTACACATACAGAATATATATAAACAAAATATTATATATACTATACGTATATATTTAAACAATATTAGAAATAACATAATATTATTAACAAGTGACATATGAACACTGTTTGCTTTTTGAGAGTGTGTATATAATCAGCTTTTCCTATTCTTTTATATAAGAAAGGAAAATAACACCAACGGTAATAATTAAAAAACCAACGGTAAACATGCAATACAGTAATTTATTAAACATGCAATGACATGCAATGATTAACGGTAAAGAAACAAATATAACAAGTGGCGTTCTTAACAGTAAAGGAACTTTATAATAATTCAAATTTTCTAAGCCTCAAACAGTAAAGGAACTTTAGAAAATACATAATACTATGTAACTCTATTTTGTTTGTTTGTTTGTTTTTTTTTTTTAAAACGATTTTCTGGTTTTAAAAAAAACAAATAACATAATACTACAATTAGAAATTATTAATTTATTATTTAGTACACCGTACAAGAAAAAAAATGAAAACCAAAAAAAATGAGTGACTTTAACTTTCCAAAATATCAATAAAGTGAATGAATGCCATTTTTCAGAAAACGAACAACTTAGTATTATATCACTATATAATAGACAATGCATGAATAGACATTAATGATTACAGATTGACAATTTAGTGGTTTTGTATTGTTTATCAAACAAGTACACATCAATTATCAAAAAAAAATTCAGTTGGTAACATGCAATTAACGAATTTCGTTGGTAATATGCAATTACATAATTCCAAATTTCTGCAATTAACGAATACGTATTAACATGCAATTAAATACTACTATATTTACAGAATAATAAATTTGCTTTAAGATTGTTATCTGTAATATATAGTATTATTTAATAATGCATATAAATATAATAATAATAAATTATGCAGAACATAAATAAAATAAATTCGAGTCCTTTGAATTCACAAAGTCTCCTTAAAGCAAATTTATTCCCCCACAGATGCTAAGGGTACTTGAATAATTGCTTCCCAAGATAAAACGGATTTCAATTCTTAATTAGTAGCATTACAAAATTAAGAATTCATCGAACCAATTTTTATGTTATGTACCGAACTTTTTCAATAATGATGCAAATGATGCATGTAATTACAACTTACTTAATGATACTGGAAGGAAATGAAGAGCAGCGCACTGCACACTTTGCCAACAGAGAATGGAACGGAAAACGGGAAAAACAAGGAACGGAACGGGAAATAATTAAGAACGGAACGGGAATTTTCTGATAGAACGGGGAACGGGAATTTTCTTCAGAACGGAACGGGACTGAAGTTTTCAGAACGAGAGGGAAAATTTGTTATTTACTAAATGCTTTCCCACACCGTTCATTTATAGGAAAATTAGCATATAACCGTCGTCAAAACGACGTAGTTTTGTGATGATAAAAAATATATATCACGAACCCGCCCGTCACGACCATGACCCGACCCGAGTCAATTTTCTCATTCAAATTCCATTTCTAACATGACCATCTAGGTTTAATTGATTTTAGATTTTGATTATTTTATAAAAATTTTGGATAATTGTATTTAATTTGACATTGATGGATTATCAACTAATTAATATATTGAAGTTAATTATTAGTGCTTTATTTATTATTTTAAAGTTTGTTGTGTTTTGCATGTAACCTTCATTTTCTATGCGGAAAGGGGGTCAAGGGCGGATCCAGAAATTTTTTTCAGCAAGGGCGGATTTTAACTAATTTTTTTTGTTTAAGTTAAATAAAAAAAACTTGAACTAATCATAATATTTTTTAATCATAATAATGTTTATAAATTACAATAAATATTCATAATCCAAACTAAAAAATAAATTTTAAATAAAAAACATTTAGATACAATTTAGAAACTTACATTGGTTACTTGTCATAATTCAATTTGAATTATATTTCAAATGCTCAAAGTCCCAAACCAAATTTATTTTTCTATATTCAAACAAAACCATGAATTAATTTCAAAACATAAAATAGTTTTGGTATCTTTTTATAAGTTTCAAATAAGTTTTACTTGGAATAAGTTTTACTTTAAATAAGAGAAACAAACTAACCAAAATTTATACTCAGAACACCAAAAATTATACAGGGACCATTAGTTAGATACAGAGAAGTAAAGTGATTATAACAACTAGAAATGAGGGGATGCTAAAGGCTCATAATTTTTTTTTTTTTTCATTTTCCATTATAAAATAAGGCAAAATCAGTGTAAGCTATCACAATAAAAGACAGAAACTACTCAACAAAAATGATCTCATTTTCAATTGAAGATCAAACAACCCAAAAACAAAAACTCAATCAAACCAAACGAAAAGTAACCACATTCAACCAAATCAATAACAAAAAAAAAATCAAACTTGAATCAACAATCCCTCACAGTTCACACACTTATATTCAAAACTAAAAATTATACAAAAAATACTTCTAAGATTTCACCAAACTTTAAAATAAGAAGATTTTTGTACTTGTATTTAGAATTGGTTTATAAATTTTTTTATCCTCCAAATTTAACTCATTCATTAATCTATCCCCTTAAATTTATTAATTTACATATCTGTCCTACCCCTATACCTATATAAAAAAATTCAACAGGGATAACTGTCTATGTTGTCACCCAATACAGATCCGCCCTTGAAGGGGTGTTACATAGCATCTCACCATCAACAAGAATTTTACCAGCACCAGAACAACGTCTATTATTTCAGAATATAAGACTATCAACTGAAATATATATTACCCCCATAACTGTATGTCCCATCTATACATCATTATACAATTTGTTACTCAAATCAACATATCTCTGCTATGGTGCATTTGAAATTTTCGCAATTACAAGAATCCCTAATTACTCCGTTGAAAATGCAATGGAATGTGAGATCAAATTCTCTTTTTTGATGTTGAAATGTAACTTTAATGGTACGAAATAAAAATACTATTGAGCTATTTAAATATTTGAAGGGGATTCATGAGCTTTCAGAAACACTTAATAAATGGCATGCATGGTGAACATGGCCAAAAGATGAAAAACCATCAGCTACACGATATAATAAGAGTGATTGTGACGCCCCCAAATTCAGACCACACTTGTCTCAAATTTGGTTGTCACGTGCTAACTCTAATAATCAATCAAAATCTCACACAACGGACTAATAGAATAATTTACATTGTTATAACATAATTATTCTTGTCCCAAAGTCTCGCAACCGTTACTAATACAATACAACTTAAATTAAACATAGCTTAATATAAATAAGTTCTTCTACAACAGAATAATAGTACATCCCTAGTACTAAGAAACTAACTATTCCAAAGCCTTATCTTTACCATTGTCCTTGCCAGAGGTTTCACCACGTTCTGCCTTAACTGAAAGTTTTAAAGAAAGCAAGGATGAGCAACAATTTTGCCCAGCAAGTAATATAGCAATAAGGGTGTTCAATGTAGTTTTAAATTTCTCAAGGGTACAACAATAATGATAGTTCAAATATAGCAAGAAGTATTGATGATTATCAACAATAGTCGCTATAGACAGAAAATATTAATAATATTCAACGATTAATCAATTCAAGATTTCAAAGTAATGAATACTGAGCATTCACTAAGGAATATGAACTTCTCTTAGAATTAACAGTAATAAACTGATAATTCTACAAAACGAGTACAACAGGTAATCAGCCTAAAGTACCCTATGTCATGTATAAAATTTAATCATTCTAATGTGCACACGTCGGTTCCCCGACAAATATATAATTCCCCTACCAAGAGGGTTGTTCATCTCAGTTGTAAGAGTCCGCACCAAGTTAATTTGGTTTGGATAGCTTTCGATTATATATCAATAGTCTAGCCGAATCAATGGCTTAGACAGTTTCCTTTTAAAATATATATGTGAATAATTATCGTTCGAAATCAAGGTTTGAAAACAATTTTATTTCTAAACTTACGAAGTATTAAGTCATGAGATATGAATCATACTTTCAAGGATTTACTTGTACAACCAATAATAGTACAAGCTCAAGTAATGTTCAATAAAGAGTAGGGTTCGAGTACTTGCCTCAAGCGTAGTTTACCAAAGTATAGTTTATCAACACTCTTTTAGAATCCTAGCATAATATAGTTATGCGTATAGGATAATCATTAGTTACGTATACTCATGCATGATATGTAAGTTTAAACGCACACATAAACGTCTAACTTAGTTGTATAATCTATACATACTACATCACATATCTTACATAATCATAGCACAAAATCAGTTTATAAGACATCATGAAATCAAACAACATAGTTCGTAATCCTCTTTTGACTCAACGTTCAAAAGTTTATAAACATATATCCACTTTATGATCTTTATCATTAGCATGCTTATAGATACATTCAATTACTGTATTTAAACATGTATTACATATTTAGATGACAATATAAACATACATCATATCTCAAATCCCAAACAGATTAGACAAACTGTTCTGCAGGATGGTGCAGATGCGCCCTGTCTAGGCTTAGGGGAGGCCCAGCTGCGTTATCCCCTAGCCAGACCAGAGTTGAGCCTTGCATTTCCTGTTTCTGTCCCATTCTTTAGCATACTTAGACATTTATACTTAACATGCATACATGCTAGAGGACTTTCCACAAGCGTATGACCATCTTAAGTTCACTTTTACATGTCATGGTCTTAGTTTAGAATTTCTACGGAATTAAGGCCAAATAGGGTCATGAAATCATAATGTGTACTAATTAGCCATATGTCCACATAAAGAGATTACATAATTTGTACTACGCATGCTTATAAGTGTTCACATCTTTTGTTCTTAGCTAGCATCGTTAATCACTTTAAAACATGTTTAAACTCATGCTTGAGTAACTGTGACGCCCCCAAAATAGGTATACATCACCCATTCTGAGTCGCCAAATACATGGTATAGAATCAAATACAACTTCATTAATACAATTATCATGCAAAATACGATAACACATATACTGTGAGTTTAAATACAAATATTGTCTAATAGACAGTATTCCAACTCAAAATGAGTCATCATTACAATTATTATCACACTATTTTATAAAATAGTTAGGACTGCTAACACAACTGACTGAATCACTCCATACTCTGGCCAGTACGTTCCTGCTATGTTCTCACCTCCTGAGAAGAAAAACGGAACAAAAAAAAAGGGTGAGCTCAACTAGCCAGTAAAGAATATTATGACTAAGATAATATATAACAAATTATCATTAGTCTTCAACAGAGAAAAATCTGATAGAATATAATAGACAACAAGTTTTAGATCAACAACTGCAGCGGAAATAGCAATCCATTAGAAGAGTCAAGTAGAGAATGGATTCTACTATCTTCTAAGATTTAAAAGTTCATCAATAATATTTTATCCCTGTAACATCAATCAATATACATCTTAAATCAAATATTTATCCTTGCACTACAGACCAAAGATATTCATTTGTATCACCAGTTGGTCATGTTCATCTCAATACCTGTTCATCTTTGCACTACGGGGCAAAGATATTCATCAGTTAA
Organism: Panax notoginseng; assembly: GCA_016801055.1. NCBI lineage: Eukaryota > Viridiplantae > Streptophyta > Magnoliopsida > Apiales > Araliaceae > Panax > Panax notoginseng. The sequence continues at coordinate 215,657,990 of CM029018.1, forward strand.
TCATTCATCTTTGCACTACAGGCCAAAGATATTCAGTAATATCATCATTTAGGACTGAGGATGATGAAAAATATCTTAAAAAAAACGAATCTAGTGAGATAAAAGATCAAAAATTAGGGATTCGTACTTTAGTTTATCCAAGTTCAAAAATGCTCTATAATAAATTATAGTGGAGTAAAATTCAAGAAATGAAGATCAAAACATGGGTACAATCAAAGATAGTAACCATAATAGACATCTTGAACAAAGAAGAGAAAATTTCATTTTTCTGTGAATAGTGCCGTATTCGTGAATAGTGTCGTATACGTGTTGAGATGAGCATTAGACAATATTTGTATTTAAACTCACAGTATATGTGTTGTCGTATTTTGCACGACAATTGTATTAATGAAGTTGTATTTGTTTCTGTACTATGTATTTGGCGACTCAGAATGGGTGATGCATACCTATTTTGGGTGCATCATAGTTGGTATCAGAGCTTAGGGATATGGTCTTTGGCGGAGATCGGGAAATAGAACTATGAGGGGAGAGACGAGTAAATCCTTCACTAGTGTGTCCTACCTAAGCTTATTTGGTATTTAATTGGTCGGTCAGAATATAGGGATAATATGTGGCATGTTAATTTGTTTAATTAACCCTTGTTTTATTGCAGTATTTGAGAATGGCAGCTGAGAATGTTAACAATGGAGTGAATGAGACTGTGGAGACACCTTTAATCCCCAACCAGGGGAACGTGCAACAGGAAGGTAATATTCCTCCTGTAAACAACACTACCGAACAAATGATGAATGATAGAATGTTTAAAAGTTTTTTGCAGTTCATGCAAAATCAAACGAGAGAGACTCGTGTTCAAAATACGGGTGGAAATGATAGCAATGCACGGCTTGTCACAGCCAAGTAGTTTAAAGAGTTGGGACCACCAGAATTTATGGGAAAGCCAGATCCGATCAAGGCGAAAACGTGGGTTAAACAAATTACCAAGATATTTGATGTCTTAGGATGCACGGAGGAACAGAAGGTTCCATTCACCACCTTTATGTTTCGTGGTGAGGCAGACTACTGGTGGGAGTCTGTGAAGCGTACCCAGCCAGCCGCACTCAATATGTCTTGGGAAACATTTCAAAAACTGTTTAATGACAAGTACTTTCCTGAAAGTATTCGTAATATAAAGGAGGTAGAGTTTATTAGACTGGAACAAAATAACAAGACGGTGTCTCAGTACGAGGCAAAGTTCATGGAGTTATCCAGGTTTGTACCTCATTTAGTAGAGAATGAGGAACGTATGACGCAAATATTTATGAGAGGTCTGAAACCCGAGATTCGGCAATATCTTATTTCTCACAAATTTTCTCTATAATCAGATGTTGTCAATAGGGCTTAATTATTAGAGCAAGATAATGAGTATGTTCAACCGAAGGACCAGAACCAGGGTCATACCGGTGGTAGCAGCCATCGAAACAATGATAACCAGCGGGGAGGAAAGAATACGGACAAAAGTGGTAACCACTAGGGTGGTAATCGTGGCCATGATGGTAGAAGAAGCGAGTCGGGGGGAGATTTCAAAAAGAGAAGGTACAACAATGATAACATGAAGGCGTCAGCACAAACATCAACTGTTTTTAGGGGAGGAGAACGATCACCAGTCGTTTGTTACAAATGCGGGAAAGAGGGACATATCAGCCCAAACTGCCCACAATAATCCAAGGTGTGTTATAACTGTGGAAAGGAAGGTCATATAGCTAGAGATTGCCTTGTAGCGAAACCAAGTCCAGCGGGGATGGTGATTCCAAAGGCTGTCCCAGACAAGTCAAAGACGGTGGTTCCTAGAAGAGCGTTTGTCATGACTGTCCAAAACGCGAGGAACCCGAACGAGGTGATCACGGGTAAGCTAATCATAAACTCTTGCGAAGTTTATACCTTATTAGATACCGGTTCTACCCATTCTTTTATTTCTCCTGCTTTTGCTCAACATTTGAACTTGACTCTGGAGAAATTAGACTTTGACTTATCTGTTGAGACTCCGTTAGGAGAAACTTTCATTACATCTACTGTTTATAAATCTTGCTTGATCCAAGTTGGTACCATCACATTACCTGTCGATCTTATTTCTTTGAAAATACTTACATTTGATGTGATTTTAGGGATTGATTGGTTAACTATTCATCATGCCAAAATTGATTGTTTTCGTAAGGTTGTTAGTTTTCATATTCCTAACCAACCTGTTATGCGAATTCAAGCAACCAAACCTCTAAAGTCAATCACTGTCATATCAAGCCATAAAGCTATTCGTTTATTGAAAAACGGATGTCAAGCTTTCTTAGCCCATGTCACGGACTTGAACAAAAACACGTCAGATTTGAATAATATTTCTATTGTTAGTGAATTTCCTGACGTATTTCCTGAAAATCTTTCTGGTCTACCCCCAGAACGTGAAGTTGAATTCTTTATTGACCTTGAACCTGGTACAAAGCCTATTTCTAAAACCCCATATCGAATGGCTCCTATTGAACTTCAGGAGTTAAAGGTCCAACTACAAGAGTTGTTGAACATCGGTTTCATTCGTCCTAGTACATCTCCTTGGGGTGCTCCTGTTTTATTCGTAAAAAAGAAAGAAGGGAGTATGCGACTTTGTATTGACTACCGAGAATTGAACCATGTCACCATCAAGAATAGGTATCCGCTATCTCGCATTGATGACATGTTCGACCAGTTGCAAGGAGCACAATTCTTTTCAAAGATCGATCTTCGTTCTGGATATCATCAGCTGAAGATTAAAACTGAAGATATTTCGAAGACTGCTTTTAGAACTCGGTACGGGCATTATGAATTCTTAGTCATGTCTTTTGGACTGACTAATGCTCCTGCTCCTTTCATGGATATGATGAACCGATTATTCAAGAAATATTTGGATCGGTTCCTTGTCGTCTTTATTGATGACATCCTCATCTATTCCAAAAGCCATAAAGATCATAAGCGCCATTTGAAGCTGGTCCTTCAAAGTCTTCGCGATAACAAGCTATATGCCAAGCTGAAGAAATGAGAGTTCTGGCTTGAGAAAGTAGCATTCCTTGGGCACGTGGTGTCAAAACACGGAGTATCTGTTGACTCGACGAAGATTGAAGCCATACAAAGTTGGGAGCAACCGCAGTCGGTGACCGAAGTACGTAGTTTTTTGGGCTTAGCTAGTTACTATCGGAGATTCATCAAAGGGTTTTCTCGAATTGCTACTCTGTTAAGTCAGCTAACTCGGAAAGATACAAAATTTGTATGGAGCGAGGAATGCGAGAAGAGTTTCCAAGAGCTCAAGAGGAGATTCATTTTGGCACTTGTCCTAACAATACCATCTGGTTCGGATGGATTTATTATCTACAGCGATGCTTCAGGCAAAGGGTTAGGATGTGTTTTCATGCAACATGGGAAAGTCATAGCCTATGCCTCGCGACAACTCAAAGAATAGGATAGGAATTATCCTACTCATGATCTGGAGTTGGCAGCAATCGTTTTCGCATTGAAGATCTGGAGACACTACCTGTTTGGGGAGAAAGTGGAGATCTATACAGATCATAAAAGCCTCAAATATTTCTTCACCCAAAAGGAACTCAACATACGGCAACGATGTTGGCTCGAGCTGTTGAAAGATTACGATCATACCATCCAATACCATCCTGGAAAAGCGAACGTAGTAGCTGACGCATTGAGTAGAAGATCATATGCGGGTACGAGTGCGATATTGTTAATGCAAAAACCCATTTGGTATGACTTGCAAAGGATGGAGATAGAGTTAGAGACTCCAGGAACCCACGTGATGATGTCAAATATACGAGTAAAACCGACTTTAATCGATAAAGTTAAAGCTGCTCAAACTGTGGACCTAGAGCTGATGCATATGAAGAAGAAAGTGCAAAAAGGTGCTGTTTTAAAAGCAAGAATCGATGAAGAAGGAAAACTTTGAGTCAACTCCAGACTTTGTGTTCCTAACGATTCTGACTTGAAGCATAGAATCATGATGGAGGCACACAACACACCATTTTCAATCCATCATGGGAGTACCAAAATGTATCATGATCTTCGACATATATTTTGGTGGAGCAATATGAAGAGAGAGATCGTGGAGTTTGTCTCGAGGAGTTTAACTTGTCAACGTGTAAAGGTGGAGCATCAAGTGCCAAAGGGTCCATTGCAACCACTTGAGATTCTGAAATGGAAGTGGGAACACATTACTATGGATTTCGTTACGGGTCTTCCCAAGGTTTCTCAAGGCATAGATGCGATTTGGGTTATTATTGATAGATTAACCAAGTTTGGTCATTTCTTACCTATACGGGAGACTTATTCCCTTGAACGTCTTGCTCGTATGTACGTGTATGAGATTGTGAGATTGCATGGCATGTCAGTATCCACAGTTTCGGATCGTGACCTAAGATTCACTTCACAATTTTGGTTTAGCTTGCAGAAAGCTATGGGCACGGATTTACGATTCAGTTCGGCATACCATCCTCAAACGGACGGGCAATCAGAAAGGACTATTCAAAATCTTAAAGATCTATTAAGACTCTGTGTCCTAGATTTCAAAACAAGTTTGTAAGAACCCGAATTTTTAAAAAATATTAAAATAAGAATTTAGTAAATAAAATTCTTAAGTGTGAAATGGGTTCGAATAAAAATATTTATGTGATACGAGGTATGTAGGAATGTGTTACATAGGGTAATATGAACCATGTAATATGTGATTTTTGTGATTAATAAATATATTATTTTTATATATTGTTATTGATCGCAGAGATAATTCAGTTGAGATAAAAGAAGTGGATAAAATTTCATATCGATATTAAATAGTTTATAGGATTATTTTATCATAGTAAGTGGATGGCGTATAATTGTCATTTTCTTGTGTGTGTGTACTAATAACTGGTATGATTATAATATAGGTTATTGATAGTACGTAAGTTATCCGCGAATGAGTTTGGATAGTGAAACATGAGTTAGTTGAGAGAATTAACTAATAAGAATAAATATTGGTTAATTGATAGTTGAGAGTTATGTTATGGAATAATATAATGTGTATGTTAAACCTTAAATAACTATGGTAATATAGTACAAGGTTTAATTTACTGAAGTAAAGGAGTGAATTAATATGTGTGTTGAATATATGATACTTTATATATGTTACTCAGAATGGTAATATGTGAGAAAGTCTAATGTACGAATAACGTTAAATATATATACGTTATTAAAGGGAGACATAAATCATTATATCTTTAAATGGATATTTAATATTTGAAGGAATTGTTTTGGGAACAATTTATAGAGGGAGAGAGAAATAATAATTATATATTTCTAATAGAGGATATTAAAATAATTTCTAATATTGAGTTATTTTAATAAAAGGAGGAAATATTATTTTTGAATAATAATATTACCTTATATATTTTTGTATGAGGTATGATTAATAATATAGTAAATATATTAAAACGTATTTGCTATATGTAAATAAATTGATGGAAATAATTTATAATAATAGAAAATTAACTTATTATCTATTTTCTATATATAATATATGTACATGTGTCGTACATATAGTTAATTGATCATATTATATTAAAAATAATATCTTGAGACAATAAGCAAATTAATTTCTAATTGTAAATGTCTTTATTCGGAGAAAATATAATATTTATGTTATGACAAAATACATAATTTCTAATATATTTTCAAGGGAGTTAATTAATGAAAGAAAACTAAGTTATTTTAATATATTAAATAACTTAAGTTATTATTTTATCGTGGATGTTATCATTTAAATAACTAATGAAGTATATATTAATTATTATAAGCGTAAAGATTATACTTATAATTAATTAAGGTAGTTTAGCATTTAAATGCTTGATTCACACAAATATTATATTGAAAGAATAATAAGTGTAGAGAATGGGAGAAGCTTAAGATCGAGCTTGTGAAATATGCATAGTGTGGCAAAGTGAAGGAATAAGCATTCGTTAAATAATGTAATGAATAAATAATTGAAGGAATTAATTTGTATGTGCAATGATTATATATTATATAGTAGCTACATCTATATGATATGAAATGAAGTGTGACACTTCAATGGTAACTATATAATATAGGAAGTATTTGAATACTTATGTGTAAAGATTAGTATGTTAGCATTATGTACAAGTGAGATAATAAAATGTAACATGGTGCAATAGATCACTTCCATGACCATGTTATAAGATGTAATGTTGAGAATAATGTTATTTAATTTGTGAGATTATATTATTATAAGTTTGTGAGCTATTAATTACTAAGTTCACATAATTATGTCTTGTGTGGCATAACTAGTGAAGTTAAATCAAATGGGGATTTAATGGGAAAATAAATGGTGAGTTCATAAATAATTGATATTAATTATCATTATGATAATTGGGTATATTTGACATGATAAATTTTATAGAAAACAATATTGGTGCCCAACTAAGTTATATTCTAGTCTAATGTAACTATTATTTAAAATAATCAAATGTACATGGATTATATAATTCTATGTGAGTGGGTGTATATGTATGCACATTTGGAGAAAAATATCAAATAACTCATGTATGCTAATAGTGGTTGTCTAAATGCTAAGCATTAGAGAGTTGTCCCATTTTTTGAGTCTCACCTCATGTATCACGTGAATAGGCCATTGGCCTAGCCTACCTCTTCAACTCTCAAGCTTAGTGAAATGAAAAAAGCTAGCTAGCTACCTTGCTTCTTCTTCTCCAAATCCATAGCTTCCAAATGATGCAGAGGGGAGTGGGTTGATTTGATTTTCCACCAACTTCTCCTTAACCACCATCTTCTTCCATCTCCCATTGGATTCAATCTTTGAGTAAAGCCATGGTCTAGGTAAGAGATTCTCTATAAATTGGAGCCTTCTCTTCTCTAATTGGGTTGATTGGGTTCTTGATGAGTTCTATATAGAGAGTAAGTGGAAATTAGAGTAAGCAATCTGAGATTGGAAGATTGAAGAGCAATAGTTAGCCAATCAAGCATTAAGAAGGTAACATCCCTCTATGTGTTCTTAACTTCAAGTTTTACAAAGTTCTTAGAAAAAGTAGCTTTTGAGTCATAAAATTGATGGCTAAGGGTTGTTATAATACATGAATTGATGCTAGACATCGTTAATATGGTTGAATACGAAATCAACAGAATTTAAACGAACCAATTTGGTTTAGAAACGAATTCGTAGCGAATGATTTCGCTAAATTGTCCAAAATATTATAGATTCATATTTGGGTTAGTTAATGTTTATGTTAGTTGATGGGTATTATAGTATGTTGTAGTTCTATGAATTATGAATCCATAGAATCGAAAACGGACTAAATTGGACATGTATAACTCAAATTATGAAGGTTAGAAAGTAGTTTGGCTTGTTAGCTCATAGCAGGGCATGAAATTTCCCACTTACAGCAGCTAGGCCCGTCCGGCGGGCTATTTTTAGGGCAAGACACCCGCCCCGGTGGGGGGTGGTTTGACTTCCAACTGCTGAGAAAATTTGACAGAACATGTTTTGCTAAAACGGCCATAACTTTTTCTTACGAACTCCGATTGAGGAAATTCAAGATGATTCGGAATGAGAACGAATAGACCTACAACTTTTATTCTTTAAGTTTTTCTATTTAAGGTTAGCAGGAAAGGTCAAAATAGTCATCTTTGTGACTATTATGTAATCGAAGGCCATCGGAGGGCGTCGAGCGAGCACATACGCAAGTATAGTGCTCCCGACGACGGAATATGTTATTCTAAGTGATAAAACATAAATATGCATGATAATAGACATGACATATAAGATTTTCTTACTCATTATAGAATGCTTTAGCATGACTTAGTATGTGTTTTGAAAAGAAACTTGGAGTTTTGGAAAATGAATATTTACTAACCTTGAGTCTTTGAAGTTATAATATTTTAACACATACATCTTGTTGAGTTATGAGTATACTTAAGAATGAGAAGTGATTTAAAGTTACTTTACTTATTATCAACTTACAATAGCTTAGTGTTGGTGAATTTAGCTATTACCAAATCGCGCGCAAGCATACGCGGTCCACAAGTAATATAAGTAAGTAAAGTGTCGAACCCACGAGGACAAAGTCTTAAAGGAAAACAAATACTAAGGTAAAGTCGCTACTAATCTTATCTAAACAAGTAAATTACGATGTTGGTTAAGCTATATGATTAAAACTGAAAGACAAGAGAAATGGTTGTGCTAGGAAATCAAGATAGGAATACAACTCCCCTAATGCGTCTCCTAATCTCCTAAGTCTCCACATTACAAACGAATCAAGGAATGGTCAACCGAGAAAAGTAATTACGCATAAGTTTCTGCCGAAGGTCACATGCACATCCCTAACCGGCTAAAACACAATATGTCTATTGGTGACAATAACTCGGTCAAGGTCATTAAGCTAAGTCTCAAGGTCACACAAGGCACATAGAGATATGTCTATCCTATGAGCATAATATGCACACATTCCATAGTCATGGTCATAACAGGTGTTGCTGTAATTAAAAGCTAGATAATAACATTCATTTGTCAATAACCATTATTATCATTACCAAAAACTCTGTCAAGCAATCAGTCATTAAATACAAAATACAACAACCCATTCCAAAATTATTCATTATATAAAATAGGAGAGAAAGTTGGTCAGGCTAAACAAAAGGTTACATTGCACTCCTAAAGATGGAGTTAGTTCATAACTATGGTACTAACACGCATTTTTAATACATTACACATTATCAGACAAATACAAGGAATGGAAGATTTGGAATAAGAAAACCCTGTTAAAGTATTCTTGCACCAAATCTTCTCTTCGTGAGTAGAACTCTGAGTTGTAGGCTGAATGCAATAACTCTTCTTCCCTTCACGAGCTTCTTTCTCTTCTAGAAAAACAGAGAATAAATTCCTAGTCTCAGCTGTAACCCCTTTTTATATCTCTGATGTTCGATGATAAATGCAGCGGCGTCTCTTTGTATTTATATGAGTCACGTCCTTTTCTAGGTCATTAAAGGCGCTACACTGTTTGGACACCGGAGGTAGCGCTGAGGCACGAGCATCGGTGCCGGGGCGCAATAATCAGCGTCGGGGCGCCATCTTTGGCGCTGGGGCGCCGACCTGGCGCTGGGTTGAGGCGCTGGGGCGTCGACTTTAGGTGTGGGGCAGCGCCGAATTGCAGAAAGCTAACATAATTGGCGCTGTGGCGGTAGGCATTGGTGCCGGGGCGCCGAGTATGGCGCTGGGGCGCGAACTCAAAGAGTGACATTGGCGCTGCGGCGCCAACACAGGGAAAATGACATGAAATGCCAGAAACCAGTACTTAGACATAATAACCCTCAAAATATACTCAAAATATACTGAAAACTAAATAAGAGACTGAAAACAGACATTAGATTAAGCCACAAAGGAACTGATTCGTAGGTATAAAATCCACTCATCAACTACCCCCAAACTTAAGCTTTTGCTTGTCCTCGAGCAAACTAACAAAGACTCGTACCCATTATTGCACGAGACGGATGAAGACTAAATTTAACAACTAAAAAAATGGCCCCTAAACCCAACAAAAATCATATACATACTCTGAGAATAGGGCAAAACGCCTATGAAAGAGGGCTTAAAGTCAAACGATAACCATGAGACTGTAATAGATCCATACAGTGTGTGTGTGCAGACTAAGCATCTAACTAACCATAGCCCAAACTCAGATCACATAATTGACTGCGATACTAATAAGCATACTATGCAACTCACATGATTAACAAGCAAAAAGACAAGACGCAGAACACGAAAGTATTAAAAGTTCTATCAAAGAAGCAATATCAGACTCAGACAGTTCTTGATTACTTTGAGGCTAAACAGAGCACCCATTAGCAAGCTTTCGATCAATGACTCCCAAGCCAGAAAGCTTTAAGGCATTAGGTGTAAAACACCCCTAAGAATCTAATAACTCAAGCACAAAGGCCATGTAAACAACATAAGTCTACAATTGATATTACCAGCCTACGTTTATGGGCGAGTGCGTTTTCACGCTCCATCTTAACCCACCGTAGGACTGTTATTAAATTTTTTTTATTTTTTATTTTTTTTATTTTTTTTTTCCAAAAGTGCACAAGCTTCTAAGTCTTTAATTACCCTGACATCAACAGAGCTTTAAATAACAAACAAATTTATATCATAGTAAAAAGACAACCTAAATCTGGACACACAACTAGTAAAGACATTTGGTCAGTGCTTTCAATATATCTAAAACACATGCCCCAAATTCTCATAGAATTGCCACTAGCCTAAGAGAATGATGTAATTAATTGATGTTCGACAAAAGCCACAAACAACACTTACCGTTAACTACCCTAGCCCAACATATAGACAGTTACAAACTCGGGGCTAGTTTTAATTACAAAGCAGCAGGCAAAAAATATAAACTATAAAGCACCCTTACAATCACAGGGCAAAGCCATAACACATGGCATCAAGTATACCAATTAATCAGTGAAAACCCCAAAAAAATTTAGGTTATAGGCAAACAAAATATGACTAAGTCAAGATATTTCCAAACAAAAGATATATCCACAAGCATGCATTCGATTGTATACACATGCATCCAAAAACAAACAGCTTTATCACAATAATAAACACGATAGATATATTAAATCTAACACGTAAGTCTGGGGCTATCAAGCCCAAATACTCCACTCCAAATCATAAACAAACTTAACCATAGCAGTTTAAACATTAACACTATCACAATTCATATATTAAATAGATAAAAGGAAATCTCCCCCCAAACTTGCTAATGGCCAGTGCCCTCACTGGCCTCCTTCATCACCGTCCGCTCCTTCATCACCCAACAGCACATCATCATCGCCATCAAAACCAAACAGCACATCATCATCGGCACCCTCATCACCAGCTGCACCCTCATAAGCATCATCATCGCCATCATCCTCCACGTTCACCGGTTCATCAGCGCGTGCCCTCTAAGCAGGAAAAAATTACGGCGGATAAGGGGCGTAAATTAGAGGAGCAGGAAACGAGAAGGACATAAAATCTGCATCATCGCCCCCCTGAGCAGAATGGATGATTGAGAGCGTGTTTCCGAATTCGGCATGAAAGTGGTGGAATTAATTATGCCACCCGGCGACATGGTCAATCTTGCAGTGGAGGAAACTCAGGCTATTCAGAATTTTCGTGAGTGCCCCAGCATGAACATTTTCAAAGGACGGGTGCTCGGGCACTTGCGAGGAGGTGCCCGCCTCAGTGGATGGTGGTGGGTCACTGACTGGCGGCGGCTGAGGTGCTGGCAGAAATCCTGCTCCGCGGGGATGCGATGGTGCTCCATCCCAGACTGTATAGTGGCTAATGAGATGATGATCAATAACGAACATTAGAGGCAGGGTGACATCTTCTTTCTCCCACTGAACGCCCGCCCGTTTGCAAAGGCAGGTAATAAGAGACGGGTGCGAGAGACCAGACATTACTTTGCTCTTAATAGCCTTTTTGATGGACTCGTTGATTAACACTCCAACATCGATGCTCAAACCGTTCACAATGGCGTAGAGCAGAGTCGCCCTTTCCCGAGTCACATCGCTCACATGTTGGGTGGGCATAATATTCCCACATATAAAAGCGTACCATGCCTTTCCATAACGGCTGAGGGCCTGATGAGGGAATGATGTTCTTTCAGCACTGTAATCATTTGTTTTCCATACCGTTCCAGGTTTACAGAGCTTGCTAGCAATTTTGTCAGTGTGGTAGCCCCGTATCCCATTCTCGCGATAATCACAGCGGTCAAAATTGGTGGTCCCATAAACTGCATTGATAGCCTTACTATCAAAAGGAATTAATTTGCCCCTCACTGGCAAAGCCGGCGGACCATCAAGAACGCAATTAGCATAGAATTCCTTTACCACTACAACCATGGCAGATTCCGGCGGTTTGGTGAAATGCACCCATTTCATCTTAGATATCATTGCATTCATCTCGTCGTCCAATTTTTCATCCGGCCGAAGCCCTCGCTCAGGCACTAGACTTCGAGATAAAAAGTTTTGAGTGTACCTCTGATATCCCTCCTCTGTTGGAAACTTGATATCATCCCAAGTCGGAGCACGGGCTCGGGAAGAGGATGGAGGAGGGCCAATACTTGTTCTCGGACGCTTAGAGGCCATTATAATTAAAATCAAAAATGAGAGATTTAGCACAGGAGGAACGGTACCGTAGGCTTTGACTGACTCTAGTTAAATAGAGAGGAGAGAAGCAATGGTTGAAATAGTAATCGGTGGGTTGGTCGCTCAAATAGTAGGAAACGGCCGATGGTTGACACAAGGGAGAGATAGAGACGCGTCGCTTGGTGATCTGGTAAGAATTTAGACAAGTTCAGCAAAACAATTTAACTAAACACGCTGTCGGCGCTGGGGCGCCAAGCATGGCGCCGGGGCGCGAGAGCTAACCCATATGGCGTTGGGGCGCGACATATGGCACCGGGGCGCGAGTTGTGGCTGACCATGGAGCTGGGGCGTCACTCGCAAGTTGACCGGAGCGCCACAAGACAGAAACTTTGATTACCACTGGCGCTGGGGCACGAGATATGGGAGCTGGGGCGCTAACCGCAGCGTTGGGGCGCCGCTTTAGAAAATTTTAAACTCAGCCCTGCACAATGGACAAACGAGCATTATCGCATAGCAATCAAAACCAACATCATATTCACAAGCTAAGCTAAAGCCCAACCTGAAGTAAGGCTCTATAAACATGCACTTCTAAAAATAGAAACTTACTTATATACTATCATATTATGCAGAACACAGCTTCTATCCTATAAACTACAGACACTAACTAAACAAGCAAAATTAAACGAAGGTAATAAAGATGAAAATAATTTGTTGATATTGAGATGGGGATGCCTTCCATCAAGCGCTTGATTTAGAGTCATCGGCTTGACTATCTTCCCGTCTTACACCGGGTCTCCCAATGCGATGGAGGTATTCTGCCGGTCGACCTCGCCGCCCCAGTAGTGCTTTAACCTCTGCCCATTGACTTTGAAGATAGTGTCGGAATTCGGGTCCTCAACCTTTATTCCCTCATGGGGATAAACCTTGGCAACTGTGAAGGGCCCCGACCATCGGGACTTTAGCTTCCCAGGAAATAACTTTAGACGAGAATTGAACAGAAGAACCTTCTGGCCCGGTTCAAAGTGTCTATCATCGATTTTCTTGTCATGCCACCTCTTGGTCTTCTCCTTGTACAACTTAGCGTTTTCATACGCTTGCAGATGAAACTCATCTGATTCATTCAGTTGTAACAGCCGCTTTTCACCGGCTGCCTCAAGATCAAAATTGAGCTTTTGAATAGCCTAGTATGCATTGTGCTCCAATTCAACTGGGAGATGACATGCCTTACCATAAACAAGCTTATGTGGAGACATTCCGATAGGCATTTTATAAGTTGTTCGGTAGGCCCATAATGCATCATCAAGCTTCTTAGACCAGTCCTTACGGTTTGGGTTAACAATCTTTTCTGAGATTCGTATCACCTCCCGATTCGAAATTTCAGCTTGACCGCTGGTGTGTGGGTGGTAGGCAGTGGCGATCTTATGGGTCACCCCATACTTGGCTAGAAGGGCTTCAAAGTATTTGTTACAAAAGTGCGACCCTTCATCACTGATGATAGCCCGAGGTGTGCCAAAACGAGTGAAAATATTCTTCTTAAGGAACTGAAGCACTGCCTTAGCATCATTAGTCGGCAAGGCAACTGCTTCCACCCACTTTAAGACGTAATCCACTGCCACAAGGATGTAGAGATTGTTAAAAGAGGATGGGAATGGTCCCATGAAGTCGATTCCCCATACATCAAATAACTCAACTTCTAGGATATTCTGCAATGGTAACTCATGCCGTCTTGATATAGTGCCTACCCGTTGGCATCTGTCGCAGTGCATCATATATGCGTGTGCATCCTTGAATAGGGTGGGCCAATAAAATCCTAATTGAAGCACCTTAGCAGCAGTTCGTTAACCTCTAAAATAACCCCCATAGTTTGAAGAGTGGCATACCTTCAATTTCTTCTTCAGGCAAACATCTACGCAGAATCTGATCGGAACACTGCTTGAACAGGAATTGCTCATCCCACAGATATTGCTTGGCATCCTTAAGGAATTTCTTCCTTTGTTGATAGCTCAGATTTTGGGGAAGAACTTGGCAAACAACATAATTTGCGAAGTCTGCATTCCACGGCACCTTGCCATTAACCACAAAAAGTTGCTCGTTCGGGAAAAAATCATTTATGGCTTTTTCAGCGTCTTTCGAGGGCATATTATTTTCCAATCTTGACAAGTGATCGGCAACTTGGTTTTCTGTTCCCTTCTTATCTAGGATTTCCAAGTCAAACTCCTAAAGAAGAAGAACCCACCTTATCAATCTCGGCTTAGCATTCTTCTTTTCTATCAAATACTTGATGGCTGAGTGATCAGTGTATACAATCACCTTCGTTCCAATGAGGTAGGAACAGAACTTGTCAAAAGCATAAACCTCCGCCAGCAGCTCCTTCTCAGTAGTGGTGTAATTTAACTGAGCGTCAGTCAATGTCTTGCTAGCATAATAAATGGTGTGAAAGACCTTCTCCCTTCTCAGGCCCAACACTGTCCCAATAGCAAAGTCACTGGCGTCGCACATCAGCTCAAAAGGGTAGGCCCAGTCTGGAGCTACCACAATAGGTGCCGAGACAAGCCTTTTCTTTAATAACTCAAAAGCGCTTAGGCAGGCGGCATCAAACTAAAAAGGCTGATCCTTTTCCAGAAGAGTGCACAATGGTTTGGTGATGCACGAGAAGTCCTGAATAACCCTTCTGTAGAATTTGGCGTGCCCGAGGAAACTCCTTACCCCTTTTACTGAGGTGGGCGGTGGAAGGTTATTGATCACATCTATCTTTACCTTATCAACCTCAATTCCGCCGACTGAAACCCGATGACCCAAAATAATGCCCTCTTCGACCATTCTCCCAATTTAGCACCAGGTTGGTTTCGACACATCAATGGAGAACGACAATTAAATTTGTCAAGCGGTTGTCAAACGAGCTCCCAAAAACTGAGAAGTCATCAATGAAGACCTCCAAGGTCTTTTCAACCATGTCAGAGAAGATTGACATCATACACCGCTGGAATGTTGCGGGAGCATTACATAGCCCGAAAGACATTTTTCGGAAGGCAAACGTCCCATAAGGACATGTGAATGTCGTCTTCTCCTAATCTTCAGAAGCAATGGAAATCTGATTGTACCCCAAGTACCCATCAAGCAAACAATAGTATTCGTGCCCTGCCAATCGGTCAAACATCTGATCAATGAATGGAAGGGGAACATGATCCTTACACGTTGATTTGTTCAATTTCCTATAATCCATGCACACTCTCCACCCGTTCACTGTCCTTGTGGGAATTAGTTCGTTGTTCTCATTGGACACAACTATCATCCCGCCCTTCTTGGGCACACACTGGATTGGACTAACCCAAGGGCTATCGGAGATGGGGTAGATAATGCCCGCATCTAGCAACTTAATGATCTCTTTCTGAATGACCTCTTTCATAATGGGATTCAGCCGCCTCAGATGCTCTATAGATGGCTTTGAGCCTTCCTCGAGAAGAATTTTATGCATGCATAGAGTCGGGCTGATCCCTTTTATATCAACAATAGACCACCCCAAGGCTGCTTTGTAGCTCTTGAGCACAAGCAACAGCTTTTCTTCTTGACATTTTGTTAGAGAAGTAGAAATTATCACAGGTAATGAAGATGAATTTCCTAAATAAGCATACCTCGGGTGAGCAGGCAGGGGTTTAATCTCAAGGACAGGAGGCTCGATGATTGACGGCTGAGCCTTGGAAGTAGATGCCTCATTATCATTCAAAGACTCGAACTGGCGGTGAAATTGCTTTGACCTTTGAGGTTCATCAAGCCACATGGCACATTCCACATGTGATGGTTCTTTCGTAGTACTAGCCCCAGTCAAAGTAGCTTCCAAAGGGTCTTGAATGCACGTTTCTGAGAATACCCCCTTCACTGAATTATCAATTGTATTTATCTGGAAGCAATCCTCAGGTGTATTAGGATACTTCATAGATCGAAAGACACTGAAAGTCACTTCCTGATCATGAACTCTCATTGTTAGCTCCCCTTTTTGGACATCAATCAAGGTCCTCCCAGTTGCCAAGAACGACCTTCCCAATATTATCGGGACCTCCCTATCCTCCTCAAAATCAAGGACTATGAAATCCGCAGAAAATATGAACTTGTTTACCTTCACTAACACATCCTCCACAATTCCCTTCGAGTATGTCAGAGATCTGTCGACCAATTGAAGGGTGACATTTGTCGGCTTGGCTTCATTTAGGCCCAGCTTTTTATAGATGGAGAGGGGCATCAAGTTGATGCTAGCCCCTAAATCACATAGAGCCTTCCCAATAAACTGGTCCCCAATGGTGCACGAGATTGTAAAACTTTCCGAATCTTTTAGCTTCGGCGGAAGCTTGTTTTGAAGGATGGCACTACACTCTTCTGTCAGTGCCACCGTCTCATAGTCCCCCATTTTTCGTTTCTTGGATAGAATGTCCTTCACGAACTTGACGTAACTTGGCATTCCCTCCAATGCCTCTGCAAATGGGATGTTTATGTGCAGTCTTTTGAACACTTCCAAGAATTTGGAAAACTGCTTATCCAATTTCTGTTTCTGCACCCGCTGGGGGAAAGACAACTAAGGGAGAGGCTGGTTGACCAAAGTCGTTGGAGGAGATGTTGTTGAAGGCCTATCTTGACCACTTTCTTCACCCCCATTTTTCTTAGCACTCTCCTTCACAGGAGGTTCCTCTTCTAGCACTACCTCATCTTCCCCAGGAATACCCTCTCCATTTTGCACTTTAGTGGTTCTCCCACTTCTGAGGGTTACTGCTTTACACTGCTCCTTGCCTTCCCATTTTGGGTTGACATCAGTGTCACTAGGTAATGCGCCTGGTGGGCGACTGTTTAAAGCAGTAGCTAACTGTCCCATCTGTACCTCAAGATTCCTAATGGAGGCCTCTTGATTGTTACTTCTGGTTTCGTTCTGGGCTATGTACCTAGACAGAAGATCTTCTAAACTAGGTTTCCTTTCCTGTTGAGGCGGAGGATGGTGAAACTGGTGCTGAGTGCTCTATGGCTGTGGGTTGAACTAATTCTGAGGTTGGAATCCTGGAGGGTTAGCATAATTCTTTCTGGTAGATGAAGGTTGAGGTGGGTTAGGGTTGGAACTGTTGTTATTGTTGTTGTTGCTGCCCCATAAGAAGTTTGGATGATTTCTTAAACTCGGGTGGTAATGAGTGGGAAGACTGGTATTTTTTTGCCGTCCGTAGTTGGAAACAAATTGAACTGACTCAGCGCTTATCGCACACTGATCAGTTGGGTGGCTCCCTTCACATAATTCACATTGAACCACGACACTCTGCATGTTGTGAACCACTGAAGGTCCTATGGTGTCTAGCCTTTTCGTAAGCGCTGCTACCTGAGCCATTAACGAAGTGAAAGAGTCCACTTCATAAACCCCCGCTGCTCTTCTTGGGGATTGCCTATCATTCAGCCATTGGTAATTATTGGCCGTCATTGTCTCCACCAGCTCATATCCGGCTGTGTGGTTTTTGGCCATGAATGCCCCTCCAGATGCGGCATTAATACTCGAATGAGTAGATCTAGACAACCCATTGTAAAAGGTATGGATGGGAAGCCATTCTAGAAGACCATGGTGTGGGCATTTCCTCAACAGATCCTTAAATCGCTCCCACGAGTCATACAAGGATTCGGATTCAAACTGAACAAAGGACGTGATGTCATGCCTGAGCCTAACTGTTTTGGCAGGCGAAAAGAATTTTGCCACAAATTTTTGTGCCAAGTCGGCCCCCATGTAGTGATGGAGCTAGACGGAAGTGAATGAAGCCAGCTCTTGGCTTTGTCCCTTAATGTAAATGGAAACAACCAGAGTCTGATGGCATCATCAGACACTCCATTGCATTTAAATGTATCACAGATCTCCACAAAATTTATTAGGTGATCATTGGGGTCGTCATTCGGCAGTCCCCCAAACTGAATGTTGGTGCACATTTGAATGGTGCCCGGCTTGATCTCGAAATTATTGGCTTGGATGGCGGGCCTTTGAATGCTCGCCTGGAGATCGTCAATACGAGGCATAGCGTACTCCCTTAGAGATTTCTGAAGTTCCTCAGCCATAATGATAGGGGCAGGTATGTCCTCGGGTTTTTCTCTCCGCAGTCGTCTGAATGTTCTTTCAACCTCGGGATCGAGAGGAATTATATTTCGTCCCTTCCGAGGTGGCATAAACAATAAGGACTACTTGAAAAGATAAATTAAACAGAAAATTCAGTTTAAAGTAAGATCGTAATGACTTAGTTTTAATAATGTAAAACAATTAATTCTAAGTCCCCGGCAACGGCGCCAAAAACTTGTTGGTGAATTTAGTTATTGCCAAATCACGCGCAAGCATACGCGGTCCACAAGTAATATAAGTAAGTAAAGTGTCGAACCCACGAGGACAAAGTCTTAAAGGAAAACAAATACTAAGGTAAAGTCGCTACTAATCTTATCTAAACAAGTAAATTACGATGTTGGTTAAGCTATATGATTAAAACTGAAAGACAAGAGAAATGGTTGTGCTAGGAAATCAAGATAGGAAAACAACTCCCCTAATGTGTCGCCTAATCTCCTAACTCTCCACATTATAAACGAACCAAGGAATGGTCAACCGAGAAAAGTAATTACGCATAAGTTTCTGCCGAAGGTCACATGCACATTCCTAACCGGCTAAAACACAATATGTCTATTGGTGACAATAACTCGGTCAAGGCCATTAAGCTAAGTCTCAAGGTCACACAAGGCACATAGAGATATGTCTATCCTATGAGCAGAATATGCACACATTCCATAGTCATGGTCATAATAGGTGTTGCTGTAATTAAAAGCTAGATAATAACATTCATTTGTCAATAACCATTATTATCATTACCAAAAACTCTATCAAGCAATCAGTCATTAAATACAAAATACAACAACCCATTCTAAAATGATTCATTGTATAAAATAGGAGAGAAAGTTGGTCAGGCTAAACAAAAGGTTACATTCCACTCCTAAAGATGGAGTTAGTTCATAACTATGGTACTAACATGTATTTTTAATTCATTACACATTATCAGACAAATACAAGGAATGGAAGATTTGGAATAAGAAAACCCTGTTAAAGTGTTCTTGCACCAAATCTTCTCTTCGCGAGTAGAACTCTGAGTTGTAGGCTGAATGCAATAACTCTTCTTCCCTTCACGAGCTTCTTTCTCTTCTAGAAAAACAGAGAATAAATTCCTAGTCTCAGCTGTAACCCCTTTTTATATCTCTGATGTTCGATGATAAATGTAGTGGCTTCTCTTTGTATTTATATGAGTCACGTCCTTGTGTAGGTCATTAAAGGCGCTACACTGTTTTGACACCGGAGGTAGCACTGAGGCGAGAGCATTGGCGCCGGGGCGCGATAATCAGCGCCGGGGCGCCATCTTTGGCGCTGGGGCGCCGACCTGGCGCTAGGCTGGGGCGCTGGGGCGTCGACCTTAGGTGTGGGGCAGCGCCGAATCGTAAAAAGCTAACATCATTGGCGCTGGGGCACGAGACATTGGCGCCGGGGCGCCGAGTGTGGTGCTGGGGCGCGAACTCAAAGAGTGACATTGGCGCTGCGGCGCCAACAAAGGGAAAATGACCTGAAATG
Source organism: Panax notoginseng (assembly GCA_016801055.1). Taxonomy (NCBI): domain Eukaryota; kingdom Viridiplantae; phylum Streptophyta; class Magnoliopsida; order Apiales; family Araliaceae; genus Panax; species Panax notoginseng. Next base: position 215,677,803 of record CM029018.1, read on the forward strand.
CCAGAAACCAGTACTTTGACATAATAACCTTCAAAATATACTCAAAATATACTGAAAACTAAATAAGAGACTGAAAACAGATATTATTATTTAAGCCACAAAGGAACTAATTCATAGGTATAAAACCCACTCATCACTTAGTTGAAAATAATTTTTAAAGAAAACTTGAAATTTTAAGAACGAACTTAAAGTAATTTGTGTACTTAAAGTTCTAAACATGATAACATATATTCATGGATTAGTTAGCTATGAAATTAGATTAAAAGTTGCACCTAGTTGCTTTACCTTGGCCTTGAATAACTTTTAAAAGTGAATTTGAACGCCTCATACCCCTAGACATGAAGATTATGTTCATCTTTTAGCTAAAATATTAATTGGGCATTTCAAGTGTGGTTTAAAATACGTTTTCAAATAATAAACTATGCTATGTTTATGTGAAGCATACTAGTAGAGGCTTATTAGTACCAATATATGGTTTAAAAGCTTATAACATCGAATCTTGTTAAAGAAAGTTGTTAAGCCTTATTGATTGAAATAAATCATTATGAAACTAAGTAGTTTGAATATGAACGACGTAGATCACGTATCTATAAACTTTAAAAATGTGTCGAACACATAGCGAGTCAAGTGTGTGATAAATGTATATGAATGTTGATGTCAAGTACGGATAGATAAGATATACCTATACATACCTAGTTATTCTAAGAGTATGATGAGAAAGTGAAATGAAGGTTTTTCAAACCTAGTTAGGAAACGATGTAATATTTATTGTTATATTAAGAACGTATGAAATGTATGACTAATGGATATGAATCCATGATTATATAACTGTGTAGGAATACACGCAGTGTAGATAAGCTTTAAGCAGTTAAGCCGTAGTTGATAAACTACGAATCAGGCAAGTCTTTCAGTTTTTATTTGATATATGAATTCTATAACTATTAGTTGAGCTATATTATGCTATGAGAATGTTGATGTATATATATGAAATGCATATGAGCTATATATGAAATTTGAAAGCTGATCTTTGATGATATGCTTGTGAAGTAAATTTCTATGCATGTTATGTGTGAAGTAACACGCGTAGTTAATATTAATTGATTATGAATGCATGAACTAAATATGCTATTATATGCTATGTGCTGCATGAAAACTGTTAGAATTACTGGGCTGTCGAGCTCACCCTTGCAAATAACCACTTTTGCAGGTTAAGGACTCATGGTAAAGATTTCGTGCTTCTTGGTTGACAAAGTAGATAGTTTCGGAACGAAGGATACTATTTAGATTATTACTTGAACCATGTTTAGGTTCTAGGAGTGTACTTGATATATACTTACGATGTTTAATACTTGTTGTATTGTAAGGATGTATTAGTTAATACATAGAGGATATCGAATCAAGATGTAAAATCTTATACAGTAATTCCAATAGACTGAACCATATTATATAGTTGATTCAAGAATTGTAATTGGTTCAAAGTTATAAAATCAATAAAAGATTTTATTCAAGAGATTGAAAAAGTTTAAATTATTCTGCATTTTTATAATATCGAATGTGATGTAATACAGGAATAGTAAATGACCAGGATTAGAAACTTATGAAAGTTTGGGGTCATTGTGCAGATCCTGAAAATAGAATGAATTTATATTCTAAATTGTAATAAGTAAAGTTTTATTCATTAAGTTATGAATGAAAAAAATAAATAGTTTGACGATAGTAGTATCGTGGCGGACCGGATCCGAGGTTCGAAGGGACCCGAATTTGGGGGCGTCACAAAGTTAGGATAAGTACTTGCCATTAGTGGAATTCTCCTACAACAACAGTTATCAAGCAAGTATAGGCATGGCTCCATTCGAGGCGTTGTATGGAAGAAAATATTGTTCTCCAGTATGCTGGGACGAGGTGGGGGAAGCAATGTTGTTAGGACCAGAATTGGTACGAATGACTACAGAGAAGATCCAAATGATCCGATAACGTATACAAACGACACAAGATCTACAAAAGAGTTATGCGGATCTTCATCGAAAGGACGTGGAATTTAATATTGGGGATCATGTATTGTTACGTATTGCTCCATGGAAGGGAGTTACAAGATTTGAAAAGAGAGGAAAGCTCAATCCAAGATTTGTTGGTCCATTTGAGATTCTTGACCGAATAGGAAATGTGGACTATAGACTCGCATTACCTCCAAGCATATCTCGTGTTCATAATATTTTTCATATATCTATGCTTCGTAAATATGTAAAAGACCCGAACCACATTATTGAGTTAGAACCAGACGAGATAGCCGAAGATTTAACGTACGAGGAGGTACCTGTTAAGATCTTGGATAGGAAAGAGTATGTCCTACGCACCAAGGTTATACCACAAGTTAAGATTTTATGGATGAACCATGTTATTGAAGAAATGACCTGGGAGTTAGAATCATAAATAAAAACGAGGTATCCTCACCTTTTCGAAACACCAGGTATGTACATTAATTTCGAGGACGAAATTTCATGAGGGGAGGTTGTAAGACCCCAACTTGTTATTAAATAAAATCGAATTTCCTCTAATTATTATTTTGAATAATAAGGTGTTAATTTGATATAATGCTTTGGTTATGGGTGAAATGTACAAATTTTATAAAATAAGCAAGTGGTTATAAAATATTCATTGTTGTCAAGGAATATTCGTTTGGTCGTGAAATATTCTTCATGTCGGGGAATATTTATACGATGGCGCAGCCATTTGTGGGCCCCATAACAGAAAACGATCGGATGAAGAAAATAACAAGTTTGAGTTTTTATAAATAACGGCGTAGTTGTTACCGTTAACACTGTTGGAATACCCCGTGGTTAAAATACAGTAATACGCGCGGTTACACAGTAGCACACGGTATTGCACAGTATTTTTGAATTATTGATTCTTACGTAAGAAGGCACTACTCAATAATTGTTACAGTTATTACTGTTCAATATTTTATTTTATTGATTCACTAATTGCTACGTTGATATTTTATATTATTGTTGTTTCAATAATTGTCACTGCACAGTATTTTCCATTATCAGATCAATAATTCATATTATTTGAATAATATTATTAGAAAACATTATTGGCAATGTCTAAGGAAGTTCTGTCTAAGGAGAGATCTGGTCACCTAATTGCGCGCCAGTAAGGAGAAATCTTTATCGGAAAGTCTCCTCTTTCCTAGGAACGACCTGGTTGTCATTATTGTGATTCTATAATATTATTTGTGAATAATTAATTATTGATTTATATGATAAGAAAATATTTATTTTATGTGGATATAAATGATGGATATATTTATTGTGGTTATAAATGGAAGAATTAATGCTGAGGTATTTTATCAGTATTTTTATCGAAATAGAGGTGTTGAAAATCGTCCGTATATGGATTTCGGTTATTTTTCGTTTGGAATTTGGAAAAACTTAAATCTACAAAGTTGTAGAGAATTTAATTTCCTATGAAATGGACATAAATTTTGTACTTTTTTGATAAAAGGGCTATTTATTATGAATTTTTAAAATTTTGGATATAAATATATTTATTAAAATTATGGGTGGGCCCCACTTTTATTTTTGGTGAAAAAATGAGTTGAGATTTTTTTTCAAAAGTGGAGGGCTGGTCTTGGTCATGGGGGTGTGCGTGACATTTGTGATGAAATATTAATATTTTATTAATTTAGTCTGCTTTGGCATTCTAGCATTTTCCTATAAATAGGGTGCTTAGTTAGAATTAAAAATCACACCAGAAGCAAGTTTTCTCTCTATATATATTATCGAGCGTATTTTGTGAGTATTTAGATACTTTGAGAGTTGTTATTCAGTGCAAGTTTTTTTCGGCATTACATCCGATATTTCAGTCAGAAGTACTGTTCTTTTGAGGTAAGGGATGTTATTTTTTTTGTAAATGATATTATTTCTTTCAATATTATTATGCCGAAATATTGATATGAACTTTATTGTGAAATTTCTATCTTTTTGTGTCGGGGTTACTATTTACGTATATGACACTATTCACGTATATGGCACTATTCACGAATACGACACTATTCACAAAAAAATAAAATCTTATCTTCTTTGTCCAAGATGTCTATTATGGTTACTATCTTTGATTGTATCCATATTTTGATCTTCATTTCTTGAATTTTACTCCACTATGATTTATTATGGAGCGTTTTTAAACTTGGATAAACTAAAGTATGAATCCCTAATCTTTGATCTTTTATCTCACTGGATTCGTTTTCTTTAAGATATTTTTCATCATCCTCAGTCCTAAATGATGATATTACTGAATATCTTTGGCCTGTACTGCAAAAATGAATGATTAACTGATGAATATATTTGGCCCGTAGTGCAAAGATGAACAGGTGTTGAGATGAACATGACCAACTGGTGATACAAATGAATATCTTTGGCCTATAATGCAAAGATGAATATTTGATTCAAGATGTATATTGATTGGTGTTACAGGAATAAAATATTGATGATGAACTTTTAAATCTTAGAAGATAATATAATTCATTCTCTACTTGACTCTTCTAATGGATTGTTGTTTTCGCTACAGTTGTTGATCTAAAACTTGTTGTCTATTATATTCTATCAGATTTTTCCCTGTTGAAGACTAATGATAATTTGTTGTATATTATCTTAGTCATAATATTCTTTACTGGGCTAGTTGAGCTCACCCTTTTTCTTTTTGTTCTGTTTTTCTTCTCAGGAGGTGAGAACATAGTAAGAACTAGTCGGGGTATGGAGTGATGGTACAATCACCTGTGTTAGCAGTCCTCACTAATTTATAAAATAGTGCATGTGATAATAATTGTAATGAGGACTCTTTTTGAGTTTGAATATTGTCTATTAGATAATATTTATATTTAAACTCACAGTATATTTGTTGTCATATTTTGCACGATAATTGTATTAATAAAGTTGTATTTATTTCTGTACCATGTATTTGGTGACTCAGAATGAGTGATGTATACCTATTTTGGGGGCGTCACAACAGTGATTTCTCATTTTGACACAGCGAAAGACGGTAAAGAGAATAGAAACAATCACAGGAATTGAATTTATGAACTTTAAAATCACAAGAATTTACAAAGTGTGGGATAACTTGACTAAATAGCCAAGTATTTAATAAACCATAATAATAATAATAATAATAATAATAATAATAATAATAATAATAATAATAATAATAATAATAATAATAATAATAATAATAATAATAATAATGTTGTTCCTAATTACATCAACCTTGCACCATATTTATATTGCTAAAAGGAAACCCTAATCCTATAAGGAAATAACAAATTGATTTGGAATCAAAATCTACCTAAAAAGCTTCCTAATTACAATAGAATTGAAAAACTTCCTAAAATTACTAAATAATAATTAAAACTACCTGACTACTAATTAATAAGTAAAAATACATCAAATATTTAAATTGTTCATAAATACCAAAACATAAATTATATCGAATTTTGGTAAATAACTCTTCCCGTGTCATTCCCCTTTTCTTGGAGAAAATTCGACCTCGAATTTTAAAATGAAATAATATCAAGTCTCAACCGCTAGACATTCGTAATATTCTTTGTACCATGTATTCACGATGTTGTTTCTCAAAAGAAAATTTTGGAAATTATTTTGAAGTAATCAAAGCCTTCGTATTAACCTGCACTTGCAACAAATGATTAGGAACGATAAAATCAAAATTTTCAAAGTTGTCAAACATAGGATTTTGAACAATCTCATGATCAATCTCAATTTCTATGATATCCATATCATTATGTCGCAATAATCCCTAATCGTGAGCATCCTCAATCACTAAACTTGATTTGTCTTTAACTATAATCTTTTGCTCAACTTCCTCCTTCGTGCCTTCCACACTCTCTATAATAACAGGCAAATCACATGGAACGGACAAATCACATTTTCTATTAGAAATAGGATTGATGACATTACAGCTTTCTTGGGGATTTTTCCTGTTGGCTATAATATTCTTGCAACACCTTCCAACTTCATTAAAAAAATATCTTTTTGACGCACTTCTCTATCTCTTCTTTTCTCAACTTGATATTGATGTTTCAATCCGACAAGTCTATAATGTGTTTTCTTCTAATTCCTCCAAAAGATCATTATATTAGGGCAACAAGTTTTTACGATGACGAATAAAATCTCATAATCGAATCAATCACATTCACTCTTAAGGAAGTCAATATAATCACATACTTGTTCAATCTGTTCCTTTGTAGCTTTAGACATTTTCGATACACAGATTTGGATTGATTCTTTGTCCTCTCGTTCCTGTCCATGCCCCCCGATGGTTATGTAGCCTGTTATCTCCGTCAGTACCACGATCATCACCTTGACGCATGTCGACCCTACTATAGTGCCCTTTCGACCCTGCCAAACCTTTCGTTTAGCCCGTTGAGTGCCACTGCTGCATCACCGGAACTAACTTCCAGCCTATTGAGTCAACCAATTAGGGTCCCAGTTGTGACATCTAAATTCTGCAACGCAGTCCAGATGACCGCCATCCCCTCGTCGTTACAAGGAGGTGGGTTGTCTTGCACACGTTCAACCGCCATCAATTCACAGGATTGAATCCTCGCTTTGATACCAACTGACACAACGAAAGACGGTAGAGAGAATAGAAACAATCACATGAATTGAATCTATGAACTTTGCAATCACAGGAATTCACAAAGTGTGGGATAAATTGACTAAATAGTCATTGAAAAACTTCCTAAAATTACTAAATAATAATTAAAACTATTTGACTACTAATTAATAAGTAAAAATATATCAAATATTTAAATTGTCCATAAATACTAAAACATAAATTATATCGAATCTTGATAAATAACTCTTCCCGTGGTCACATTTCAACCTAGAGCATATGTAATTCATTTTCTATTTTATTTGAGTTCAGTTATATATTTAAGGTGTTTTGTAAGCAATTTGTTGTAGCCCAAAATAAAATCTCTTGAGTTTGCCAAGTTTGTATTACAATTATTTGATGTTAATAAAATTATTTTTACTTGTAAAAAAAAAACTTTTAGCTAGTAATCCCAAAATAAGAATCACATACCCTTTAAGTGTACCAAACACACAAAAACATATATATATATATATATATATATATATATATATATATATATATATATATATATATATATATATATGATTATCTCTGATCTGAGGTGAAGATATCAATTAGCAAGAGCTTCAAAAACATAATAGAATTGTGGTTCTTATATTAATGGCCTCTCCATGCATACTCTATAGATGAAGAATACAAGTTGGGGACTGTGCCAGTCACGTCCTTACCATGTCCGCATGTATGTCCTATTATGATGGACCACAATCCCCTAATCATTGAAGTTCGTAAGACCTTATGGTCCAATTAATAGACAATTTCAAGATAATTAATTTGAAGCTTATTTAATACTCCCTCTATTCTTTAATATAAATTATTTTAGAGAAATATTTTTATTCTTTAATATAAGTTGTTTGAGAATTTCAAGTAAACATTAATTACTTAGTTTTCAATATTACCCCAAGTATTAAATATAACTTTGGTTCTCTCACTATTTTTTGTTCAATAAATAATAATTTCTTCTTCCAATACAAGGACAATATAAACAATTGATATTATAATTAATGTTATACAATCATTACATTAATACTAGTGCACAACCCTAAAATGACATATATTAAGGAACGGAGGGAGTAAAAGAATTTGTAGTTCTATTTTTATATTCTCTCCTTTCCATTATATAAATCATTTAAGAAGAATTTTTTTTAAAAAAAATAATATTTTCTTACTTCGCCCCTAAAAAATAAAATAATTAAGAAAGAAAAAGAAGAGTAATTAATCAGTGCATGAATAGTAATGAAATTTGAAACCAACATTAATTACCTAACATTATAATTATTTAGATTTCTTATTACGGTGTGATTATATCTTAAACATTATATACTCCATCGGTTCCTAAAAGATTGTAGTTTTAAGAAGTAATTTTTGTTCTAAAAAAATTATCGTTTTGAGTTTATCAATACACATTAGCTATTTTTTTCCTACTTTACCCTTATTTAAAGCTTTTTCCTATTTAAAACTTTCTTCCCTTCCTAATGATTCTTATTCAATTCAATGCTATAATCTAAGTAGTAATTGGTTGAATAAGAATTAATTGGTTGAATTGAATAAGAAACATTGGGAAGGGAATAATTGATTGAGACAATTAATAAGGGTAGTATAATATTTTTGTTAGGTATTAATTATATTCCTTAATTTGTGTGCATTAATCTTAAACGACAATCTTTTAAGAACAGAGTGAGTATAATAGAAAGGTATACTCCCTCCGTCCTTGAAAGAATGACTAAAAGTACAATTATTTTTGTACCTAAAAGGATGAGATAAAGTACATAAAATGAATGATAATTATGTCATTTGTTGGGCTCCATTAGTATAAAAAACTAAATTTACTTATTAATTTATGAATCTTGTGGGACCACTAAGGAGATATTTAAAATTTTATTTACTATTTTTTCTCTACTTTTGTTCTTCTTAACGTGTAAAATTTGTACTTTACTCGTTTTTTTTAGGATAGAGGCAGTAGTTTGGTATTAAATATGGTATAGCTCGGATTAGAGTCTCCTTCATTACACGTCTCGTCCAATTTCTCCCAATACGTACATATTTAGCGACACAAATATTACATTTAGCGACACTTTCATCACACAATTGTTTGCGAAGAATTTTACTGTGTTGCTAATTGTTTGCACCGAATTTTATTTTGTTGCTAAATATAATATTTATGTTGCTAATTGTGTATTGAGAGAAATTAGAGAATATGTGTAACAGAAGAGATCCTAATTATTAAAACAGGACTGATAAAAATATTATTAATCTTATGAATTTGTACTAATAATTAGAAGAATAAAATTAGAAACTTCTTACAACCAGTATAAAAACTGGAAACAAAAACACAAGAAAAAGAGTTAAAGAAGCTAAAAAATGAGTTGCTCGATTTCAATATCTGCAAATTCGAAAAAAATAACCACCTTAAAAACAACCGTAGCTACAAATAATGATCAATAAAAGTACCAACAACTAAAGAAAATTTTAGAATATAAAAGATGAGTTTGCACCAGCTCAACAATCAGGGGTGATCCAATCCCTTGGTTCAGTGAATAATTTAAAGAATTTTTTTAAATAAAAATAAAAATATAGTATAATAAATCACAAAATTAAATAATATTCGTATATTATTTACACTAACATTTTTCGAGACTCCATAACTTTAAATTGTTGCATGATAGTTTTATTTTCAATAATTATAAAAATATCATGCTCAATAATATAAGTTACTAAACAATCATTCATCCATTCATATTTGAATTTTTTTTTTTTGATGGGTCGATGTTGTTGTAAAAATATCATGATAGCCTCATTTTAAACATTGTAAAAATTCACAAACAATTACTAAATTTGTAAAATTATAAAAAAGAAAAATTACTATATGTTTTAAAAAGTTTTTCTTAGATGAGTTAACATTTTGGCTAGATAACTGAAAAAAATAGCAGAGTGGGTACAAATTTGAGATATTAATTAATTTCTTAAGTAAATTATATAGAGGGGGAGGGGGGGAGGGGGGGAGGGGGGGAGGGGGGGAGGGGGGGGGAGAGGGGGAGAGAGTTTAAACCTTCCGAGACTAACAACCACCATACTTCAAAGTAAATTGGTCTAGGGATAAAATTCACTTGCTTGACAGTATTTATGATTTATAAATGACCGTAGTCCGACTTAAATATTGATATTAGATTAGAACATTTATTTTTCGAAAACATTCATTTTTTGAGAAGGGAGAACAAATTGACTCCCTAAAAATTTAGTGGGGTGAATTGCACCCACTGCCCCTGTTATAAATTATTCAAATAAGAAAATGATAATTATTATTTAATAAATAGTTATTAAAAGGTAGTTATTAAAAAGAAGTTGTTGGTAGTTATTAGTAGTTATTGGTAGTTATTTTCTATAATAAATATATGAATTTTCATATTGTTAAAGTGCTGATTGTTGTTGTTAAAACTCTCATTTCTCTCTCTAAATTATCAAATTCTTATCTCTCATATTCCTACTTTGAAGTTTTTCATTATTTGCTAAATGCAAAACTTCTCAAGGCTTGTCATATCCACTAAGGCTATTTGCATTTATCATATAGCAATCTCAAGAAGGAGAGGGAGCAAATATTACTTTTAGGAAAGTGATTTTACGCGTTTCAAATCATTTTTCTACTTTAAATTTATTTGTGTTCTTGGTTCTTTTATTAATTTCCATATTTTCCTAACAATCTAAAAGCAATATTTTTTTTCTTGCTATTTAAAAACACCATTCAAATACCACGGAATCTTCAAACACCATCAAACTCATGAACCAAGATTTTGTTCGTCTTGATCGTTTTGATGGAACCAACTTCACAAGATGGAAGGACAAATTGATTTTCATGCTTACCGCCTTGAAAATCTTCTATGTTCTTGACCCAAACCTTCCTCCCAATCCTCCACCACAAAATGATGATTCAACCGAATTGAAAGCACAAAGACAAAAACGACATGAAGATGAAGTCATGTGTCGTGGACATATTCTTAATTCACTTACGGATCACTTATATGATCTCTACACGGTGGAGCCTTCTGCCGCAAAAATTTGGAAGGCTTTAGAATTTAAATATAAGGCCGAAGAAGAAGGTACGAAAAAATTTCTGATAACAAAATATTTTGAAATGAAATTTGTTGATAACTTACCTATTTTAGTGCAAGTACACTAGTTGCAAGTCATTGTGAATCAACTGAGAGCAGCGGAGATTGAACTTCATGAACCATTTCAAGTAGGAGCAATAGTGGCGAAATTGCCTCCATCTTGGAAAGGTTATAGAAAAAAAATTCTACATGATTCTAAGGAGTACACTTTAGAAGACATTCAAAAACATCTTCGAATCGAAGAGGAGACGAGGGTGAGATATGAGAATGAAAATTCTAATGATGGCAATAATAAGGCAAATGTTGTGAATAAGCCCTCCAACAATTCTTATAAAAGAAAAAATGGCAAAGGGAATTTTTTAGGTCCTAAAAAGGATCAAGAAAAATTCAAGAAGTCTAAGAATGGAGGATGCTTTGTGTGTGGAAAATCAGGACATTATGCAAGAGAATGCAGATTTAAGAAGACCCAAAAAGCAGAGATTAATTCCTTGAAGGAAAGTGATGATATTGTTGCTAATGTGAGTGAAATCAATGCTATTCAAGGAAAAGTAACCGGTTGGTGGTATGACACATGTGCAACAGTCCATCTGTGTTATGATAAATTTCTTTTTAAGACCTATAAACATATTGATGATGGGCAAGAAATTCAAATGGGAAATGAGAAGAGGTCTAAAGTGATAGGCAAAGGAAATGTGGAACTTGTCTTCACTTCAGGCAAGAAAGTGACCCTCACCAATGTTCTCCATGTTCCAGATATGAATAGAAATCTTGTTAGTGGGGATCTTTTGGGCAAATCGGGTATTAAATCTGTATTCGAATTGGGAAAGTTAATCTTGTCCCTAAATGGTAATTTTGTTAGAAAAGTCTATTTTAGTGATGGAATGGTCAAACTCTCAATTGTATCTAATGATTCTATTAATAATAAGAATAATGATTCTGTTTATATGGTTGACTCAATTTTTTTATGGCATAATAGACTTGCACATGTAGGTTTAAGTACTATGAAAAGAATGGTTAAAATGGTTTGATATCTTGTAATGTAAATGACTTTAAGAAATGTGAGTTATATGTTAAATCCAAGATGATAAAGAAGCCATTTAAAAGTGTTGAAAGAAACACTAGTTTATTAGAATTAGTACATTCTGATATTTGTGAATTAAATGGCATGTTAACTAGAAGTGGCAATAGGTATTTTATAACATTTATTGATGATAGTCCTAGATATACTTATGTATACTTGTTAAAAAATAAAAATGAGGCATTTAGTGTGTTTAAGAACTATAAAGCAGAAGTTGAGAATCAGTTAGGAAAGAAAATTAAAATACTTAGAAGTGATAGGAGAGGTGAATACTTTCCTAATGAATTTAATGCATTTTGTGAAGAAAATGGCATAATTCATGAATGTACTGCTCGACGAACACCAGAACAAAATGGATTAGCCGAAAGACGTAATAGAACTTATTTGGAAATGGCTAATGCTATGTTATTGCATGCTAAATTATCTTTTAATTTGTGGGGTGAAGCTTTACTTTCTACTTGTCATATACTGAATAGGATTCCTATGAAAAGAAATCATATGTCTCCATATGAGTTATGGAAGGGATGAAAACCCAACATTGGATATTTTAAAGTGTGGGGGTGTCTTGCATATTGTAAAAACAATGATCCAAAGAGGACCAAGTTGGGGCCTAGAGGGATCAAATATGCTTTTGTAGGCTATGCATCGCATAGTAAAGCATATCGGCTCTTAAATTTAGAGTCAAATGTCATTATTAAATCCAGAGATGTTGAATTCTTTGAACACTTATTAACTAAAGGTAATAGGTTTCAAAACCCACCTAGTGGTGAAGCACTAGGAGAACCATCTCAAGAGATTGTTGAGCAACCTAGTTCACAAATGATTGGTTAGCAATCAAATGAACTAAGGAAAAGTAAAAGGGTACGAAAAGTAAAATTTTTGGGACAGAATGAGATCGACTCTCAACATATTTCTTTTTACCTTGTAGAAGGTAATAGAGATGAAGTTGTGAGAACGATCCCTATAGTTCTTCAAGTGGAAGATGACCCAAAGACGTTTAAAGAGGCTATGGCTTCTAGAGTCGCTATTTTTTGGAAGGATGCTATTAGAGATGAAATGGATTCTATAATATCAACCCACACTTGGGAGCTTGTTGATTTGCCTTCTGGTTCTAAATCTATTGGCTGTAAGTGGGTGTTTCGTAGAAAGTATCATACCGATGGTACTTTGAACACCTATAAGGCTAGGTTAGTGGGCAAAGGTTTTCAACAAAAACAAGGTATTGACTATTTTGACACATATGCACCACTAGCAAGAATAACTTCAGTCCAAATAATGTTTGCATTAGCTTCAATTTATAACTTATATGTTCATCAAATGGATGTCAAAACAGCATTTCTTAATGGAGATCTCGATGAGGAGGTCCATATGGAACAACCAGAAGGGTTTGTCCTACCAGGAAATGAACATAAAGTTTGTAAATTAGTTAAGTCTTTATATGGTTTAAAACAAGCACCTAAACAATGACATGAGAAATTTGAAAAAACTGTTTTATCGTATGGTTTTAAACACAATGTAGCTGATAAATGTGTTTATATCAGAACTTGTGATAATTATGTCGTGTTAATTTGCTTGTATGTTGATGACATGTTGATTATAAGCAATCACATGGATGGAGTTACAGAAACAAAGAGGTTTATGTCTTCTACATTTAAGATGAAGGATCTTGGACAAGTGGATACAATCCTTGGTATCAAGGTAAAAAGAAATAGTGGGGGATATGTATTGAGTCAATCTCATTACATTGAGAAAGTGCTGAAAAAATTCAGTCACTTAAAATTTAAAGAAGTACTCCTTTTGATCCAAGTATCAAGTTAATCAAGAATGATGGAAGAGCAGTAGCTCAATTAGAGTTTGCTAGTGCTATTAGAAGTCTTATGTATGTAACGCAATGCACAAGACCGAATATAGCATTTGCGATTAGTAAACTCAGTAGATTTACCAGTAACCCAAGTATTGAGCATTGGAAGGCCATTGGGAGAGTTCTTGGATACCTCAAGAGAACTAAAGATTTAGGCCTACAATACTCAAAGTTTCCTGGTATATTAGAAGGATATACTGAAGCTAGTTGGATATCGAGTTTGGGAGAAAATAAATCCACTACAGGTTGGGTGTTTACCTTATGAGGAGGTGCAATTTCTTGGAAATCCAAGAAACAAACTTGTAAAACACACTCAACTATGGAGTCAAAATTTGTTACTTTAGCAGAAACTGGAAAAGAAGCTGAGTGGCTAAGGGATTTTCTTATAGAAATTCCGTTGACTTCTAAGAGTATAAGTTCAGTCTCAATTCTTTGTGATAGTCAAGCCACTTTGGCTCGAGCATATAGTGAGACATACAATGGAAAGTCAAGACATATTAGTCTTCGACATGATTATGTGAGGATATTAATCAAGGATGGAATTATTTCGCTCATATATGTAAGATCTAGTGGGAATTTGGCTGATCCATTCACCAAACCTTTGTCGAGAGATATGGTGATAAAAACCTCAAATTTAATGGGGCTAAAACTCCTAAATTAATTCACCAATAACGGCAACCCTACCTAACGCTATGAAATGAGTAGTTTTAGGTTCAAATGGTAACAACAAGTTATTGAAAAGTGAATGCTCAGTACTTAAACTAGTATGGCCACTTGAGATAAAAATACTTGTTGTCATAGTTAGAGGGTTGAGATTTAATCTCTTAATGAAGTTCAGTTAGTGGAACAAGTGTCTAAAATATGGCAAAGACACTGAAAGAACCTCACCTATATGAACTTAGAAGTGGTGCCGCTTCGATTGAGATTTGGAGTTTATCTCATAAAAGTCTATTATGAATGTTGGATCAGCTCATGGCCTTACGAGAGCTGAGCGTGTGATTGTGTGGAATATGAGAATTCTTTATGTTTATGTGTGTGATGTCATCGACATTGTCACAAAGAATAACAAGTTCAAAGCTTTCATGCTACTTGGGATTTTGACTTTGTTTTGTGGCATTTACACTAAGGTAATATTCAAATCGAAAGATATATTACTGTATTCATAAACATAGTTTGATTTTTTGGAGAAATTTTCATATTTGAATAAGTGGGGGATTGTTTTAAATTATTCAAATAAGAAAATGATATTTATTATTTAATAAATAGTTATTAAAAGGTAGTTATTAAAAAGAAGTTGTTGGTAGTTATTAGTAGTTATTGGTAGTTATTTCTATAATAAATATATGAATTTTCATATTTTTAAAGTGCTGATTGTTGTTGTTAAAACTCTCATTTCTCTCTCTAAATTATCAAATTCTTATCTCTCATATTTCTACTTTGAAGTTTTTCATTATTTGCTAAATGCAAAACTTCTCAAGGTTTGTCATATCCACTAAGGCTATTTGCATTTATCCTATAGCAATCACAAGAAGGAGAGGGAGTAAATATTGCTTTTAGGAAAGCGATTTTACGCGCTTCAAGCCATTTTTCTACTTCAAATTTATTTGTGTTCTTGGTTCTTTTATTAATTTCCATATTTTCCTAACAGCCCCCCTCAAGTGGATCCGCCCGTCAACAATTTAATAAAAGAGATTTTTTAGTAATCTTATTTTGTGAGTTATATTGTATGTAAATACAATTATTTTATATTTTGTTCAACTGTTTATATACTCCCTTCGTCCGTCCTTAATATATGTGGTTTTAGAGTTGTACACAAGTATTATAAAAAAATGATTGTATAACATTAAATATAATATCAATTACCTATATTGTCCCTGTATTAAAAAAAGTGCGTTTTATTTATTAGGCAAAAAATAGTGAGAAAATCAAAATTATATTTAATATTTGGGGTAATATTGAAAACTAAACAATTAATGCTTACTTGAAATTAAGTATAGGATCTAGTTAGAAAAAAATATATTGATAAGTTTTATAATTTTTTATTGCAATAATTAATGTAATATTATCTATACCTAATATAATGAAAAGCTATATAAACTTATTAAGATGAAATTAATGTTAACTTCACTGTAACCTGATCCCTAAGCATAAGAGCTCCAATAGGACCTGGCTAGTTGAAATATTACCCCTTTATATAATTAATAAACCATCTATAGGTAAAAAATTATTTAATTTGGCAACACTTAATTTTAATAAAAATTTACTTGTTTTTGTTATTTCAATTAACTTGATTATATTATTTGATAATTTGAAAGCGAGAATGATGACCAAATTAACTCAATGGGTTATTAAATGGCAATCAAATCCTTAACATATATACATTCTTTCCACAATTAGATATACAATTTGACTTTTGAGATCAAATGACGAAATATTAAATTTTAAATTGATGTGAATTTATTTAATTTTAGTTGATACAATTATAATAATTATATAGTATATAATAAAAATTATTAATCATAAAATTTATTTCATTCTAACTTTTATGAGGCATACCGATTTTAAAGTTTAATATGTCGTCGTTTGACTTTAAAAGTCCAATTGTATTTTTAATTTTGAAATGAAGAGAGTACTAAATAATTCAAGTTATTAGGACAAACATAATTAAAACATTTACAGAACATCAAAATATTTAGCTAAGTATACAAAGTGTCAACTTTAACAAAAAAGAAAAAAAAAGAAGGAAAAGTTCTGAAATGAAGAGAGAAATTAAAGGAAGCATTGGAGTAATGGAGCAGAATTAAAGTACCAAGGCTGTAAATATCAGCAGGGAACTACTGTATATACTTTATTCAACTTTCCTCCCAATCAGAAATTTAGGGAAGTAATAGAATCTACTTTTTTTTTGGGTTTTCTGAAGTGCTACTGAAAGAGCTAGAGCATGCATAATATATACATAGAGGAAAAGGCAGGACATACTTTAAAATTTTCCTTTTTTTTCCTTTTGAATTCCCTGTAAAATCTTGAACACAAAGGCAGGCTAGATCTACTTAACAACCAGGGAATGTTCTTTTAAATTAGTCTCTCTTCTACCCATAAACATGAAAAGGAAAGGAGAAAAAAAAATCCAAATGATATTCAGGAGATCTTGAAGGTGGTCCATAGAGGTAGCTTAATTTCTTTGCTAATACCCATGCATGTCCTTTTTGACCTGCATTGACTGTATAATATATTCCCTACTAGCCAACTAGGCTGCATGTGTACGTATATCAATATGAAACATAAAGATGCCTAGAGACACACATTTATATATATATATATATATATATATATATATATATATATATATATATAGAAATGATCAAGAGTAGAACTCTTAAGTAGTAGAACTCTCTTAAATAATATAATTGTATCAAAACGACGTAGTTTTGATAAGACGCAGTGACATTTTTGTAAATATCATGCCACCGCGTATTTACAAAAATGCCACCGCGTCTTATCAAAACTACGTCGTTTTGATACAATTCTATTATTTAAGGGAGTTCTATTACTTAAGAGTTCTACTATTGATCCTCTCCATATATATATATATATATATATATATATTATTTATGTAAACACATTTTAGAATATTTATATATAGAAAAAATAATTAAGTAGTTCATATGAAAGTGATAAAAAATTTAAATTTGAACGGTCTGTTTTTTTTTTGAACGGTCAAAGATTTATTAATTAAATATAATATGTTCTCATATATATATATATATATATATATATATATATATATATATATATATGAGATATAGAGTGGTCCAGTCTTCTTTCTTTGTAGTACCACATGAGATTCCCCAGATGCAGCAGCTGCAGCGTCTATCATCATGATAACTATCTTACTTTCTCCACAATTCATGTTTCTCATCTTCAAACCCCCGTGCCCATATTATACACACACACCCACAATATATATATATATAGAGAGAGAGAGAGAGAATATAATATCAATTAATTATAAGATTATGATCATGCATGTTAAAAATAAACCCACTCTAACTCTCTAAGCCTACGCCAGATGATGCTAAGCGCATCTGCTTCAGTTCTTCTATCTGTGCTTGGACATTATATTACCAAATGTTGCCTATATATGTATATATATATATATATTTTGTTCTTGAACTTGTAAATATAGACTCCATACATAACCTAGCAAGCTACATATCATATGTTATGTTATAAATTAGATCAGTTCCTCAATAGAGTTGACAAACTAGCTACTCAGCCAAACCAAAAAGTAGGATAAGTAAATGAACATCAGCCATAGTTAATCAAGAATAACCATGCATATATATGACATGCATTTTCCTAGCTTGTGACATGGAAACATATGGCCTCGCTAGCTATTATAAGATTAAATAGGGTTAATTTAAACAAACTTATAAAATTTGCATTTTCTAAACATGGGTGTTTCTCAACCATAGAATAAGCACATAACCTTTCGCTAGCTGCTGACATTAAACAAATGGCCTAGCTATAAGATTAAATAGGGGTTTAAATTAATATGCATTTTCTAAAATGGATACGTATTAATTTCTCATTTTACCTGTAATCTTAACATAACTAGGGTTTTCTTCACAATTTACAAAAAAAGAAAAAGATATATATATATATATATATATATATATATATATATATATATATATATATATAGCAAGGATCTTGAGCTCACCCTTATTGAGCTCACCCCGAGCTCACCCTGCCATTTTTTTTTATAAAAAAAAACATAACTAATAAAAAATGTATAATAATTTTTGGAATTGAAAGCTTTTAAAAAAAAAGTTTTTTGGGTGTGATTTGGGCGAGCTCAATAAGAGTGAGCTTAAGAAATGGACTATATATATATATAGGCAATAAAATTGCACCTCGTTCAATTAGAGTTTTGAATTGACTGAAGAGAAGAGAAATACACAAAGAATACGGAAAATGATCAAGAGTTTGTAGAGAGGTGAAGAGTTGGTCGACAATCACTAAGACAACACATGATAGAGCTCAAGAAAGCTTTTTTTTTTCTTAGAATGTCAGATAATCAAAAGTCATTTCTATTAAAATGAAATGTGTATTTATAGGGTCTGCTGATAAGTGATCACGTGTCTGAAACATGTTTGAGTCATGTGCCTAAAATGCGATCTCGGATGAAATTCCAAATATACCCTTAGATGTCCTAAGTGATGCCCAAATCGTCATGTCTGTCTAGCTGCCAAACCAAATCCCTCAACCATTTCCCATGATGAGTTGCCTCTATATGCCTTCTGCCATGGGACTCATGGAGGCCTCTCTCAAATTATCAAATTTTAAGGTCTTTTTTCTTCATTCAATTAAACACCATATACCATATAACCCGAATTCATCGTTGAAATGCTTTAGAGGTCTTCGACACAGCCCTAGGGTGGCCAAGCCCTTGGGGGAGGGCCAAACCTTAGGTGACTGAACCTTAAGTTTGTGTCTCATTCGATATCTTTCATTTGTATTGACCTTTTTCTTTCTCAATTTTCATCATTTTCTTGTAATTCTTGATCCCGTAAGAAGCTTCTTTTGTCATGGAGGATTCAAGGAATTTTTTTCATATTCTCATGAGTTTTCCTGTCTCTTTTTCTGGTTTGAACTTGTTATTCCGTCATTGCATCGCTCAAAGCTCGTCCGACATGACATTCGAGAATACGAAGAGGTATGCCTCCTAGGAGGCCAATCCATAGGGTGCCCGAACCCTAGGGTGACTATGGGTTCACCCGATTTTCTTGTTCTTCTTCCGTTCGTGTCCTTGAT
This sequence comes from Panax notoginseng, assembly GCA_016801055.1. Taxonomy (NCBI): domain Eukaryota; kingdom Viridiplantae; phylum Streptophyta; class Magnoliopsida; order Apiales; family Araliaceae; genus Panax; species Panax notoginseng. The sequence continues at coordinate 215,697,331 of CM029018.1, forward strand.
TTTGTCCTTGTTTCATTCTGGTAATTCAAATCAAGTTCAATCGGAGGAGTTATTGCCAAAGTTTGTCACAACGTGGGACCACCTAAGGGTGTCCGAACCCTAGGGGGCCAAAACCTTATATAGTTGTTCCCCCTTTAGTTTATTTATTGTCTATCTTGTTCATTTATTTTTGACTTTTTCGTTTTCCATTCAATTATTTAAGTCACATATAAACTCTAATTTGTATTTGGCCCACAAAATTCACGCGTGATTTTTCCCTAATTTGTGCATTTAAATGACCTAGCTATATATAAGATTAATTAAGGATTTAAATTTATTCACTATGCAATTTCTAGACACGGGAATTTCTCATTATAATATTAAACACAAGATAACTAGGGACTGACTTTTCTGGAGACGATTCCAAATTTTGAAAGTTGCACTTTAATTTTATATCGTGTAGCAAAAATGTTTTTGAGTTTTCACACTACAAAAAAAAAAGTGAATTTTTGTAATGACTTAAATTCATCACATAAATTTAAAAAAATCATCACGAAAGATTTTTGACAATCACCCAAAAATAATCACACAACTCTTTTGTGATGGTTAAAACAATCACATTAGCACATAATCTCTTGTGATTGTCAAACTCATCACTAAAAAACACAAGACTTTTGAGATCAAAAATAAGAATGTGAATATTTTTTTACGGACTATTTATTCCAATATATTAATGTATCAAATGAGATTTGTAGGATTTGAACTCTCCCCATATTTACAAACTAAATAAGGAACATTATCTCTACACCAAATGTGATATCATGATTATAATTTAAAAAGAAAATATAAAAGGAAATACATGCCAGTTAACTTAATAAACAAAATTAGTCCACATAAGATTTAGTTATTGCAATTGCAGTAATAAATACTCTATAATGATGGTTATATTAGTCATCATTGAGAACAATCATATATATTATTATTTTGTGATCCCTTGAAAATTTCATCACAAAATACTTTTTTTTTTTGTAATTGCAAATAAAAGTTGTCACAAAAAAGAATTTTTTTTTAATTATTGTCATGACTGTCACAAAATATCGTTTTAATTATTTTTTTTTATTACAATATTGGTGATAAATTAAACGCAATCACAAAAAGAGTACATCCTTAAGTGATGGTTTAAGCGTCACAAACATAAAATTTATTTTGCATGTAAAAACTTGGTGATCGACATGACCATCACAATTATAATACATTGATGGCAAAATTAATTATCACTAAGAGACATCATATTTACTACTCCCTCCGTTCCTTAATATAGGTCGTTTTAGAGTTGTGCACAAGTATTAAAGAAATGATTGTATATCATTAATTATAATATCAATTGTTTATATTGCCCTTGTATTGAAAGAAAAGATTGTTATTTATTGGACAAAATATAGTGAGAGAATCAAATTTGCATTTAATATTTAGGATAATATTGGAAATTAAACAATTAATGCTTACTTGAAATTCTCAAACGACTTATATTAAGGAACAAAAATATTTCTCTAAAACGACTTATATTAAGGAACGGAGGGAGTATTATTTTATGATTGTTAAAATTGTTTATCACAAATTACTATTTTTTGTGATTATTTTTAAAAACCATCTCAAAGTTTCATCACGTATTCTTATTTTTTTAGTAGTGTCAATTTCAAATTTAGGATGTTAGAGCATTCACAATAGTTTCTTTATCTCTATCCCTACTCTGCAGTGTCATTAGGTCATTATGCAGGATATGGATTTAATTTTTTCACTATATACCCAACAGATTCCTGATATTGATTCCTTAAATAATGAAATTTAAAATTTAAAAGTTCTAACAGTCAAAGCATGTTTTGACCGTTGTAACTATTTGACTTTTGTATTGGCTTCATACGTTAGAGTTTATGATAAATGTAATATATTACAACTTCTTGTTTTTAATTATAAAATCGCTATTAATTTATTAATCTTTTTTGAAGTAAGTATGTGATAATTTTAAATTTAAATTTAATTAATACATATTGTAACTTATTTAGAAAAAAATACTATTACTTATAAAATTTATTATTTTTACAATTCTTAGCAAAATTATTAAGTTTGAGAATGCATCAAATTGACTTATAAAAATTAATAATAATCTTATAATTTATAAAAAAAGAGAGAGTATAATTTATCAATTGTATTGCACTATAAAATAATTTTTATTTTATTTTAAATTTTAAGTAATTTAAGAATGAGTATTGAATGAATTGTAGCTGTAAATATACATAAGATCAATATTAACTTTTAAAAAGTTAATTTGTGATATTTTTAAATTTAAAATTAATATGATTAATTTAATTTAAATTTTGAAAATAATAAATTTTATAATTAATAGTACTTTTATAATATTTATAATTATATGGACATAAATTGAATAAATTTATATCAATTTTAAATTTGAATACGTTTGAAATTAATTTTTAAAAAATAAGTCAATATTAATTTTATAATTTGAAAATGAAGTAGTAAAAAAGTCATGTGATAATAATGTCAAGATGTTTATCATTGATGGGTTGTCAACTTAAATGAGGGTGTGAAATGTCATTTTGCATATATAGAGAACGGTCTTTTGACTCCCTCACTCTGAGAAGTAAAATCTTATATAGAGATTAAAGTACAGAGTTAAATAAGGATAAGAAAATTATTGAATAATAATTTGTTGATATATTCTTTAAAATTGGGAATAGAGAACTTATTAAGAAAACTGTTATGAATGCTATTATGCAATTCTATTGTGTCCCTGTTCATATATTTGAAATTGTCACTCGGGTATTAATTTAGGTTTTAATAAATTTCTTTTAATTCGTCATTAAAAAGTTAAAGGCTTTTTTAAATTTGCCCATAAAAAAATAAAAGCTTGTCTGGACAATTTATAGGGAAAAAGAAGGGACACGCATACATCAACCGTAATTTAAGAATATATGACCCTTTCCTACCTTATGACAGGGAAGTGGTTAACATGAAGTTTATTTTAAGTAAGTTGATCAATTGGCTAACAGAGTACTGACACGCAGGCTAACAAATGACTAACTAGCTATAACCTATAGCCTATAAGACTATATACAGAGTTTTCTGGACAATTCAAAAGTAAAAGGACATCTAGATTAGACATATTAATACAATGAACTATACATACACATATTATATTACATAGAATTGATAAATGCACTGCATTTTGCTACCGTGCTCCATTAATAAACTTTGATATAACACACACACATTATTCTATAATAAAATGAACTATATATAATTGCTTATACTCTATGGACCATTTGGGAGGCCAGGAATAAAGTGATTTTCAAAGGAGTGGATATGTGCTCGAGTTTTGCAGTTGATATTTAATTAAGCGTAGAGCGTTTAGATGGGGATTTTCTCATAATTTATATCAGATGGTGCTAACAGTCACAAATGGGCATTGGAACCATGGCTTTGTTTATAGTTTGGTGGAGTTCTTCTAAGGTTGGAATCTTGTTTTTGGGTCTGTTTTTAATGTTTAGAGGTTGTATTAATTTCCTCATGTATAATGTAACATGTAGACCTGAAGTTACTCTTTTATATACACAATATTTTAGAACAAAATTTGCTCACTTTAACACTACAACAATGCGCAAATAGTAATGGAAGGAGCTTATTTATCATTTTACTCTACATAGATTAATTAATGAGTTTGGCTTTTAGATAATAAAACAGTGTAGAATGTGGTTGAGTTATGTGGGATTTTAATGCAGTAGTAAAAAATTAGTAATTAACTAAGGTTGTTGGGAGATCTACATACCTATATACTACTCCTATGTAGCTAGGTTTGTAACTTTTATGTAGAATTTCAAATGTAGTATCACTGGAATATTAGGGGTTTTAACAGATGATACTTGAGTTTCATTACTACACGTGTACTGATTTGACGCTAGTATAAACAGTAAATCTGGGATCATGTTAGTATGAAGTGAACTTCCCATAAAGTGAACTTCATACTCAATACAGTGCTGACACACAGACGGAAGAATGATCTCTCCGCCTACGTATTAAAACTATATTAGACATGAAGTAAACTTATCATGAAGTTCATTTCATGTTAACCACTCCCATAAATCTGATAGCTTTGGGTGATGGAATCATTTTCCAAAGCATATAATAATTATATACTACTCCACTACTAACAACTCCTCATATCATTCTTCTATCATCAGTGCAAATATAACATCACATCATGAAAAAACATAAAGAAAAGAAGCCCTAAAGAACAGGAAGAGTACCCCCTCTTAGGTTAGAAACGTGTAAATGACCAAAATATTCATGGTAAAAAGAATAATGTAAATAGATAAATGTGATAAAATATGTAAATATAAATGAAATTTAATTAATATATATATATATATATATATATATATATATATATATATATATATATATATATATATATATATGCTTGGCTCCTCATACGCCATTCACGGATGCTATCGATGACCCGGTAGGCTCTACAAATGGCATACAGGGAGCCAGGCATATTTTTATATGTATATATATATATATATTGTATGTATATTTAGTGTGCAATGTAAGCAAATTAATTTGTATGCATAAAAAAATTATATATATATATATAGGTATGTTAAGTTACACCTAATTACCTTAAAATCAAGATCACTGCGGGCAAGATGATGAACGAGCCATAAAGGGTTAATATTGTATGGGCTAATTAAGCTCCACACACACACACACACACACACACACATATATATATATATATATGTGTGTGTGTGTGTGTGTGTGTAAAGCTAGGTGGAGATCATCATCATCAGAAGAGATTTGGAAGATGAATTGGGGTCCTAATATAAATGAAAATGAAGCTTTATTTTGAGCCCCACAAGCTCTTTATCTCAAAAAATGAAATGGAATGAAATGAAATCAAACCAAATCTTGCCTTTTGAATTGGCATAAAACAAGCTAGCATGGACAGATTACTAGAAGAAAGGGGAAGCTAGCTAGGGGGAATTTGATGTCCTAATTTTAGTGGCTATTTCTTTTTTTATTAATGAGAGAAAGAAGGAAGATGTGGGGTTGGAGTTGCACCCCAGCCTACCCTCTAAATATAGACAGAACAATGGAGAGAGAGAAGGGGGTTTTAGAGAGAGAGAGAGAGAGAGAGAGAGAGAAACGGGTCGGATTGGGTTTGGGGTTGAGGAACCACGCAATTTCCTAAGCTCTAGCTCTTTCTCTTGTTTATGGTCTGGGGTTGTAAAGCAAAGGTTGCTTTTCTCTTCTGAAGCTCCTTTGTCTGGGAGTGTTTGTTGTATATGGATTCCTCATCTCTTCCTACTTTCTTTCCATTACCATACTTTTTTTTATTCATTTTCCTTCTTTTTCTTTCTTTTTCTTTATATTATTATTCTATATATTTCATTGGTTGCCAATAAAATGCTTCCCCCGATCCAGAACAAAAATTCTGAATGATTTTTTATTCATATTAAGAAAGATGGTCAAATGACAATATTATCTTCATCTAATTGTATAGTTTTCTGCATATGACTAATGATATTTTATAAATATACATAGAGAATAGAAATAGGTAATTGTTAAATCCACAACACTTTTTGTTATTTTCACAATAAAAGTGTCGCTGTAGATGTATAGCCACGGTAAAAACCGTCGCTATACATCTACAGCGACAATTTTGTTATGGAAATAACAATTTCTGTTGTGGATTTAACAATTCCCTAGAAATATGACATTTAATACACTAAGGGTATTATAGACAAATTATTACAAAAAATAAATTATTTAAAGTAAATAGACATTTAACTTAAGACTACCTAATAAAATAGTAATAAATTTTTATTTTACACTTTTTTTAGTTTTGCTAATAAAATAGTAATAAATTTTCATTCTACTTTTTTTTTCCGAATAAAGTCCATGTTACTTCATTCTTGTTGACTCCAAGGAGCTAGCCCCCATTAACGTTGTTTATCTCTACATAAATAAATATGTAATAAGTCCAAATATACACATAAATAAATATATAATACGTGCAAATATACCACATAATTAAACCAGTGTTTCTAAACCTAACAAGGGATCCATCAAGCATGAGTTACTTTTATCTTTTAATACATCCGTTTCAAAATTAGAAATATAATTTAATTTTTTAAAATTAATTTATAAAATTTTAAAATTCAAAATAAATATAAAATTATTTAGTTTTAATATAAATAAATATAATAATTATAAATTAACTATAAAATACTACTAATTATCATATTTTTTGTTTTCAAAACATGAACGAAATTACATCAATTTTGAATTTAAGATTCCACGAATTAAGTCTAAAAAGTCAAAATGTATATCTAATTTTGAAACGGAGAGAGTAATTCTCTAACGTTACATTTTTGGGTTGTAAAAATCAAGATAGAAATTAAATAACTTATTCTTATGGAATGGAAAAAATATGTGTTTAATTGTTCTATTATAATAGAATGAGTAAATTTCATTCAAGCAAAATTTGTAAATTTTACTCATTAGAGAATGGTATAGAATGACTCATTATGATCAGAATTAATAAAACGGATCATTCCACTGTTCTTTCTTATTCCCTTCTTTATTTTATTATTTTATTAATTTTACTTCTTCAATCTAAATGTAACATAAAGATTACTAATTAATTTTTATTTTTATCTATTGCAAACTGACCTAATCACGTGCCACAATGAACTCCAACTCCCTAACATCCAACTCTGAGTATATATATATATATATATATATATATATATATATATATATATATATATATATATATATATATATATTTGCTTATAGGTTGATCCCCTATCCCTCACACATTAGTGATCTATATATTGCAATCACATTGAGTTTGAAAATGGCATATATAGCCAATATTCTTTATTCTTGATGGGAGTTGCACCCTCAACAAAAAAAATAGCTGAAAACTTATACTCCATTCGTCCCATGATAAAAGTCTTTATTACTATTTTAGGTAGTCTCATGTTAAATGTCTATTTTCCTTTAATAACCGTAACATTAAATATCTCATATTTTTCTTATTTTAATTCTCTCTCTATATTTAATGACATTATTATGGATAATTTTGTCATTTCATTCGTCTTCTTAATATGCGTGAAAAGTCCACCAAAATTTTTATCTTGAGAGGGAGTATAATTTATAGAGAAACTACCTAATTAACATGGGTTTCTATTATAAGATGGTATTTTAACACCAATATGTCCCATCTAGAGAGAAAACTTTTCTCATCTTATTAGCACAGTGCATAAGTTCCCCTAGCTATGTGCTCATGGACAGGGATAAATAGTTTGCAATAATACTTCCAATCTAGTTGTATGGTTTTTTTCCTTTGAGCAGTCAATATCTTATGGTAGGGAATCTTTTGGTGTCAATATAAGGTCACCAATAGAACATTAGAGTTTGACAACAATACAACAAGACAGTCAGAATTTGTTCATTATTCTTGTCTAGCCTATGCTTACCTTTAGGTTCTTGTTTTTATTCCTAAAAATTCTTACTTTTAGTGCCAAATTGTGAGTAAATCCATTTATTGAAGTTTGATGGTATATTGTTTGTTCTTCGGTGAACATAGGATTTGACAATAGCTTTAATTAATATTCCTATTCATTACATGCCCCCATTTTGGTGGATCAACATAATTGTCAGCTAATTAGAATCCGATGATACAAGCATTTGCATGTGTAATTTACATGAGAAACAAAATTCATTAAATTCGGAGGACTAATTTAAAAAATATAGATTTTAAATTAATTAAAAATATAAAATAATAATATAACCAAACTTGCATATAGACAAAATAGAAAATAATTATTCTGACGTAAAGACGCCAAACAACGTCATCCTCTTTACTAGACTTAATTTATAATTAAGATAGATATATATGTGGACTGAAATGTCATGAGCTTAGGAAGAAGTTGTGGTAAATAATACTAAGACTCTAATAGGATAAATGAAATGAGTTGAGCTGAATATTGAGTTGCTCAAATTTAATTTATAAATTTTATTTATTATAAAAAAAAAGTTTGATTGAAGTTCGTTTAGCTACCTAGTCGAGCACGATCTCGAATCGATTCCGAACAGTTTGAACTTTTTTCAAACGAATATGATCCGAATATCGATCAATAGAAAAATTACAATTTGAAAAGGTTCGAGTAATTTATCGAATTTTAAAATTTGCTCATATTTGAATCATTTATATTTCGAGTCAAACTCGAATCGAATTTTTAGTCGAGCGAATACGAATCGAACCCAAACTGTTTGTTCATTTTACAGTCTTAAATAGAATTGTTCAAGTCTACGTTTTAAAACATAATTTTCATTTAACATGGAATATTTAAGGTCATGATAGGGAAGAAAAACATAATTATATTCAGGTGGACAACAAATCGCTTTGTCAAAATGAATGAAAAAGAAGTACAAAAAATTTAGGGTTTCTGTTCAATTCTTGTGTCTTTTAGTAAATAGAAGAAAAAACGAAGAAAAAAAAAACTTGATCACTTTTTTTTATCAATTTTTTTCATCAAAAATAGACGAATTTAAATAAAAAACTAATTTAAATAAGAAAATCTTTATAACTCCTATATATAATATATTATACCATCTGCACTATAAACACAATAAAATTAATATAAGGGTAGAATATTATTAAATGTAAAACTTCAATTTTCTTTTATCTTTATAAACTCAATACCAAGATTATTATTTTTTTTCCACAAATTTTCAATATTTACTTTTTTGTTTGAATATAAGTTTTCCTTCTAAAACTCAGGGACACAATGTAGACTTTATTTTCTTCAGTAACCTTTTTTTCAATAATAATCTTTAGTCTTTAAAGTTAGTATGGGAAATAATTTATAAATATAATGCTTGGTTTTGATTAAAACATTAATGTTAAAAAAAATCAAAGAAAGTTACTCTCATGTTTTTTTTTTAAATAAATATCGGTGGTATTGTAATTCAAGAGTACTATTATACATAAATATGAATGGACTTCATTTAGTGGAAGAATTAAAAGGACAAAGTAAAAAATAAAAAACAATAAAATTCTTAATGATATGTTTGGAAGTTCGAAAAAATTCGAGGAAATAAAAGGAAATACAATCTAAAAATTTATTATAATTTCCTAGCCATTTACTATACTGTATATATAACTTTATTCTTGATATGATTTTTTTTAGAAGTATACACATAATTAGACTGATGTTTAATAATAATTTCTCTATTAGTACACAATTAAGACACATAAAAGTACTCATTTTGAGATTAAAAGGGATAAATTGAAGGGCATTAGCACTATCAAATAAATATAAAGACAACACCACAACTCTAAATTCTCTAATATATAACTAGAAATTTTTTCTTACGGGCTAAAATATAATATTGTAAAGTCATGAATAATTTAATGAGGTCCGAGAGATCATGCTCGGTCTAAATTTTAAAGATAGTTTTATACTTTCTAACTAAAATAAAATTTCTTTAGATAGTAGTAGATATGGATGCTTTATAATACACAAAGTAGAATAAAGAGAGAGAATAGAATTTGATATTCGAGTAAATGATACTTGTTAACGCAAAGTTTCGTCGGCGCGTCCAATCACTGAATCCACACGCCTGAACCTACACAATAACAGATCACACACGAAGCTTGATGGCTTGTGCAGCCGGGGGATAGCTTCGGTGTGAGAATAAGTACATGTCGTTCACAAGGTTTAACAATGAAGGCTTTAGTGTTTAGTGTTCAAGGATGTATTACCTGTTAATTGTAGTTAAGCCTTGTATATATAGTCGTTCTCATCTCCTCAGAATCCCTCTCCTAGTCGAACTAGAACTCCTAAATACGGTAGTTACCTATATTTGGTTCCAACACAATCTCCTTAAAAGGTGTAGGTAGAATCCCATTCCATTACTACCTTTGGAGTTGCCTTATCCACATATGGTTAGTACGAGAGTCCTTAACCACGTAAACCCCTTTTAGCTCTAGATTCTGCATATGAGTTGTCCAACTGCACAAGCCCAATTCAACCGACTTCATAAACACTGGTCTGGGCTTCGGAGCTCCATGGTCCCAATCGGGCTCTGACCTAGAGGGTTCGGATACCCGAATCCGAACACCCGCGATATTCAATATGGCTTCGGCCCAATGAGCCCAATCTCATCGATTTTGGCCTAGGCCTTCAGCCCATATGAGGATCGGTAAAACACTCCCGAACATTACCCCTCAGTCTCGGGTTGTAATATGTTTATAACTGGAGACTTGAAAGGACACAAATTTTGAAAAGCCACGCCCGGTAACGATGAGCTGTCTTGGGAACCCAAGCCGTTCCTTCTCGTTTTTTGAATCGGTGCACACTCCCTAGGAGTAGGCCCCACATGCCATAAATAGCCGCCCTGGGAATCCGTTTCAGTCACGCTATATAAGCCCCTATCCATCCATCACTGTCACCTTTTCGAGCCTTTCACCATTTCAAACTCCCTTTTCAAAATTCTCGGCAAGGACGATTTCCGGCGAGAGCTTTACTTCACCAGATTTCTTCGATTCTTGCCTTTTTCGTCTGTTTACCAGACTTCACCCCTCACCTTTGTTCATTATACTAGCCGAATGGCAGACTCCAGCATTCCTCCGCCCGTGACGATTACTCTGACCGGCACTGCTACTCTCGTCTCCGGCGATCTGGTTTCGATCGAGTTACCGGCAGCCTCCATTAATCTCCCTACCGAGAATGCCGAATCCAAGATCCGACGCCTTTATGCATCCCCTATCGACTATGCCGTCATCAATACTAAGTCGTCCATCACTCCATCCCAACTGTCTGACATCCGAGCCGTGTTTAATATCCCCAAAGAGTACAAGCTTCGGGTTCCGGAGCCGAACGAGTGGATGTTCTGGCGCCCCGATGGCGACTGGATGGCTGTCCACCTTTATGCCTTGAGGTACGGGGTTCGGTTCCCCCTTCATGAGTTCATCTCTTCCTTTCTCTGTTTAGTTGGGACTGGGTTCGCACAGCTAGCGTCGAACTCCTATATCCAACTTGTTAGCTTCATCGCCCTATGCCAGGAGGCCGGTATCACTCCGGGGTTGGATTTCTTCTTCGTCCTATTTTCTATCGGTCGATCGAAGGAACCAGGCCTTCGAGATCTGAATCGTGTAGCTGGCCATGCCACATTCATGAAGACCCCCTCGAGAAACAAAGGGTGGCATTCCCAATGGTTCTTCATGAAGGGAACCGACCTTAACCTCCTGCCGAACTGGGCTGGTCCCGTGGATCCCATTATGAAGATTACCAAATTTCCGAAGGACCGAGCTGACTCCTTCAAAAAGTTTTATTCTTTTTTGAAGAAGACTAGCTGGGGTCTGGAAGTCGTGTCCAAGGAAGCCTGGCTCTATGAACATGGCTATAAGCTACAAACCTCGAACCTTTTTATTTATCATTCTGATCTTCTTGTGAATTTATCATTTACTGTCTTATCTACTTTTACAGTGACCATCTTCAAGCCCGACGGGGCTGACTCATCCCTGACGCCTCTGTCGGTTGCTGTAGAGCCCATTCGTCCTCCTGCAGTCACTGATTCTCTCGAGGATGAAGCCATTCCCCTCACCGAACTATCCATCGGTTCTTCCTCGAGTCCCATTCTTCCCACTTCTGAAGCTGAACCTTCTACGAAGAATGCTCTGAAGATGGGTCGGGCTGAGAAGATGGCTCTGCTAAAGGGAAAGAAGAAAATGAAGATTTCTTTTCGAACCGCCCCCTCGAAGATGTCAGCCTCGGCCCTTCCGAAGCCTATTCCACCTCCTCATCCTACGGCTGTTGTGGCGGACTCAGAGGGAACCGAAGAGATTTCTCTGGAACCCCGACCCAAGAAGCCCCGACTGTTAGAGGATCCCGATCTAGAGATCGTGGAGGTCAACCCTCTGCCCACCTCGACCCCTATTTCCAAGCTGAACACCGATTTGAGTTCTTCTCCCGGGACGCCGAAGACGTTTTGGCCGAGGAGCCCTTCCGAGGTCTTTCCCTTTGCCCAGCTCGAACACTTTAAACTGTCCGGAGATGACCAGCGGTTTAACGAGTATTCCTCCGAGGAGTTGTTGGTATCTTATATCAAGGCTCAATGTCAGGTAATCTTTGATAAATTGAACTGTTTCCTTTGCTATTTTTTTGTTTCCTACTAACGTATATGTTCGTGTATCTGATTACAGGGCAATGCTATCCTGGCTAGAGCCGTTCCTCCTTTGGTCCGAGCCACTAAGAAGGAGTTTCAATTGAGGAATGACATGGCCCTGCTCGAAGCCGATGTTCGGGGTTTGAACTCGGATCTGTTGAAAGAGAGGGATCTCCATGCAGCGACTCGTAATAAAGTGACCAAGACCGAACGTGAGACCGCTGAGCTTAAAGAGCAGTATGCCCTACTGCAGTAGGAGTTCGTCAGTCTTGAGGTTCATACCAAGAAGATAATCCAGGAGAAGGACATCTTATCCGAAGAAGTCAAGAGTCGGGAGAAGGCCATCGACGCTATCACGGAGAAGTTTTTTGAGGCGACTGCCCGAATATGGGACGCAATTCGAGAAAGCAACGTCATGAAAGCAAAATGTGCTGAAGTCAAGCAGCGTACCATCAAAAAGTATGAAGAATCTCCTTCTTTGACCGAGAAGATCATGGCTTAATTTGCTGATGGCTATGAAGCTTGTCGGGAAAAGGCTCGGGCTAAGATGGAAGCTGCTGCGCTTGATCCTTCCGTCCTTGACTCTTCTAATGAAGAATCCGAAGCTGGAGATGAGGGTCCTAAGGAATAGTTTCCTTTAGGTTTCGTACTTGTAATTTTTGTAATTATTTTTTCTCTTCCGTTGTTTGTAACTTGCCCGATCAGTCATGCTTACGATATTTTACCGATCAGTTGTGTTGTTTCTAACTCTCTGACCGGTTTATACCCGAAGTTTGTCTGATCAGAGTTGTAAAGCTTTTGGATATGAATACAATATTAGAAACTTCTTAGTTGTTATCTCGATTAGTGATGCTTGTGACTTTTACCGATTCACTAGGTCGTTTCTGACTTTCAGATCAGTTTTAGCCCGAAGCTTATCTGATCGGATTTATAACTTTCTCAATCAGTTATACTTGTGACTTTTAGCGATCAGTTAGATCACTTTTGACTTTCTGATCAGTTTATGCCCGAAGCTTATCTGATCGGATTTGTAAGAACTTTATGAATTTCAGTGAAGTATAAAATTTTCCCGAAAAGGGATTCTTCTTTATTTCATTGATAGATTGCATGGATTACATAAGTAAAGGAAAGAATAGCATAGCTTTTACTGATAGTATCTCCTAAGCCTTCCTGCATGCCATGTATTCTTTACCTCAGAACCATCAATTGCTCAAAGCCGGTAAGTCCCGGACTTCGGCACCTCCACTACTTCATAAGGCCCCTCCCAGTTATGCATTAACTTGCCTGTGTTCTGGGGGGTCGATGCCTCTGATTCTCGAAGCACCAAGTCTCCAACCTCGAACCTTCGTTGCTTAACTTTCTGATTGTAGTGTCGGGCAATACGCTTCTAATAAATAGCTAGTCGTACCAGTGCTGATTCTCGAACCTCTTCCAAAAGATCTAAGTTAATGCGTAGGCCGTCCTCGTTGTACAAGTCCTTATACTGACTGACCCGAAGTGTAGGGGATCCGATCTCAACAGGTATAAGTGCATCGGTCCCGAAGGCTAATCTGAACGGTGAGTCTCCCGTTGTTGTTCTTGGTGTAGTTCGATAGGCCCATAAAATACTAAGTAACTCTTCCGGCCAGCGACCCTTCAACTCATCCAACCTCCTTTTGATATCGTTAAGCAAGGTTCGGTTGGTGACTTCTACCTGCCCGTTCGACTGAGGGTGCGCTACCGAAGTTTTTCTATGTTGAATCCCCAATTCTTTCAGAAAACTTTTGAACTTTGATCCCACAAACTGTCTACCGTTGTCTGAGACTAAGGCCATCGGGATGCCGAACCGATATACAACCCTTTCTTTGAAGAATTTAAGGCATTCCTGTTCGGTGATCTTTTGTAGAGGTTTGGCTTCGACCCATTTGGTCATGTAGTCGATGGCTACGATCATAAAACTCACTTGCCCCTTGGCCTTCGGTAGAGGCCCCAAGATGTCGATCCCCTATATGGCAAAAAGGAATCGGAGATAAGACCGAGTACAGCTCTTCGAGAGGCTGATGTGGGATGGCACTATTCAGCTGACACTTCGGACATTTTTTGACGAAGTCCTTTGCTTCCTGATAAATGGTTGACCAGTAATATCCCTGTCTCAAAATCTTATGTGCCAGTGACTTTGCTCCCATATGATTCCCACAGATTCCCTCGTGCACTTCCCGAAGTGTGTAGTTTGCTTCTGATGGTGTCAGACACTTGAGCAGTGGAGAACTAAAAGCCTTTCGATATAGGTCTCCATCGATAAGAACAAAATTTGAGCTCCGGTACTTGATTTTTCTTGCCAGGATGTGATCCGAAGGTAGAATCCCATCGGCAAGGTAAGCCAGCAGTCGAGTCAATCTATACATAGCACCTCCACCTTTGGAATATTTGGTTACTCCAGCACTTTTAAATACACTGACCCGCTGAATGAACTGGATTCGGTGGTTGCCAATTGAGCCAAAACGTCATGCCATTATATTGTCGGACCGATCTACCCCCTGACAGCTGAACGATGTGAAGTATACTAGTTTATCCTTCACCTCGGCTAAGTATCTCGTCATTCTTTCCCCCCGGGCCTCATACTCGACCGATATCTACTTGACGACCAACTGGGAGTCACTGTAGATGACTAACTTTTGTATCTCTAAGCTTCAGGTCAACCTTAATCCTGCTAAAATGGCCTCATACTCTGCTTCATTATTAGTGGCTTTGAATGGGAATCAGATGGCTTGTTGGACCTTGAATCCTTCGGGACTTATCAGTATGACCCCTGCACCGCTGACGTCCGAAGTTGATGAGCCATCTACATAAAGCGTCCATGAAGTCCTCACATGCTGTGTTTTCGTGACCGATCCCATATCCGGTTCCGTGAACGAGCATTCCACAATAAAGTATGCTAATGTCTGTCCTTTGATTGCTGTTCGGGGTAGATATTATAGTGCAAACTGTGTCAGTTCCATTGCCCACGCATGTGACGCCCCCAAAATAGGTATACAACACCCATTCTGAGTGGCCAAAATACATGGTACAGAAACAACTACATCTTTACTGTTACAACATAAGAACTGTGAGTTTAAATACAAATATTGTCATCTAGACAATATCCACACTCAAATAAGTCCTCATCACAATTATTGTTACATTATTTCACAAAAATGGTGAGGACTACTAAAATAACTTCTAGAACCATCATTCCATACCCCGACTAGTACTCGCTACATTCTCCCCTCCTGAGAAAAATAGAACAAAAAGGAAAAGGGTGAGCTCAACTAGCCCAGTAAAGAACATTATGACTAAGATAATACAGAACAAATTATTGTTAGTCTTCAACAGGGAAAAATCTAATAGAATACAATAGACAACAAGTTTTAAATCAATAACTGCAGCGGAAACAACAAACCATTAGAAGAGTCAAGTAGAGAATGAGTTCTACTATCTTCTAAGATTTAAAAGTCCATCATCAATATTTTATCCCTGTAACAACAATCAATAACCATCTTTAATCAAATATTCATCTTTGCACTACAGGCCAAAGATATTCATTTGTATCACCAGTCGGTCATGTTCATCTCAACACCTATTCATCTTTGCACTACGGGCCAAAGATATTCATTAGTTAATCATTCATCTTTGCTCTACAGGCCAAAGATATTCAATAATATCATCATTTAGGACTGAGGATGATGAAAAAATATCTTAAAGAAAACGAATCCAGTGAAACAAAATAACAAATATTAAGGATTCGTATTTCGATTTATCCATGTCCAAAAATACCTTATAATTATTCATAGTGAAGTAAAATTCAAGAATGATCAAAACATGAATACAATCAAAGCTAGTAACCAGAATAAATATTTTGGACGAAAAGAAGAAAATTTCATTTTCGGTGAATAGTAACTCGTGAATAGTAACTCGTGAATAGTAACTCATGAATAGTAACTCCGACGTGAAAAGTTCCAAATTTGATAAAAATTTTCAACCAATATTTCGGCATAATGATATTGAAGAAATAATATCATTTTCGAATAAAATAACATCCCTTACCTCGTAAAGACAGTACTTCTGGTCGGAATACCGGTATAAGGCTGAAAGAAACTTGCTCTGATGAATAGAAACTCTCAAAGTATCTAAGTACTCACAAAATACACTCAATAATCTAGAGAGAGAAAGAGAGAAAACTTGTTTCTGGTGTGATTTTCAATTCTAACTTAAGCACCTATTTATAGGAAAATGCTAGAACGCCAAAGGAGACTAAATAATAAAATATTATAATTACAAAACTCATTTCTACGCATGCCAATTCAGCCACCAGCCATCCTTGACCCAAATTAGCAGCCCACATGTGTTAGAATAAAAGTGGGTCCCAC
This sequence comes from Panax notoginseng, assembly GCA_016801055.1. NCBI lineage: Eukaryota > Viridiplantae > Streptophyta > Magnoliopsida > Apiales > Araliaceae > Panax > Panax notoginseng. The sequence goes on from CM029018.1 coordinate 215,713,956, forward strand.
CCATAATTAATAAAAATCATTTTATTTTCTAAAACTTTAATAATTCATAGAAAATAACCCTTTTATCAGAAAATTCAAATCTCGCGCTTTTTATAGGAAATTCAATTCTCTACAACTTTACAGAAGAAAGTTTTTCTAAATTCCAAACAGAAATTGACCGAAATCCATAAACGGGCGATTTTACAGGCTATAATCAAATTTCAGTCAAGAAATGGGGTCCACCGACACACAAAACATGTGTTAATCATTTAATACAAAAAAAATACTCTTCCTCCTCATATACTCATATATCCCACATTCATTGTAAAACTATCACCATTATTATATTATTAAATGAATTATTTTATCAGAAAAGATAAAATATCATTTTTTTAATAATTATCACTTAAAAATTTTCTCCATCTATATCCACATAAAATTAATATTTTTCTCATCATATAAATCAATAATTAATTATTCACAAATAATATTACAGAATCACAGTACTGGCAACCAGGCAATTCTCAAGAAAGAGGGGGCTTTCCAATAAGGATTTTTCCTTACTGGCGCGCAATTAGATGACCAAACCTCTCCTTAGACAGAACTTTCTAGACATTGCCAATAATGTTATCTAATAATATTATTCAAATAATATGAATTATTGATCTGATAATGGAAAATACTGTGTAGTGACAATTATTGAAACAACAGTAATATAAAATATCAACGCAGTAATTATTGAATCAATAAAATAAAATACTAAACAGTAATTACTGTAACCATTATTGAGTAGTGTCTTCTTACGTAAGAATCAATAATTGGTGCAATACAGTGTGCTACTGTGCAACAACGCGTATTACTGTGTTTTAACCACCGGGTATTCCAATAGTATTAACGGTAACAACTACGCCGTTATTTATAAACAACTTATACTTGTCATTTTCTTCATCTAATCGCTTTTCGTTATGGGGCCCACAAAGACTGCGCCGTCGTACGAATATTCCCCGATAGAAAGAATATTCCACGACCAAACGAATATTTCCCGACAACAATGAATATTTTATAACCACCTGCTTATTTGAAATATTTGCTCATTTTACCCATAACTAACCTCGTTAATCAATTTAACACTTACTATTTCAAAATAATAAATAGAGGGAATTTAAATTTCATTTATTAATAATTTGGGGTCTTACAACCTCCCCTCCTTATGAAATTTCGTCCTCGAAATTGACGTACGTACCTGGTGTTTCAAAAAGATGAGGATACCTCGCTTTCATTTCCGTTTCCAACTCCCAGGTCATTTCCTCAATAGCATGGTTTCTCCACAAAACTTTAACTTGTGGTATGACCTTCGTGCGTAGGACATGGTCCTTTCTATCCAAGATCTTGACAGGTACCTCTTCGTACGTTAAGTCTTCAGCTATCTCGTCCGCTTCTAACTCAATAACGTGGCCTGGGTCTTTCACATATTTACGTAACACAGATATATGAAAAATATTATGAACACGAGACATACTTGGAGGTAACGCGAGTCTATAGGCCACATTTCCTACTCGGTCAAGAATCTGAAATGGACCAATAAATCGTGGATTGAGCTTTCCTCTCTTCCCAAATCTTGTAACTCCTTTCCATGGAGCCACACGCAACAATACATGATCCCCAATGTCAAATTCCACGTCCTTTCGATGAAGATCCGCATAACTCTTTTGTCGATCCTGTGCCGTTTGTATACATTGTCGAATCGTTTGGATCTTCTCTGTAGTCATTCGTACCAACTCTGGTCCTAGCAATGTTGCTTCTCCCACCTCATCCCAACATACTTGAGAGCGACACTTTCGTCCATATAATGCTTCAAATGGGGCCACACCTATACTTGCTTGATAACTGTTATTGTAGGAGAATTCCACCAATGGTAGGTACTTATCCCAACTCCCTTTGAAATCTAGGACACAAAGTCTTAATAGATCTTCAAGGGTTTGAATAGTCCTCTCTGATTGTCCGTCCGTTTGAGGATGGTATGCCGAACTAAATCGTAAATCTGTGCCCATAGCTTTTTGCAAGCTAACCCAAAATCTTGAAGTAAATCTTGGGTCACGATCCGAAACTATGGATACTGGCATGCCATGCAGTCTCACAATCTCATCTACATATATACGAGCAAGACGTTCAAGGAAATAAGTCTCCCGTATCGGTAAGAAATGAGCAGACTTAGTTAATCTATCAACAATAACCCAAATAGCATTTATGCCTTGAGAAACCGTGGGAAGACCCGTAACGAAATCCATGGTAATGTGTTCTCACTTCCATTTCAGAATCTCAAGTGGTTGCAATGGACCCTTTGGCACTTGATGTTCCGCCTTTACACGTTGACAAGCTAAACACCTCGAGATAAACTTTGTAATCTCTCTCTTCATATTATTCCATCAAAATGTATGTCGAAGATCACGATACATTTTGGTACTTCCAGGATGGATTGCAAATGGTGTATTGTGTGCTTCCATCATGATCTTGTACTTCAAATCAGAATCGTTAGGAACATAAAGTCTGGAGTGGACTCGAAGTATTCCTTCTTCATCGATTCTTGCTTCTGGAATAGCACCTTCTTGCACTTTCTTCTTCATACGCATCAGCTCCGGGTCTGTGGTTTGAGCAACTTTAACTTTATCAATTAAAGTTGGTTCTATGCGTATACTTGACATCATCGCACTCGTTCCTGCATAAGATCTTCTGCTCAACGCGTCAGCTACCACGTTTGCTTTTCCAGGATGGTATTGAATAGTGTGGTCGTAATCTTTCAACAGCTCGAGCCAACGTCGTTGCCGCATGTTGAGTTCTTTTTGAGTGAAGAAATATTTGAGGCTTTTATGGTCTGAATAAATCTCCACTTTCTCCCCATATAGATAGTGCCTCCAGATCTTTAGCGCGAAAACGACTGCTGCCAACTCTAGATCATGAGTAGGATAATTTCTCTCATATTCTTTAAGTTGTCGCGAGGCATAGGCTATAACTTTTCCACGTTGCATGAGAACACATCCTAGCCCTTTTCCTGAAGCATCACTGTAGATAACAAATCCATCCGAACCAGATGGTATGGTCAAAACAGGTGCCGAAATAAGTCTTCTCTTAAGCTCTTGAAAACTCTTCTCGCATTCCTCGCTCCATACGAATTTGATATCTTTCCGAGTTAGCTGAGTTAACGGGGTAGCGATTCGAGAAAACCCTTCCACGAATCTCCGATAATAACCAGCTAAGCCCAGAAAGCTACGTACTTCAGTCACCGTCTTTGGTTGCTCCCAACTTTGTATTGCTTCAATCTTCGCCGGGTCAACAGATACTCCATGTTTTGACACCACGTGCCCTAGGAATGCCACTTCCTCAAGCCAAAACTCGCATTTCTTCAACTTAGCATATAACTTGTTTTCACGCAGCCTTTGGAGTACCAGCTTCAAATGATGCTCATGATCTTCACGGCTTTTGGAATATATGAGGATGTCATCAATAAAGACAACAATGAACTGATCCAAATAATCCTTGAATACTCGGTTCATCATATCCATGAAAGCCGCAGGAGCATTAGTCAATCCAAAAGACATGACTAGGAATTCATAATGCCCGTACCGAGTTCTGAAGGCAGTCTTTGGAATATCCTCAGTTTTAACCTTCAGCTGATGATATCCAGAACGAAGATCGATCTTTGAAAAGAATTGTGCTCCTTGTAACTGGTCAAAAAGGTCATCAATACGAGGTAGCGGATACCTATTCTTAATAGTGACATGGTTTAATTCCCGGTAATCAATACAAAGTCGCATACTCCCATCTTTCTTCTTTACAAATAAAACAGGAGCACCCCAAGGAGATGTACTAGGACGAATGAAACCGATGTCCAACAATTCTTGTAGTTGGACCTTTAACTCCTGAAGTTCAATAGGAGCCATTCGATATGGAGTTTTAGAAATGGGCTTTGTACCAGGTTCAAGATCAATAAAGAATTCAATTTCACGTTCCGGGGGTAGACCGGGAAGTTCTTCAGGAAATACGTCAGGAAAGTCAATAACAACAGGAATATTATTCAAATTTGACGTGTCTTTATTCAAATCCATAACATGGGCTAAGAAAGCATGACATCCGTTTTTTAATAAACGAATGACTTTATGGCTTGATATAACAGTGATTGATTTTAATGGCTTAGTTGCTTGAATTTGTACAACAGGTTGGTTAGGAATATGAAAACTAACAACCTTACGAAAATAATCAATTTTGGCATGATGAGTAATTAACCAATCAATCCCTAAAATCACATCAAAAGCAAGTATCTTTAAAGAGATAAGGTCAACAGGTAATGTGATGGTGCCAACTTGGATCAAACAAGATTTATAAACAGTGGATGTGATGAAAGTTTCTCCTAACGGAGTTTCCACAGATAAATCAAAGTCTAACTTCTCCAGAGTCAAGTTTAAACGTTGAGCACAAGCAGGAGAGATAAAAGAATGGGTAGAACCGGTATCTAATAAGGTATAAACTTCACATGAATTTATGATTAGCTTACCCGTGATCACCTCGTTTGGGTTCCTCGCATGTTAACCAGTCACGACAAACGCTCTTTCAGGAACCGTTGACTTTATCTTTTCTGGGGCAGCTTTTTGAGTCACCATCCCCGCTGGACTTGATTTTGCTACAGTGCAATCTCGAGCGATATGTCCTTCCTTTCCACAATTATAACATACCTTAAACTGTTGTGGGCAGTTTGGGCTTATATGTCCTTCTTTTCCGCACTTATAGCATATAACCGGTGGTCGTTCTCCTCCCTTGGAACCAGTTGTTGCTGGTACTGACGTCTTCGTATTGTCATTGTTGAATCTCCTCTTTTTAAAATCTCCTCCCGACTCGCTTCTTCTATTTTCATAGCCACGATTACCACCAGAGTGGTTGCCGTTCTTGTCTGTATTTTTCTTTCTCCGCTGGTTATCATTGTTCTGATGACTGTTGTCACCGATATGATCCTGGTTGTGGTCCCTCAGTTGACCGTACTCGTTATCTCGCTCTAATAATTGAGCCCTGTTGACAATATCTGAATAGAGAGAAAATTTATGAGAAATGAGATATTGACGTATGCCGGGTTTCAAACCTCTCAGAAACATCCTCGTCATACGTTCCTCATTCTCCACCAAATGAGGTGCAAACCTGGACAACTCTGCAAACTTTGCCTCGTACTGAGATACCGTCATATTATTCTGCTCTAATCTAATAAACTCTACCTCCTTCATATAACGAATACTTTCAGGAAAGTACTTATCATTGAACAGTTTCTGAAATGTCTCCCAAGACATGCTGAGTGCGGCTGGATGGGTACGCTTCACAGACTTCCACCAGTAGTCTGCCTCGCCACGAAACATAAAGGTGGCGAATGAAACCTTCTGTTCTTCTGTGCATCCCAAGACATCGAATATCTTGGTAATTTGCTTGACCTACATTTCCGCCATGATCGGATCTGGCTTTCCCTTAAATTCTGGTGGTCCCAATTCTTTGAACTGTTTGGCTGTGACAAACTGTGAATTGCTATCATTTCCTCCTGTATTTTGAACACGAGTCTCCCTCGTCTGGTTTTGCATGAATTGCAAAAAACTTCTAAACATTCCATCGTTCATCATCTGCTCATTGGTGTTGTTCACAGGAGGAACATTTCCAGCCTGTTGCACGTTCTCCTCGTTGGTAAGCACCGGTGTCTCCACGGTCTCATTTACTCCATTGTTAACATTCTCAGTCGACATTCTCAAATACTGCCATAAAATAAGGGTTAATTAAATAAATTAACAAATCACATAATACCCCTATATTATGACTGACCAATAAATAAGCTTAGGTAGGACACACTAGCGAAGGATTTATTCGTCTCTCCCCTCCTAGTTCTATTCTCCGATCTCCGCCAGAGATCATATCCCTAAGCTCTGATACCAACTGTAACGCCCCCAAAATAGGTATACAACACCCATTCTGAGTCGCCAAAATACATGGTACATAAACAATTACATCTTTACTGTTACAACATAAGAACTGTGAGTTTAAATACAAATATTGTCATCTAGACAATATCCACACTCAAATAAGTCCTCATCACAATTATTGATACATTATTTCACAAAAATGGTCAGGACTACTAAAATAACTTCTAGAACCATCATTCCATACCCCGACTAGTACTCGCTACATTCTCGCCTCCTGAGAAAAATGGAACAAAAAGGAAAAGGGTGAGCTCAACTAGCCCAGTAAAGAACATTATGACTAAGATAATACAGAACAAATTATTGTTAGTCTTCAACAGGGAAAAATCTAATAGAATACAATAGATAACAAGTTTTAAATCAATAACTGCAGCGGAAACAACAAACCATTAGAAGAGTCAAGTAGAGAATGAGTTCTACTATCTTCTAAGATTTAAAAGTCCATCATCAATATTTTATCTCTGTAACAACAATCAATAACCATCTTTAATCAAATATTCATCTTTGGACTACAGGCCAAAGATATTCATTTGTATCACCAGTCGGTCATGTTCATCTCAACACCTATTCATCTTTGCACTACGGGCCAAAGATATTCATTAGTTAATCATTCATCTTTGCTCTACAGGCCAAAGATATTCAATAATATCATCATTTAGGACTGAGGATGATGAAAAAATATCTTAAAGAATACGAATCCAGTGAAACAAAATAACAAATATTAAGGATTCGTATTTCGATTTATCCATGTCCAAAAATACCTTATAATTATTCATAGTGAAGTAAAATTCAAGAATGATCAAAACATGGATACAATCAAAGCTAGTAACCAGAATAAATATTTTGGACGAAAAGAAGAAAATTTCATTTTCGGTGAATAGTAACTCGTGAATAGTAACTCGTGAATAGTAACCCCGATGTGAAAAGTTTTAAATTTGATAAAAATTTCCAACCAATATTTCGGCATAATGATATTGAAGAAATAATATCATTTTCGAATAAAATAACATCCCTTACCTCGTAAAGACAGTACTTCTGGTCGGAATACCGGTATAAGGCTGAAAGAAACTTGCTCTGATGAATAGAAACTCTCAAAGTATCTAAGTACTCACAAAATACACTCAATAATCTAGAGAGAGAAAGAGAGAAAACTTGTTTCTGGTGTGATTTTCAATTCTAACTTAAGCACCTATTTATAGGAAAATGCTAGAACGCCAAAGGAGACTAAATAATAAAATATTATAATTACAAAACTCATTTCTACGCATGCCAATTCAGCCACCAGCCATCCTTGACCCAAATTAGCAGCCCACATGTGTTAGAATAAAAGTGGGTCCCACCCATAATTAATAAAAATCATTTTATTTTCTAAAACTTTAATAATTCATAGAAAATAACCCTTTTATCAGAAAATTCAAATCTCGCGACTTTTTATAGGAAATTCAATTCTCTATAACTTTGCAGAAGAAAGTTTTTCCAAATTCCAAATAGAAATTGACCGAAATCCATAAACGGGTGATTTTACAGGCTATAATCAAATTTCAGTCAAGAAATGGGGTCCACCGACACACAAAACATGTGTTAATCATTTAATACAAAAAAAAATACTCTTCCTCCTCATATACTCATATATCTCACATTCATTGTAAAACTATCACCATTATTATATTATTAAATGAATTATTTTATCAGAAAAGATAAAATATCATTTTTTTAATAATTGTCACTTAAAAATTTTCTCCATCTATATCCACATAAAATTAATATTTTCCTCATCATATAAATCAATAATTAATTATTCACAAATAATATTACAGAATCACAGTACTGGCAACCAGACAATTCCCAGGAAAGAGGGGGCTTTCCAATAAGAATTTCTCCTTATTGGTGCGCAATTAGATGACCAAACCTCTCCTTAGACAGAACTTTCTAGACATTGCCAATAATGTTATCTAATAATATTATTCAAATAATATGAATTATTGATCTGATAATGGGAAATACTGTGTAGTGACAATTATTGAAACAACAGTAATATAAAATATCAACGCTGTAATTATTGAATCAATAAAATAAAATACTGAACAGTAATTACTGTAACCATTATTGGAACGCATCTTCGCACTCCGAAGTCCACTGAAAGCTCTTCTCATTTTTAGGCCCTTTCAAAGTGTCGAAGGTCATATTCTGATACGCATATATTGCCCAATGCGTGATGAAACTGGTCTTTGGGATGTCTTCCTTACTCATTAAAATCTGATGGTACCCTGAAAAGGCGTCCATAAAGCTCAGCATGTCGTACCCCGAAGTGGCGTCTATCAACTGATCTATGTTGGGCAATGGATAGAAGTCTTTCGGACATGCCCTGTTCAGGTCCGTGTAGTCGATGCATAATTGCCACTTCTCGTTCTTCTTCTGGACCAAGACTACATTGGCCAACCACTCCGGGTAATCGATTTTGAAGATGAATTCGGCCTCCAGGAGTTTGGCAATCTCCTCATCGATGATCTTCTATATTTTTGGGGCGAACACTCTCCGTTTCTGTATGACTAGCTTTTTGTTTGGGTCCACGTGTAATCTGTCCAGGTCCATCGATTCGCTTACCCCTGGCATATCGCTAGGCTCCCATGCGAAGACGTCGACGTAGACTCAGAGCAGGTCTATCAATCCTGTCCGAAATGGTTTCGCTAACCCTGACTCGATTTTGATCATTTTCTCTTTGATTCCCAGTACCAGTTCTACATCTTCTGTTTCCTCGGCAGGCAGAGCAAGCGGTTCTGTACTACTCTCAGTGAATGGCTCTATTTCGATGGCCATTGTTTGTTTCTGCTTACTAAATTTGACCCTCAAAGAAATTAAACTGTTCTGATAGCACCTTTGGGCAATATCTAAATCCCCTTTTACCTCTCCGATCACGTTCGATCTCAGAAATTTAATTTTGAAATAGGGTATGGAAGTCACTGCTTGAAAGGCTGCCAAGGTCAGCCGTTCGAGGATTGCGTTGTATCCCGAATCTACCTGGACCACGAAAAATTTGACCGTTATCTCGACCTGATTAGGTGTTGTGCCGAACTTAATTGGCAATTCTATGGTGCCAGAAAAATATACCGGGTCTCCACTGAACCCGTACAGAGGTCCTTCTCCACCCAATTCCATCTTCTTCCCTTCTAGGTCCATCCTCTGGTATGCATGAGTGTACAATATGTCAATCGAAGATCCATTGTCTATCATCATCCGTTTCATATCTACAGCCCCGACCTGAGCGGTTATCACCAATGCCCCGTCATGTGGCTCTATGAGGTCCGTAGGATAGTCCTCATCCGAGAAAGAGATAGATGTTCCAAGATATGCCCGATCCTTTCTTGTAGTAGACCCCGTAACCAATAACACTGCCTCGAGATGCCCACTTCTCTTCTTTCTATTTACACGTCTAACAGAATCGCCTGAGATCACATCAATTACGCCTCTGGCTGGTGGGTTCTGTGGAGGCTGTGTGTCCCGATCTTGTGCTCCGCTTTCCTCTCTTGCTGCCACCTCGTTATCCTGACCGTCTACATACTGAACTAACTGACCGTTTTGAACATTCTTCTCTATCATGTCCATCAAGTTGTTGCATGCCGCTGTCGAATACCCGGTGCTCTGGTGATAATTACAAAACTTGTCCCGACCCCTCCTCCCGGGTTTGGTTCGTTTCGAGCATGGTTTATAGAAGGATTTATTCCTTATCTCTTCCAAGATCTTCGCTCGATCCATAGTGAGTGGGGTGTAAACTTTGCTGACATTTTGGTTAGGCAGGGGAGGTCGGCTACTTCCTGATCCTCCTCCTTTGTAGCTTTTCTTTCCAGGATTATCCAACCTCCACTGGTTGTTATCCGAGCGCTGATAATTCTATTTGTCCCGATCCTTAGACTTCTCGTAGGACTGGGCGTGTGGTTTGAAATTACCCATAGCTTCTTCTATCGCAATAAACCCTTCGACCAGATGGAAAGCTTCGGTCAGATCTGCTGGAGGGTTGATCACCAAATCTTTCATAAGCTTTTTCGACCTCCCGATGTCCAGACCCGTTGTGAAGAATCCCAGGGCTTGTGGGGATTTCAACTCTGCTACTGAACCCACAGCCTCCCGAAATCTTTTTACATACTGACCTAGGGTTTCATCCGACTTCTGTCTGACCTGCATAAGGGAAGCTGTTATTTTCCCCGTCTTCGGTAACTCCCAAACCGAGCATGTAACTTTTCTCGAAGGTCATTCCACGATCTGATCAACCCGGCTGTCAAAGTCCCCATCCACTCCCGGGCACTCTTTTTTAATGTCATGGCAAACATATGACATTTGGTAGCATCCGAGTGTCCATAGTAAGACATCAGACGATCATAGCCATCCGAATGATCGTAAAGATCCCCTAGACCTTCATACGTGTCCATTGGGGGCATCTTCTTCTTTGGATCGGCCGTGACTTGATTGATTTTCGGTGAGAAGGGTGACCCTGGACAACTTGAAGAGGTCCCCATCAGACTCTTGGATGCTAGCAACTTTTCCAATTCTGCGACCCTTCTTGCGAGGGGATCGGCCTCCTCTTTACGAAGGGAACGAATGATGTCTGTGTCTCTCATATTCGGGCGGCGACGCTATCCTCCTCTTTTGCCCTGACCTTCCTTGGTATCCAGATTTTCTGTCATCCGATCGACTCCTCCTTCGGGTTCTTCCTTCTCGGGAGCGACTCCGGGGTCGGCTCCTTTCCTTCCTTGCCTCATCCCGTCGGGGTGATCGGGATCGGCTATGATGTCTGCGCCTCTTCGAGGAGGCTTCCTGTTCTCCGGCCATTTTAGCTTCGAGTCCTCCTGTTGTAGCCGTAGTGCCAGCATGGCATCTTTGTTCTGCTCCATCTTCTTTTTCAGGATGAACTCCCGCTGGTCCTGACTACCTTCTCCTCTTTCTTGCCTTACGAGGGCCAGAGAATGGTTTTCATCGGCCTGACTCGCATGATTGGGCGTGTGTTGGCTGTCGTGGAAGAGTTTATGTCAAAGGGAAGAGGCCGGCACCTCCTGAACCTTCGAAATTTTGGACCCTAGTCGGTCTTTCACCTACCCCCTCACCTGGGTGGTCTGGTGTGACTGATGAGTCTTCGCCTTTTCCTGGTCAGAGGCGCCATTATCCTGACTCGCCATGGCCTGCTACCGAAAAAGAGTATTGTGATTGCAAAAAGCACTAAGGCCCTCCTTCTAGCGCCAATGTTAATGCCAAGTTTCGCCGGCGCGTCCAATCACTGAATTCACACGCTTGAACCTGCATAATAACAGATCACACACAAAGCTTGACGGCTTGTGCCGCCGGGGGATAGCTCCGGTGTGAGAATAAGTACAGGCCGTTCACAAGGCTTAACAATGGAGGCTTTAGTGTTTAGTGCTCAATGATGTATTACATGTTAATTGTAGTTAAGTCTTGTATTTATAGCCGGTCTCATCTCCTCAGAATCCCTCTCCTAGTCGGACTAGGACTCCTAAATACGGTAGTTACCTATATTTAGGTCCAACACAATCTCCTTAAAAGGTGTAGGTAGAATCTCATTCCATTACTACCTTTGGAGTTGCCTTATCCACATATGGTTAGTACGAGAGTCCTTAACCACGTAAACCCCTTTTAGCTCCAGATTTTGCATATGAGTTGTCCAACTGCACAGGCCCAATCCAACCGACTTCATAAACACTGGTCTGGGCTTCGGTCCAAAGGACTCGAAGGCCCGACTCCGAGCTCCATGGTCCCAATCGGGCTTTGACCTAGAGGGCTCGAATACCCGAACCCGAACACCCGCGATATTCAATATGGCTTCGGCCCAATGAGCCCAATCTCATCGGTTTTGGCCCAGGTCTTCAGCCCATATGAGGATCGGTAAAACACTCCTGAACAATACTCAAAAAATGGAGAGATTTATTTACTAGTTTGCTCATATTTCAAATTGACTTAATTTTTTTTTGAAGTAATTCTTATATTTGGAACATAGAAAGTATTCTTATATTTTTTTCAAAAAATATTACATGTACTTTATTTTTTTTTCATATATCTTGGGAGACCTAAGTAAAAATATCAAATTTTTATAGGCTTAAAAAAGATTTCAAAAAACTGAGGATAGTCTGGTCCCTAGTTTTAGGAGGGTGTATTTAATTAAAATTTTTAAAGACTTTAAAAGTTTGATTGTATTCAATCAATACATTTAAAGAATTTATAAAAATTTATTGATATTCAATTATAACTTTTGTAATGTCTTTAAAAGTTAGGTGGTATTGAATTGAGATTTTTATAAAGTCTATAAAAATATTTTGGTATTCAAAAAGTCATTGATTTTTTAAATTTTTATCAAATGGTAGAGTTTGACAGATTTTAGAAGAAGAGATACCCATATCCAAAGTTTGACCTCATCTCTAAAGACTTTCAAAGACTTCTAAATATTTGAGAAAGAGAAAATATGAACAAAGGAGAAGTAAAAAGAGAAAGAGAAAGAGAAAGGGAAAGAGATAGAACAGATCAAACAAAGAAGAGAAAACAAAACAATGTATATATATATATATATATATATATATATATATATGCCTCATTTTATCACTGTACCTCAGTCCTCTCGAAATAAAAACCCCAAAAAAAAAGAGAGTTATTTTAACAGGTGAGGAGATATAAAATGGAGGAGAGGTTAAAAAGAGGGAGTAACGTTAAGGGTTCCAAATAGAACCAATGGTATAAATAGAGATAACAAATATTTTAATATCATTTTATATTTTTTTTTCTCCCATAAAAAAATCTCATTGAATATATTTGTAAGTATTAAGGAGGTATTCTTTTTATGTTTATTTTTAAAAGTAATAAATTTGCTAATTTTGTTATTTGTTGAAAATTATAAATTGTTAGTTTAATAATAATTACTTAATAGGAAAACAACAATGAACAATTTTAAAATCGAAATTGTTATTTTATATTACTGTTAGTAGAAAATGATTTTTTGTATGAAATATTAAAATTATGAAATAGTACATTTTTTTTGTAATAGACTGGGTATGATCTAATAATTCAACTTCAACAATGTCTTTTATTTAAAATTAGGTTGTTTCATGTTCAAAATATTTTAATATTATTTAATATTGTAATCATTTCATCTAAAATATAAGATCTTTGTTGACTTTTTAACAATTAATACAAGCTGCAAGATATATTAGAAGTATACAAATTAGGTTGTTTCATGTTCAAAATATTTTAATATTATTTAATATCGTAATCATTTCATCTAAAATATAAGATCTTTTTATCAAAGTATTGATAAAAAGTCTATAAAAATTTGTCACTTATTTCATTGGAGTCTTTAAAAGTAATTTTAAAAATCTTTAAAAGTCATTAAAATCTACAAACTCTACAAAAGTTTGTTACTTAAAAAAAATATTTATAAGTGATTATTGAATACACCCTCTTTAAGCTATTTTATACAACCAACTCATCTAAAAATTTAAGTTAATACATAACATTTCATGACTAATAAACCGTAAATTTAAGATATCTTCAAGGCAAATTGAGGAAATACCTAATGACAGTCGAGGAAATATGGGGAAGATAAAATCTATAGAAAAAAATTTGATAGGAATTTGAAGCTGATAGTTGGCTCAGGTCCTACAAATAACAGAAGTCAAGATTGGAACATACTAGTAATTTCTAGTGATTAAACTAATTCGCAGTGATTAGCGCACTAGAAATAAACTAATTTCAACAAATTGGAAAAGGCCAATGCACCGAATAATATGTTTTGTCAATATTGATTAGACAAATCATAGAAAAGTCGATTCGCATCAAGACAAATTAATATAGGAGTAATCAAAGCATTTTTTAACAAAATCATATGATTTTAAAACGATAATTATTTTTTTTTGATCAAACAATTTATAAGACTGAAATATATTAAATAAGTAATTTGTTATAAAAGATGACAAAAATATAAATCATAGTTTTAAAAATTGGATCGAACTGGCGATCGAACCAGTAAAAATTGGAACCGGAACCATTTGAGTGGTTTTGGTCAAAAACCGATTGACCACCGGTTGAATCGATGGTTCAACTGGAAAAACCGGTTAGTTGACCCTAGTTTTAATTTACTTTTTTAAACAATTTTTTTAATATTAAAATTAACTACTTTTAGTAATATTGTAACTTAACTTTATTACGTTTTAGTTCATAAAAAATGATATTTTTTAAAATTTAATTAATTACTAATAATATATATTTTTATATATTAATGACGTCACTAAATTAATAACGACCATTGTGTTTGACCAATGACTCATCTATCCGGTACCTTTTTCAGTTTAATGACCGGTCCAGATCTAAAAATCATGTTACAAACAACAAACTTAAACAATATATTTCAAATAAAATAACAGATAATTAAGAAAAATGGTCAATCGTAAAGTAGACACTAAACTCCTGAAATACAATTATATTAAAAAAATAATAATAAATTACGCAGATCTGGATCATTCTTCAGCACGGACAACAGAAGAACAAGTTGTCATAAAAGCGCCACATCCAAATTTAAATAATCTACTACCTCCGTTCTTTAAAGATTGTCATTTTATATAAAAAAAATTATTTCAATTTATTTATCGTTTACAACTTTTTAGAAAAATAAATTATTTACTTTCCTATATCACCCCTACCTTCTCTCATTGTTCTAAGAAATTCTCTCTCTTGTATTAATAGTTTTCAACTTCCCATAAAGAGATAGTGATGAAATTTCAAACAAATTTTAATTGTTAAATAATAGTATTAAATGACTTTCTTAATTCATATGCAAAAATCTTAAACGACAATCTTTTAAGAACGGAGATAGTATCTTTAACAATTCAAGCATAAAAAAAATATCTCATGAACAATTTTTTTTTCTCCGGAACGGAGAAAGTAAAATCTCCCAAACGGAGAAAATAAATTCTCCCAAGAGATGAAAATGAAATCACCTCACAAAAAAGAAAGAAATCAGTCATTTCATGAAGAAAACAAGTTTCACAAAAGAGAAAAAAAACTCTACAAAAAGAGAAAATAATTCATTAGATTAAAATAAGAAAGATAAAGGGAAAAGTGAAACAACCCGGGTCAAATCTTGAGTCCAGAATAAATCTCGGGTCAAATTCTAAGTTCGACTTATCGACTGGCTTCGTGTCTCCACCACAACCTAAGATTTCGAGAACCTGGCTCTGATACCATATGAAACAATTCGGATCAAATTTCGAGTTCGAAACAAATATCGGGTTAAAACTCAAGTCCGAATCGAATCTAATCCATCAAAACAAGGCCTTAAATTAACCACTAGCCCAATAGCATCTTCTTGGATCATTTTAGCCCACCACACGCTCACCCAAAAGGTTATAAAACAACTAAACTCCTGAAATACAATTATATTCAAAAAATAATAATAAATTACGTAGATTTGGACCGTTCTTCAGCACGGACAACTGAAGAACAAGTCACCATAAAAACGCCACATCCAAATCTAAATAATCTACTCCCTCCGTTCCTTAAAGATTGTCATTTTATATAAAAAAAATCTAATTTATTTGTCGTTTATAACTTTCTAGGAAAATAAATTATTCACTATCCAATATCACCCCTACTGTGACGCCCCCAAAATAGGTATACATCACCCATCTTGAGTCGACAAATACATGGTACATAATTTAAATACAAACTTCTTTTATACAGTACGACAAAACGTAGCTGAGAGTTTCAACACGGATAATGTCTCGTAGAGAGTATCCAAACTCAAATAAAGTCCTCATTACAATTATTATCACACTATTTCACATAATAGTGAGGACTACTATAGCCACCTATCTGAACCGTCACTCCATTTGTAAGACCCCAACTTTTATAAATAAAGATGAATTTTCTATAAATATCATTTTTGAATATTATGGAGTTAATTTGATATAATGTTATAGTTGTGGGTAATATTTATAAATTTTACAAAGTACGCAAGTTGTTATATAATATTCGATTGGTCGGGAAATATTCGTTTTAACAGGGAATATTCGTACAACGACACAATCATTGGTGGACCCCACAACGGAATTATTGTCGGATTGAGAAAACGACAAAAATATTTTAAAAATAACGGCGGAAATTTTACCATTGTTACTGTTGAACTACTCGGTAGTAAAAGTACAGTAATACGTGTGGTTGCATAGTAGCACACGGTATTGATTATTAATGCTTATGTGAGAAGTCACTCAGTTTGATTCAATTATTGTCAGTTAATAATATGAATTATTTAGCGATAATGACGTTTTGTTTTATTCGTATTATTAACGTAATAAAACAGAAACATCTTTTTATATAAAACAGAATACTTTATTAAAGTTATTCTATAAATAGAATATATTATATTTTATTTAAAAGATTTTTCTTTAAATATGGACCGTCAGATTAAAGTAATCAATCTGTACCGTTCATGGATTAGTTACTATGCATTCTATTTTTCTATAAATAGCAGCTCATTCCTTCATTATTTCTTACGAATTCACTGAACTCTAGAGAGAGAAGCTATAGAGAGAAACTATAGAGAGAGAGAGAAGAAGAGTATTCTGCTACTTAACTACTTCCTTACTTCAGCTCTTCTTTAAAACGGTAAGGGGTGTTATTCTTTCTTATTCATAAAGAGAACTGTTGTTATTCCATTTCTTATTATTCTGTTGGAATAACCTGTATACGCGGTCTACCCTATACTTGGTGACATTCTTCTATTATTCTGTTGGAACATCCTGTCTGTGTGTTTTACACCGGACCTGGTTCCGTTTTTGTTATTATTCTGTTGGAACATCCTGTCTGTGTGTTTTACACCGGACCTGGTTCCGTCTTGTTATTATTCTGTTGGAACATCCTGTCTGTGTGTTTTACACCGGACCTGGTTCCATTATTTATTATTCTGTTGGAATATCCTGTCTGTGCGTTTACGCCGGACCTGGTTCCATTATTTATTATTCTGTCGGAATATCCTGTCTGTGCGTTTACGCCGGACCTGGTTCCATTATTTATTATTCTGTTGGAATAACCTGTTTGTGCGGTCTATCGCATGCATGGTGATTTCTTTTGTTATTCCATTCTTTATTGTACTCAGTTGGTTAAGTTTTGACTTCTATACTCCATGAAATTTGTGGAATATCCTTGATAATTGCGTTTCATCCAGTATCTTTTCATGAAAATATTCTTCTAAGCATTCTTGAATTTTACTCCACAAAGCAGTATCATGTTGACAATTTGGACGTTATTAATTCTTGGATAAATTAATTCTTGAACTTGTTTTATTGAATTCTTATATCATTGTCATCATCCTCATGTTTATAAAATGTTGAAAGTCATCTGTGGCATGTAGTGCATAGATGGACTTGGTATGATTATGACCAGGGATTATTCGGTATAATCATGACCGTAATGTTACAAATGATGTGGTAAAAGTCATCATTGGCCGTAGTGCATTGATGGACAGTTGTTGGCATGATCATGACCATTAATGAATACACGAATATCCTTGGCCGTAGTGCAGGGGTGATTCGATGATGTGGATTATTTTATTAAGCTGAGTCACAGCGATAACAGTGTTGAAAAATCTTTTAAATCATAAAAGATAGTAGAGTTTATTTTCTACTTGACTCTTTTAATGGATTGCTTGTTCCACTGCAGTTAAACTTGATGTCTATTATATTTTATCAGTTTAACATTGTTGAAGGCTAATGATAATTTATTCTGCATTATCTTAGTCATAATATTTCTTACTGGGCTAGTTGAGCTCACCCTTTCTTTCACTGTTCTCTTCAGGAAATGAGAACGTAGCTGGGGCAAGTCGGGGAACGGAGTGATGGTTCGAATGATAGTATTAGTTAGTAGTCCTCACTATTCTATGTAATAGTGTGTTAATAAATGTAATGAGGACTCCTTTTGAGTATGAATACTCTATAGAAGATAATATTTATATTCAAACTCACAGTTTATGTTTTGTCGTATTGTACACGACAGTTGTATTAGTAAGTTGTATTTGTATTCTGTACTATGTATCTGACGACCCAAGATGGGTGATGTATACCTAATTTTGGGGGCGTCACAGTTGGTATCAAAGCTTAGGGATATGATCCCTGGCTAAGATGTGAGAATAGAACTAGGAGGGGAGAGACGGGAAATTTCTTCGCTAGTATGACATACCTAAGTTTATTTTCATGGTATTTAATTGGTCGGTCATAATATAAGGATACTATATGACATATCAATTAACTTTTATTTTGTGGCAGTATCTGAAAATGGCATCTGAGAATGTTGAGAATAGCAATGGAACACAGGCGACTGTTGATTCACCACATATCAATAATCAGGATAATGTGCATCAGGAAGGTGACAATCCTCATGCAAACAACAACACTGACCAAATGATGAATGATCAAATGTTCAGAGGCTTTATGCAATTCATGCAACAACAGGTGAAAGCGACTCCTGTCCACAACGTAGGTGGAAATACTGGAAACTCTCAGGCGGTCACCGCTAAACAGTTTAAGGAGCTGGGACCACCGGAGTTTAAGGGAGAGCCCAAACCACTTGTAGCTGAAACATGGATAAAGCAGATCACCAAGATATTTGATGTCTTGGGTTGCTCCGAGGAGCAAAAGGTTCCCTTTGCCGCCTTTATGTTGCGAGGAGAGGCAGATTACTGGTGGGAATCGATAAAGCGTACTCAACCTGCCGCACTGAAGATGTCTTGGGAGAAGTTCCAAGAGTTGTTCAACGACAAATACTTTCCTGAAAGTATTCGTCACATGAAGGAGGTGGAATTTATCAAGTTGGAGCAAAACAACATGACCGTGTCGCAGTACGAGGCAAAATTTACGGAGTTATCCCGGTTTGCGTCCCACCTGGTGGATAATGAAGAAAGAATGACGCGGATGTTTTTAAGAGGTTGGAAGCCGGAGATACGTCAACATCTTGTTTCTCATAAACTATGTTTGTATTCAGATGTTGTAAATAGGGCTCAGTTGGTGGAGCGCGATAACGAGACAACGCAACCAAAAGAGAGCAGCCGGCAAAATGATAATACCAGTGAGAGCAGTCATCGAAGCGGTGACAACAAGCGTGGAGGGAATCAACAGGCCAGAAATGGTAACCACTTCGGTGGTAATCAGGGCCAAAACAATAAGAATGTGCATTTCAAGAAGAGGAGATTCAACAATGATGGAAAGACGTCAGCACCAGCACCTGTCGTTAAGGAAGGAGAACGACCACCTATCATATGTTTCAAATGCGGAGGGGAGGGGCACATCAGTCCAAACTGCGCGATGTCGTCCAAAGCATGTTATAATTGTGGAAGAGAAGGTCATTTAGCCCGATTTTGTCGTTTACCGAAGATAAATTCAGCTAGGATGGAGGCACCAAAGGCCGTCCCAGAAAAGTCAAAACCGGTTGTGTAAGGGAGAGCGTTTGTTGTGAACTCCCAAAAAGCAAGGAACCCGAATGAGGTCATCACGGGTAAGCTTATCATAAACTCTAATGAAGTCTATACTTTATTTGATACCGGTTCTACCCATTCTTTTATTTCTCCTACTTGCGCTCATCGATTAAATTTGATTCCGGAGAAATTAGACTTTGACTTAGCTGTTGAAACTCCATTGGGAGAAACCTTCATTACATCCACGGTTTATAAGTCTTGTTTGGTTCAAGTTGGTACCCACACATTACCTGTCGATCTTATTTCATTAAAAATACTTGCATTTGACGTGGTTCTAGGGATTGATTGGTTAAATACTCATCATGCAAAAATTGATTGTTTTCGTAAGGTTGTTAGCTTTCATATTCCTAATCGACCTATTATACGAATTCAAGCAACCAAACCATTAAAATCAATCGCTGTCATCTCAAGCCATAAAGCTATTCGTTTATTGAAAAACGGATGTCAAGCTTTCTTAGCTCATGTCACAGATCTAAACAAAAATACGTCAGCTTTGAATGATATTTCTGTTGTTAATAAATTTCCTGACGTATTTCCCGAAGAACTTCCTGGCCTACCCCCAGAGCGTGAAATTGAATTTTGTATCGACCTTGAACCCGGTACAAAACCCATTTCCAAAGCCCCATATCGAATGGCTCCTATTGAACTTCAGGAGTTAAAGACCCAACTGCAGGAATTGTTAGACATTGGTTTTATTCGTCCTAGTACTTCTCCTTGGGGTGCTCCTGTTCTGTTCGTGAAGAAGAAAGATGGGAGTATGCGACTTTGTATTGATTATCGGGAGTTGAATCATGTCACCATCAAAAATAGGTACCCATTGCCACGTATTGATGACCTGTTTGACCAGTTGCAAGGAGCACAATTCTTTTCAAAGATCGATCTTCGTTCTGGATATCATCAGCTGAAGGTTAGAACTGAGGATATTCCAAAGACTGCCTTCAGAACTCGGTATGGGCATTATGAATTCTTAGTTATGTCTTTTGGATTGACTAATGCTCCTGCTGCCTTCATGGATATGATGAACAGGGTATTCAAGGAATATTTGGATCACTTTGTGGTCGTCTTTATCGATGACATCCTTGTTTATTCCAAAAGCCGTGAAGATCATGAGCAACACTTGAGGTTGGTACTCCAAAAGCTTCGTGAATACAAACTTTATGCCAAGTTGAAGAAATGCGAGTTCTGGCTGGAAGAGGTAGCATTCCTTGGGCACGTAGTATCAAGTCGTGGAATATCGGTTGACCCGGCAAAGATTGAAGCTATTCAAAGCTGGGAGCAACCTAAATCAGTGACCGAAGTACGTAGCTTTCTTGGTTTAGCTGGTTATTATCGGAGATTCGTGGAAGGATTTTCTCGAATCGCTACTCCATTAACTCAGCTGACTCGGAAAGATACAAAGTTCGGTTGGAGCGAAGAATGTGAGAAGAGTTTTCAAGAACTCAAGAGGAGACTCATTTCAGCACCTGTTCTAACAATACCATCTGGCTCGGAGGGATTTGTCATCTACAGTGATGCTTCGAGCAAAGGGTTGGGATGCGTTCTCATGCAACATGGAAAAGTCATAGCCTATGCATCAAGACAACTCAAGGAATATGAGAGGAATTATCCTACTCATGATCTAGAGTTGGCAGCTGTTGTCTTTGCACTTAAAATTTGGAGGCATTACTTGTATGGGGAGAAGGTGGAGATCTTTACGGATCATAAAAGCCTCAAATATTTCTTCACTCAAAAGGAACTCAACATGCGACAACGACGTTGGCTTGAACTGTTGAAAGATTATGATCATACCATTCAATATCATCCTGGAAAAGCGAACGTGGTAGCTGACGCATTGAGTAGAAGATCATATGCAAGTACGAGTGCGATATTGTCAACACAAAGGCCCATTTTGTGTGATTTGCAAAGGATGGAGATAGAGTTAAAGACTCCAGGGACCCATGTGATGATGACGAATATACGAGTAGAACCGACTTTAATCGATAAAGTTAAAGCTGCTCAAGCTACAGACCTGGAGCTGATGCGTATGAGGAAGAAAGTGCAAGAAGGTGCTATGCCGGAAGCAAGAATCGATGAAGAAGGAATACTTCGAGTCAACTCCAGACTTTGTGTTCCTAACAACCCTGATTTAAAGTATGAAATCATGATGGAGGCGCACAACACACCGTTTGCAATCCATCCTGGAAGTACCAAAATGTATCATGATCTTCGTCATACATTTTGGTGGAGCAATATGAAGAGAGAGATAGCGTTGTTTATCTCAAGGTGTCTAACTTGTCAACGAGTCAAAGCGGAGCATCAAGTACCAAAAGGTCCATTGCAACCACTTGAAATTCCAGAATGGAAGTGGGAGCACATTACCATGGATTTCGTTACCGGTCTTCCTAGGGTTTCTCAAGGTATTGATGCGATTTGGGTCATTGTTGATAGATTGACCAAGTCTGCTCATTTCTTACCGATACGAGAAACTTATACACTTGAACGTCTTGCTCGTATGTACATAAACGAGATTGTAAGACTGCATGGTATGCCAGTATCCATAGTTTCTGACCGAGACCCAAGATTCACTTCACGATTTTGGGTTAGTTTACAAAAAGCTATGGGCACGGAGTTACGATTTAGTTCAGCATATCATCCTCAGACGGACGGACAATCAGATAGGACTATTCAAACTCTTGAAGATCTATTAAGACTCTGTGTCTTTGACTTCAAGGGAAGTTGGGACAAGTTCTTACCATTGGTGGAGTTTTCCTACAACAACAGTTATCAAGCAAGTATTGGCATGGCTCCATTCGAAGCATTGTATGGAAGAAAATGTCGTTCTCCAGTATGCTGGGATGAGGTGGGTGAAGCAACGTTGTTGGGACCAGAGTTGGTACGTATGACTACAGAAAAGATTCAAACGATCCGACAACGTATAAAAACCTCACAAGATCGACAAAAGAGTTATGCTGATCTTCATCGAAAGGACGTGGAATTTGATATAGGAGATCATGTGTTCTTACGTGTTGCTCCATGGAAAGGAGTTACGAGATTTGGAAAGAGAGGAAAGCTCAATCCTCGATTCATCGGTCCATTTTTAATCCTCGATCGAGTAGGAACTGTGGCTTATAGACTCGCTTTACCGCCAAGTATGTCTCGTGTTCATAACGTTTTTCACATATCCATGTTACGCAAATATGTGGAAGACCCGAACCACATTATTGAGTTAGAACCGGACGAAATAGCGGAGGATTTGACGTATGAAGAAGTTCCTGTTCAAATCTTGGATAAGAAGGAACATATTCTACGCTCCAAGGTTATACCTCAAGTCAAAGTTTTGTGGAGAAACCACGATGTTGAGGAAATGACTTGGGAGTTAGAATCTGAAATGAAATCAAGGTATCTTTACCTCTTCGACATACCAGGTACGTACCCTAATTTCGAGGGCGAAATTTCATAAGGGGAGGTTGTAAGACCCCAACTTTTATAAATAAAGATGAATTTTCTATAAATATCATTTTTGAATATTATGGAGTTAATTTGATATAATGTTATAGTTGTGGATAATATTTATAAATTTTGCAAAGTACGCAAGTTGTTATATAATATTCGATTGGTCGGGGAATATTCGTTTTAACAGGGAATATTCGTACAACGACACAATCATTGGTGGACCCCACAACGGAATTATTGTCGGATTGAGAAAACGACAAAAATATTTTAAAAATAACGGCGGAAATTTTACCATTGTTACTGTTGAACTACTCGGTAGTAAAAGTACAGTAATACGTGTGGTTGCATAGTAGCACACGGTATTGATTATTAATGCTTATGTGAGAAGTCACTCAGTTTGATTCAATTATTGTCAGTTAATAATATGAATTATTTAGCGATAATGACGTTTTGTTTTATTCGTATTATTAACGTAATAAAACAGAAACATCTTTTTATATAAAACAGAATACTTTATTAAAGTTATTCTATAAATAGAATATATTATATTTTATTTAAAAGATTTTTCTTTAAATATGGACCGTCAGATTAAAGTAATCAATCTGGACCGTTCATGGATTAGTTACTATGCATTCTATTTTTCTATAAATAGCAGCTCATTCCTTCATTATTTCTTACGAATTCACTGAACTCTAGAGAGAGAAACTATAGAGAGAAACTATAGAGAGAGAGAGAAGAAGAGTATTCTGCTACTTAACTACTTCCTTACTTCAGCTCTTCTTTAAAACGGTAAGGGGTGTTATTCTTTCTTATTCATGAAGAGAACTGTTGTTATTCCATTTCTTATTATTCTGTTGGAATAACCTGTATACGCGGTCTACCCTATACTTGGTGACATTCTTCTATTATTCTGTTGGAACATCCTGTCTGTGTGTTTTACACCGGACCTGGTTCCGTTTTTGTTATTATTCTGTTGGAACATCCTGTCTGTGTGTTTTACACCGGACCTGGTTCCGTCTTGTTATTATTCTGTTGGAACATCCTGTCTGTGTGTTTTACACCGGACCTGGTTCCATTATTTATTATTCTGTCGGAATATCCTGTCTGTGCGTTTACGCCGGACCTGGTTCCATTATTTATTATTCTGTCGGAATATCCTGTCTGTGCGTTTACGCCGGACCTGGTTCCATTATTTATTATTCTGTTGGAATAACCTGTCTGTGCGGTCTATCGCATGCATGGTGATTTCTTTTGTTATTCCATTCTTTATTGTACTCAGTTGGTTAAGTTTTGACTTCTATACTCCATGAAATTTGTGGAATATCCTTGATAATTGCGTTTCATCCAGTATCTTTTCATGAAAATATTCTTCTAAGCATTCTTGAATTTTACTCCACAAAGCAGTATCATGTTGACAATTTGGACGTTGTTAATTCTTGGATAAATTAATTCTTGAACTTGTTTTATTGAATTCTTATATCATTGTCATCATCCTCATGTTTATAAAATGTTGAAAGTCATCTGTGGCATGTAGTGCATAGATGGACTTGGTATGATTATGACCAGGGATTATTCGGTATAATCATGACCGTAATGTTACAAATGATGTGGTAAAAGTCCTCATTGGCCGTAGTGCATTGATGGACAGTTGTTGGCATGATCATGACCATTAATGAATACACGAATATCCTTGGCCGTAGTGCAGGGGTGATTCGATGATGTGGATTATTTTATTAAGCTGAGTCACAGCGATAACAGTGTTGAAAAATCTTTTAAATCATAAAAGATAGTAGAGTTTATTTTCTACTTGACTCTTTTAATGGATTGCTTGTTCCGCTGCAGTTAAACTTGATGTCTATTATATTTTATCAGTTTAACATTGTTGAAGGCTAATGATAATTTATTCTGCATTATCTTAGTCATAATATTTCTTACTGGGCTAGTTGAGCTCACCCTTTCTTTCACTGTTCTCTTCAGGAAATGAGAACGTAGCTGGGGCAAGTCGGGGAACGGAGTGATGGTTCGAATGATAGTATTAGTTAGTAGTCCTCACTATTCTATGTAATAGTGTGTTAATAAATGTAATGAGGACTCCTTTTGAGTATGAATACTCTCTAGAAGTATTTGTATTCAAACTCACAGTTTATGTTTTGTCGTATTGTACACGACAGTTGTATTAGTAAGTTGTATTTGTATTCTGTACTATGTATCTGACGACCCAAGATGGGTGATGTATACCTAATTTTGGGGGCGTCACACCATTTCCCGACTCGTCCCAGCTATATTCTTATTTCCTGAAGAAGACAATGAAAGCAAAATGGTGAGCTCAACTAGCCCAGTAAGAAATATTATAACTAAGATAATGCAGAATAAATTATCATTAGCCTTCAACAGTGTTAAACTGATAAAATACAATAAACATCAAGTTTAACTGCAGCGGAACAAACAATCCATTAGAAGAGTCAAATAGAACATGATATCTACTATCTTCTATGATTTAAAAAGTTTATCATCAATTTTATCACTGAGACTCAGCTAAATAAATAATCCACATCACTGAATTATCCATGCACTACGGGCCAATGATATTCATTATTATCACCAATGGTCATGATCATACCAGCAACTATCCATCAATGCACTACGGGCCATTGAGGACTTTTACAGCATCATTTGTAACATTTCGGGTCATGATTATACCAAATGATCACTGGTCATAATCATACCAATCAACAATCCATTAATGCACTACGACTAAAGATGACTTTCATCACAATCTAAGCATTAGGATGATGATAATGATATAAGAATTAAATTAAATGAGAGCAAGGATAAATTTTAAAGATTTATAATTTAATTTATCCATAATTCAATAATGTCCAAATTGTCAACATGATACTGCTTTGTGGGGGTAAAATTCAAGAATAATATTGTATCAAAAATAATTTGGACAGAAAAGAAATCAATTTTTGTCATGAATAGCATCCCGTAAATAGTACTTCGTGAATAGTACCCCGTGAATAGTACTCCGGTATGAAAAGATTAAACTTTAATAAGAATGTTCAGAAAAATATCCTTGTGAAACGATACTAGATGAAGCACAAATTTCAATGATATTCTACTAATTCCAAGGAATATAGAAGCAATACTTAACAACATGAGTGTAGAATTCAGAATCTGAAATGAAATAATATTACTTACATACTACAGAGTATGGAAGAAAATATTATTTCATACGAATATTGAACAAAAATAATATCCCTTACGAATATAAAAGAAATAATACCCCTTACCTTAGTAGGAGATTGGATACTGAAATAGTGTAGTAACAGAATACTTTTCTTCTTTCTCTCTGATTCTCTCTCTATAGAATTCTTTTGTGAGTCGTAGTGAATTGGTGAGAATGAAAGAAGAAATAAGCTTCTATTTATAGAAGATTTCTAGCTTAGCCATTGCAATGTGAAGAGGCAAGTGGCTTGACGACTGGTGATGTGAAAATGGAAATGGTTTGATGCCTGTAATGTGAAACAACATGTGGTTCGACGCATGTAATATGAAACGACAAGTGGTTCGACGCCTGTAATATGAAACGACAAATGGTTCAACGCCTGTAATATGAAACGACAAGTGGTTCGACGTCTGATAATGACAATTACTATTAGCGAAAGTGGCACTTAGATGATGACATATGGGCCCCCATAGAATAAACCAAACTTACCACAAACATTTCATAACAGAATTCTTATTTATATCAAAGATTGAATAAATATTACGACAAATCATTTTATCTTTAATCAACACATTTTTAATCTTCCAACAATTATCATCATTAATATTATAACTCACAATATTTAACAACCAGATCATTCTCAGGAAAGAGGGGGCTTTTCGATAAGGATTTCTCCCTATTGGCGCGCAATTAGGTGACCAAACCTCTCCTCGACAGAACTATCTATACATCATCAATATTACAAATAATAATATGAATAACTTTGTCGTTTCAATTATTGATTTAATAATATAAAATATTATGTAGATGATATTGTGATAATAATTGAATCAATAATATGAGATATTATGCAGCAATTACTGTAGCAATAATTGAGTATAACTGAGTGGCTTCTTACGTATGCATCAATAATCAATACCGTGTGCTCCTATGCAACCACGCGTATTACTGTACTTTACTACCTGGTATTTTAATAGTTAACGGTAAAACTTTTGCCGCTATTTTTATAAAAAGATATTTCTGTCATTTTCTAACTCCGACAATAATTCTGTTGTGGGGTCCACCAATGATTGTGCCGTCGTACGAATATTATCCAACAAAAAGAATATTTTCAGACCAAATGAATATTTAATAACAACTTGCTTACTTTGCAAAATTTATAAATATTACCCACAACTATAATATTATATCAAATCCACACCATAATATTCAAAATGATATTTAGAGAAAAATTAATATTTATTCATAAAAGTTGGGGTCTTACAACCTCCCCTTTTTATGAAATTTCGTCCTCGAAATTGGTGTACGTACCTGGTATGTCGAAGAGGTGAGGATACCTTGATTTTATTTTAGATTCTAACTCCCAGGTCATTTCCTCAACATCGTGGTTTCTCCACAAAACTTTGACTTGAGGTATAACCTTGGAGCATAGAATATGTTCCTTCTTATTCAAGATTTTAATAGGTACCTCTTCATACGTTAAATCTTCCGCTATTTCGTCTGGTTCTAACTCAATAATGTGGTTCGGGTCTTCCACATATTTACGTAACATGGATATGTGAAAAGCGTTATGAACACGAGACATACTTAGCAGTAAGGCGAGTCTATAAGCCACAGTTTCTACTCGATTAAGAATTTCGAATGAGCTAATGAATCGAGAATTGAGCTTTCCTCTCTTTTCAAATCTCGTAACTCGTTTCCATGGAGCAACACGTAACAATACATGTTCTTCAACATTGAATTCCACGTCCTTTCGATGAAGATCAGCATAACTCTTTTGTCGATCTGGTGAGGTCTTTATACGTTGCCGGATCATTTGAATCTTTTTCGTAGTCATACGTACCAATTTCGGTCCCAGCAACGTTGTTTCACCCACCTCGTCCCAACATACTAGAGAACGACACTTGCGTCCATACAACGCCTCGAATGGAGCCATGCCGATACTTGCTTGATAACTGTTGTTGTAAGAGAATTCCATTAATGGCAAGAACTTGTCCTAACTTCCTTTGAATTCAAGGACACAGAGTCTTAATAGATCTTCAAGAGTTTGAATAGTCCTCTCTGACTGCCCATCCGTTTGAGGATGATATGCCGAACTAAATCGTAAATCCGTGCCCATACCTTTTTACAAACTGACCCAAAACCGTGAAGTGAATCTTGGGTCTCAATCAGAAACTATGGATACTGGCATACCATGCAGTCTTACAATCTCATTTATGTACATACAAGCAAGACTTTCAAGTGAATAAGTTTCTCGTATAGGTAAGAAATGAGCAAACTTGGTCAATCTATCAACAATGACCCAAATTGCATCTATGCCTTGAGAAACCTTGGGAAGACCGGTAATGAAATCTATGGTAATGTGCTCCCACTTTAATTCTAGAATTTCAAGTGGTTGCAATAGACCTTTTGGCACTTGATGCTTCGCCTTGACTCGTTGACAAGTTAGACACCTTGAGATAAACTCCGCGATCTCTCTTTTCATATTGCTCCACCAAAATGTATGTCGAAGATCACGATACATTTTGGTACTCCCAGGATGGATTACAAATGGTGTGTTGTGCGCCTCTATCATGATTTTATACTTCAAATCAAAGTTGTTAGGAACACAAAGTCTGGAGTTAACTCTAAGTATTCCTTCTTCATTGATTTTTGCTTCTGGAATAGCACCTTCTTGCACTTTCTTCTTCATACGCATCAGCTCCAGGTCTATAGTTTGAGTAACTTTAACTTTATATATTAAAGTCGGTTCTACTTGTATATTTATCATCATCACGTGGGTCCCTGGAGTCTTTATCTCTATCTCCATCCTTTGCAAGTTATACAAAATGGGCCTTTGTGTTGACAATATTGCACTCGTACCCGTATATGATCTTCTACTTAATACATCAGCAACCACATTCGCTTTTTCAAGATGGTATTGAATAGTATGATCATAATCTTTCAACAGTTCAAGTCAACGTCGTTGCCGCATGTTGATTTCCTTTTGAGTGAAGAAATATTTGAGGCTTTTATGATCTGTATAGATCTCCACCTTCTCTCCATACAGGTAATGCCTCTAGATTTTAAGTGCAAAAATGAATGCTTACAACTCTAGATCATGAGTAGGATAATTCCTTTCATATTCTTTGAGTTGTCGCGAGGCATAGGCTATGACTTTTCCATGTTACATGAGAACACATCCTAAACCTCTGCCTGATGCATCACTATAAATGACATATCCCTCCGAAACAGATGGTATTGTCAGAACAAGTGCTGAAATGAGTCTCCTCTTGAGTTATTAAAAACTCTTATCACATTCCTCGCTCTAACCGAAATTTGTATCTTTTCGAGTCAGCTGAGTTAATGGAGTAGCGATTTGAGAAAATCCTTCCACGAATCTCCGATAATAACTAGCTTATAAGCCCAGAAAGCTACGTACTTCGGTAACTGACTTAGGTTGCTCCCATTTTTGAATTGCTTCAATCTTTGTCGGGTCAACAGATATTCCATGATTTGATATCATTTGCCCAAGGAATGCTACTTCCTCAATCCAGAACTCGCATTTCTTCAACTTGGCATATAGCTTGTTTTCACGAAGCTTTTGGAGTATTAGCCTTAAGTGTTGCTCATGATCTTCACAGAATATATGAGGATGTAATCAATAAAGACAACAAAAAAATGATCCAAATATTCCTTGAATACTAGGTTCATCATATCCATGAAGGCCGCAGGAGCATTAGTCAATCCAAAAGACATGACTAAGAATTCATAATGCCCGTACCGAGTTCTGAAAGCAGCCTTTAGGATGTCATTGGTTTTAATCTTTAACTAATGATATCCGGAACGAAGATCGATCTTTGAAAAGAATTTGGCGCCTTGTAACTGGTCAAAAGGTCATTAATGCGAGGTAACGGGTACCTATTTTTGATGGTGACATGATTCAACTCTCGATAGTCAACACAAAGTCGCATACTTCCATCCTTCTTCTTCATAAATAGAACAGGAGCACCCCAAGGAGACGTACTGGGACGAATGAAACTGATGTCTAACAATTCTTGTAGTTAGGTTTTTAACTCCTGCAATTCAATAGGAGCCATTCGATATGGGGCTTTGAAAATGGGTTTTGTACCGGATTCAAGGTCGATACAAAATTCAATTTCACGCTCTGGGGGTAGGCCAGGAAGTTCTTCAAGGAATACGTCAAGAAATTTATTAACAATAGAAATATCATTCAAATCTAATGTATTTTTATTTAAATCTGTGACATGGGCTAAGAAAGCATGACAACCGTTTTTTAATAAACGAATAGCTTTATGGCTTGATATGTCAGTGATCGACTTTAGTGGTTTGGTTGCTTGAATTCGCATAATAGGTTGGTTAGGAATATGAAAGCTAACAACCTTACGAAAATAATTAATTTTAGCATGATGAGTAGTTAACCAATCAATCCCTAAAATAACATCAAATATAAGTATTTTAAAAGAGATAAGATCAAAAGGTAACGTGCGATTACCGATTTGAATCAAATAAGACATATAAACAGTGGATGTAATGAAGGTTTCTCCCAACGGAGTTTCAACAGATAAGTCAAAGTCTAATTTCTCCGGAGTTAAATTTAAACGTTGAGCGCAAGTAGGAGAAATAAAAGAATGGGTAGAACCGATATCAAATAAGGTATAGACTTTGCTAGAGTTTATGATTAGCTTACCCGTGATCACCTCGTTTGGATTCCTCACTTTTTGGGAGGTTATGACAAACGCTCTCCCTTGAAATATCAGTTTTTTCTTATCTGGGACAGCCTTTGATGCCTCCATCCCAGCTGGACTTGACTTTGGTGCACGACAAAATCAGGCTAGGTGATCTTCTCTTCCACAATTGTAACATGCTTTGGACTGCTGCGTACAGTTTGGACTGATGTGTCCCTCCCCTCCGTATTTGTAACATACGACCGTCGGTCGTTCTCCTTCCTTAACAACAGGTGCTGGTGCTGACATCTTTTCATCATTATTGAATTTCCTCTTCTTGAAATTTCCACTTCTATTATCTTGCCCATGATTACCACATAAGTGGTGACCATTTCTGGCATGTTGATTCCGTTTATTGTCACCGCTTCGATGACTGCTACCACTAGTATTATCGATTTGCCGACTGCTATCTTTTGGTTGTGTTGACTCGATATCACATTCCAATAACTGAGCCATATTTACAACATCTAAATACAAACACAGTTTGTGACAAATTAGGTATTGACGTATTTCAGGTTTCAAACCTCTTAAAAATATCCACGTCATTCTCTCCTCATTATCAACCAAGTGGGACGCAAATCGGGACAACTCGGTAAACTTAGCTTCGTACTGTGACACGATCATATTGTTTTGTTCCAGCTTAATAAACTCTACCTCTTTCATGTGACGAATACTTTAGGGAAAGTACTTGTCGTTGAACAGTTCTTGGAACTTCTCCCAAGACATCTTCAGTGTGGCAGGTTGAGTACGCTTTACTGATTCCCACCAATAATCTGCCTATCCTCGCAACATAAAGGTGGCAAAGGAAACCTTTTGCTCCTCAGAGCATCCCAAGACATCAAATATCTTGGTGATCTGTTTTATCCACGTCTTTGCCTCAAGTGGTTTTGGCTCTCCCAAAAACTCTGGTGGTCCCAGTTCCTTGAACTGCTTAGCGGTGACCATCCGAGAGTTGCTAGTGTTTCCACTTGTATTTTGAATAGGACTTTCTCTTGCCTGATGTTGCACGAATTGCAGAAAGCTCCTAAACATTTCGTTTTTCGCCATTTGGTCAGTGTTGTTATTCACCTGAGGATTATTGCCTTCCTGATGCACATTATCCTGGGTATTGATCAGTGGTGACTCAACAGTCTCATGTGCTCCATTGCTTAACTCGACATTTTTGGATGTCATTTTCAAACACTGCCACAAAACAAGGGTTAATTGACATGTCACATATTATCCCTATATTATGACCGACCAATTAAATAACAAATAAACTTAGGTCGGTAATACTAGCGAAGGATTTTCCTGTCTCTCCCCCTAGTTCTAGTCTCACATCTTAGCCAGGGATCATATCCCTAAGCTTTGATACCAATTGTGAAGCCCCCAAAATAGGTATACATCACCCATCTTGAGTCGCCAAATACATGGTACAGAATTTAAATACAAACTTCTTTTATACAGTACGACAAAACGTAGCTGAGAGTTTCAACATGGATAATGCCTCTTAGAGAGTATCCAAACTCAAAAAAAGTCCTCATTATAATTATTTTCACACTATTTCACATAATAGTGAGAACTACTATAGCCATCTATCTGGACCATCACTCCAATTCCCGACTTGTCCCAGCTATATTCTCATTTCCTGAATAGAACAATGAAAGCAAAAGGGTGAGCTCAACTAGCCCAGTAAAAAATATTAAGACTAAGATAATACAGAATAAATTATCATTAGCCTTCAACAGTGTTAAACTGATAAAATACAATAAACATCAAGTTTAACTGCAGTGGACCAAGCAATCCATTAGAAGAGTCAAGTAGAACATGATATCTACTATCTTCTATGATTTAAAAAGTTTATCATCAATTTTATCGCTGAGACTCACCTAAATAAATAATCTACATCACTGAATTATCCATGCACTACGGGCTAAGGATATTCATTATTATCACCAATGGTCATGATCATACTAGCAACTGTCTATCAATGCACTACGGGTCGATGAGGACTTTTACCATATCATTTGTAACATTTCGGGTCAAGATTATATCGAATGATCTCTGGTCATAATCATACTAATCAACAATCCATCAATGCACTACGGCCAAATATGACTTTTGTGATGCCCCCAAAATATGTATACATCACCCATCTTGGGTCGCCAAATACATGGTGCATAATTCAAATACAAACTTAATTTATACAACTGATAAGTGTCGTGTAGAATACGACAAAACATAAGCTGTGAGTTTTAATACAAATATTATCTTCTAGACAGTATTCAAACTCAAAAATAAGTCCTCATTACAATTATTATCTCACTATTTTACAGAATAGTGAGGACTACTAATGCAAATATCTGGACCGTCACTCCGTTCCCCGACTAATCCCAGCTATATTCTCATTTCCTGAAGAGAACAATGAAAGTAAAGGGTGAGCTCAATTAGCCCAGTAATAAAATATTATGACTAAGATAATGCAAAATAAATTATCGTTAGCCTTCAACAGTATTAAACTGATAAAATATAATAAACATCAAGTTTAACTATAGTGGAACAAGCAATCCATTAGAAGAGTCAAGTAGAGCATGATATCTATTATCTTCTATGATTTAAAATATTTTTCATCAACTTTATCGCTGAGACTCAACTTAATAAATAAACCACATCATCGAATCATCGCTGCACTACGGGCTAAGGATATTTATGAAATCATCAATGGTCATGATCATACCAACAACTGTCCATCAATGCACTACGGACCAATGAGGACTTTTACCACATCATTTGTAACATTACGGTCACGATTGTACCAAATAATCGCTGGTCATAATCATACCAATCAATAGTACATCTATGCACGTAAGCCACAGATGACTTTTATCACAATATAAGCATGAGGATGATGACAATGATATAAGAATTCAATTAAAAGAAGGCAAATGATAAATTTTTATATATTTATAATTTAATTTATCCAGAATTCAATAATGTCTAAATTGTCAACATGATACTACTTTGTGGAGTAAAATTCAAGAATAATATTGTATCAAAA
The DNA here is from genome assembly GCA_016801055.1 of Panax notoginseng. Lineage (NCBI taxonomy): Eukaryota > Viridiplantae > Streptophyta > Magnoliopsida > Apiales > Araliaceae > Panax > Panax notoginseng. Next base: position 215,747,875 of record CM029018.1, read on the forward strand.
ATGATTTGGACCGAAGAGAAATCAAATTTTGTCATGAATAGTACTCTGAGTAAATAGTAACCCATAAATAGTAACTCGATATGAAATGTACCCCGAATTCTCGGGTGAATAATATTCGAGTGAATAGTAACCCGTGAATAGTACCCCGGTGAAAATATTGATATTTAATAAGAAAGTTCATATCAATATTCCAATGAAACGATACTGGATGAAGTGCAAAACTCAAGGATATTCCACTAATTTCAGGAATTATAGAAGCAATACTTATCATAGTAAGTATAGATTTAAGAATATGAAAAGAATAATATACGAAACTGCAATAGATTTTTACCTGTCATGCGGTAGTCCGCGTAGACAGATCATTTCCATAATTTAATAACAATTAAATACGAAGGCTTATTCACCAGGTAGCGGTAGTCCGCTTACACAAGGTATTCCCACAAAATAATAAAGAATGGAATAACAAAAGAATTTTACTATGCATGCGGTAGTTCGCGTAGACAAGTTATTCCCACAGAATAATAAAGAATTGAATAACAACCCTTATGAGTATTGAAAGAAAATAACTCTCTTCATGAATACGAAAGAAATAATACCCCTTACCTTAAGAGAAGAGTGAATTCTGAAGTAGGGTAGTAGGAGGATACTCTTCTTCTTGCTCTCTATAGTTTCTCTCTTTAGAGTTTCAGTGAATTTGTAAGAAATAATGAAGGAATGAATTTCTATTTATAGGAAAAAGGATTGAATAGTAACTAATTCATGAATGGCCCAGATTATTTCACTTTTAAACGGACGGTCCATATTGATTTACTATTAAAACTTAAAACAACGGTCCATACTGATTTATTATTAAAACTTTAAACCAGCGATCCATATTGATTTACTATTATAACTTCAATCAATGGTCTGAAAAATTAGCACATCTCCTTATGAAAAAATAAGTCAAACTTATAACAAATACCTCATAACAAACCCTTCTATTTATATCAAAAATTGAATAAATATTTACCACAAATCACTTATCTTTAATAAACACATTTTTAATCTATTAACAATTATTCATCATTAATATTATAACTCACAATATTTAACAACCAGATCATTTCTAGAAAAGAGGGGGCTTTTCGAAAAGGGTTTCTTTCTATTGGCGCGCAATTAGGTGACCAAACCTCTCCTCGACAGAACTTTCTAAACATCATCAATATTGTAAATAATAATATGAATAACTTTGTCGTCTCAATTATTGATTTAGTAATATAAAATATTATGCGGATGATACTGTGACAATAATTAAATCAAATAACGTGAGATACTATGTAGAAATTGCTGTAGTAATAATTGAGTATAACTGAGTGACTTCTCACGTAAGCATCCATAATCAATACCGTGTGCTACTATGCAACCACGCGTATTACTGTTCTTTTATCACCGGGTATTTTAACAGTTTAACAGTAAAATTTCGCCGTTATTTTTATAAAAAGATAATTCTGTCGTTTTCTAACTACGACAATACTTCCGTTGTGGGGTTCACTAATGATTGTGTCGTCTTGCGAATATTCCCTATTAAAACGAATATTCCCCGACCAATCGAATATTTTAAAACTACTTGCTTACTTTGCAAAATATGTAAATATTACCCACAACTATAACATTATATCAAATCCACACCATAATATTCAAAAATATGATTTGAGAAAAATTCATCTTTATTCATAAAACTTGGGGTCTTACAACCTCCCCTTCTTATGAAATTTCGTCCACAGAATTAGGGTACGTAACTGGTATATTGAAAAGGTGAGGATACTTTGACTTTATTTCAGATTCTAGCTTCCAGGTCATTTCCTCAACATTGTGGTTTCTCCACAAAACTTTGACTTGAGGTATAACCTTGGAGCGTAGAATATGATCCTTCTTATCCAAGATTTTAACAGGTACCTCTTCATACATTAAATCTTCCGCTATCTCGTTCGATTCTAATTCAATAATGTGGTTCGGGTATTTCACATATTTACATAACATAGTTATGTGAAAAACGTTATGAACACGAGACATACCTAGCGGTAAGGGGAATCTATAGGCCACAGTTCTTACTCGATCGAGGATTAAAAATGGGTCAATGAATCGAGGATTTAGCTTTCCTCTCTTTCTAAATCTCGTAACTCATTTTCATGGAGAAACACGTAACAACACATGATCTCCAATATTGAATTCCACGTCCTTTCGATGAGGATCAGCATAACTCTTTTGTCGATTTTGTGAAGTTTTTATACATTGTCGGATCGTTTGAATCTTTTTCATAGTCAAATGTACCAACTCCGATCCCAACAATGTTGTTTCACCCACCTCATCCCAGCATACTGGAGAACAATACTTTCTTCCATACAACGCCTCAAGTGGAGCCAAGCCAATACTTGCTTGATAACTGTTGTTATAAGAAAACTCCACCAATGGTAAGAACTTGTCCCAACTTCCTTTGAAGTCAAGGACACAGAGTCTTAATAAATCTGTAAGAGTTTGAATAGTCCTCTCCGACTGCCCGTCTATTTGAGGATGATATGCCAAACTAAATTGTAAATCTGTGCCCATTGCTTTTTGCAAACTAACCCAAAATAGTGAAGTAAATCTTGGGTCTCGATCAGAAACTATGAATATCGGCATACCATGCAATCTTACAATCTCGTTTATGTACATACAAGCAAGACGTTCAAGTGTATAAGTTTCTCGTATCGGTATGAAATGAGCAAACTTGATCAATCTATCAACAATGACCCAAATTGCATTTATGCCTTGAGAAACCTTGGGAAGACTAGTAACGAAATCCATGGTAATGTGCTCCTACTTCCATTCTGGAATTTCAAGTTGTTGCAATGGACCTTTTGGCACTTGATGCTCCGCCTTGACTCGTTGACAAGTTAGACACCTTGAGATAAACCCCGCTATCTCTCTATTCATATTGCTCCACCAAAATGTATGTCGAAGATCACGATACATCTTGGTACTTCCGGGATGGTTTACAAACGGTGTGTTGTGCGCCTCCATCACGATCTTATACTTTAAATTAGGGTCGTTAGGAACACAAAGTCTGGAGTTGACTCGAAGTATTCCTTCTTCATCAATTCTTACTTTTGAAATAACACCTTCTTGTACTTTCTTCCTCATACGCATCATCTTCAGGTCTGTAGCTTAAGCAGCTTTAACTTTATCGATTAAAGTCGGCTCTACTTGTATATTTGCCATCATCATGCGGGTCCCTGGTGTCTTTAACTCTATCTCCATCCTTTGTAAGTCATACAAAATGGGTATTTACGTTGACAATATCGCACTCGTACCCGCATATGATCTTCTACTCAATGCGTCAGCTACCACGTTCGCTTTTCCAGGATGGTACTGAATGGTATGGTCGTAATCTTTCAACAGCACATGTGACGCCCCCAAAATTAGGTATACATCACCCATCTTGGGTCGACAGATACATGGTACAGAATTCAAATACAACTTACTAATACAACTGTCATGTACAATACGACAAAATATAACTGTGAGTTTGAATACAAATATTGTCTACTAGAGAGTATCCATACTCAAAAGGAGTCCTCATTATAATTATTACCACACTATTTCACAGAATAGTGAGGGCTACTAATGCTATCCTTTGGACCATCACTCCGTTCCCCGACTCGTCCCAGCTATATTTTAATTTCCTGAAGAGGACAGTGAAAGAAAGGGTGAGCTCAACTAGCCCAGTAAGAAATATTATGACTAAGATAATGCAGAATAAATTATCATTAGTCTCCAACAATGTTAAACTGATAAAATAATAGACATCAAGTTTAACTGCAGCGGAACAAGCAATCCATTAAAAGAGTCAAGTAGAGAATAAAATTTACTATCTTCTATGATTTAAAAGGTTTTTCAACACTGTTATCGCTGGGACTCAGCTTAATAAAATAATCCACATCATCGAATCACCCCTGCACTACAGCCAAGGATATTCGTGTATTCATTAATGGTCATGATCATGCCAACAACTGTCCATCAATGCACTACGGGCCAATGAGGACTTTTACCACATCATTTGTAACATTACGGTCATGATTACACCGAATAATCCCTGGTTATAATCATACCAAGTTTATCTATGCATTACATACCATAGATGACTTTCAACATTTTATAAACATGAGGATGATGACAATGATATAAGAATTCAATAAAACAAGTTCAAGAATTAATTTATCCAAAAATTAACAACGTCCAAATTGTCAACATGATCCTGCTTTGTGGAGTAAAATTCAAGAATGCTTAGAAGAATATTTTCATGAAAAGATACTGGATGAACCGCAATTATCAAGGATCTTCCACTAATTTCATGGAGTATAGAAGTTAAAACTTAACCAACTGAGTATAATAAAGAATGGAATAACAAAAGAAATCACCCGGCATGCGATAGACCGCACAGACATGTTATTCCAACAGAATAATAAATAATGGAACCAGGTCCGGCGTAAACTCACAGACAGGATATTCTGACAGAATAATAAATAATGGAACCAGGTCCGGCGTAAACGCACAGATAGGATATTCCGATAGAATAATAAATAATGGAACCAGGTCCGATGTAAAACACACAGACAGGATGTTCCAACAGAATAATAACAAGATGGAACCAGGTCCGGTGTAAAACACACAGACAGAATGTTCCAACAGAATAATAATAAAAACAGAACCAGGTCCGGTGTAAAACACACAGACAGGATGTTCCAACAGAATAATAGAAGAATGTCACCAAGTATAGGGTAGACCGCGTATACAGGTTATTCCAACAGAATAATAAGAAATGGAATAATAAAAGTTTTCTTCATGAATAAGAAAGAATAACAACCCTTACCGTTTTAAAGAAGAACTGAAATAAGGAAGTAGTTAAGTAACAGAATACTCTTCTTCTCTCTCTCTATAGTTTCTCTCTCTAGAGTTCAGTGAATTCGTAAGAAATAATGGAGGAATGAGCTGCTATTTATAGAAAAATAGAATGCATAGTAACTAATCCATGAACGGTCCAGATTGATTATTTTAATATAACGGTCCATATTTAAAGAAAAATCTTTTAAATAAAATATAATATATTCTATTTATAGAATAACTTTAATAAAGTATTCTATTTTATATAAAAAGATGTTTCTGTTTTATTACGTTAATAATACGAATAAAACAAAACTTCATTATCGCTAAATAATTCATATTATTAATTGACAATAATTGAATCAAACTGAGTGACTTCTCACATAAGCATTAATAATCAATACCGTGTGCTATTATGCAACCACACGTGTTACTGTACTTTTACTATCGAGTAGTTCAACAGTATTAATGGTAAAACTTCCGCCGCTATTTTTTAATAAAATATTTTTGTCGTTTTCTCAATCCGACAATAATTCTGTTGTGGGGTCCACCAAGGATTATGCCGTTGTACGAATATTCCCTGTTAAAACGAATATTCCCCGACCAATCGAATATTATATAACAACTTGCGTACTTTACAAAATTTATAAATATTACCCACAACTATAACATTATATCAAATTAATTCCATAATATTCAAAAATGATATTTATAGAAAATTCAAATTTATTTATAAAAGTTGGGGTCTTACAACCTCCCCTTCTTATAAAATTTCGCCCTCGAAATTAGGGTACGCACCTGGTATATCGAAGAGGTAAGGATACATTGATTTCATTTCAGATTCTAACTCCCAAGTCATTTCCTCAACATCGTGGTTTCTCCACAAAACTTTGACTTGAGGTATAACCTTGGAGCGTAGAATATGTTCCTTCTTATCCAAGATTTGAATAGGAACTTCTTCATACGTCAAATCTTCTGCTATTTCGTCCGGTTCTAACTCGATAATATGGTTCGGGTCTTCCACATATTTACGTAACATGGATATGTGAAAAACGTTATGAACACGAGACATACTTGGCGGTAAAGCGAGTCTATAAGCCACAGTTCTTACTCGATCGAGGATTAAAAATGGACCGATGAATCGAGGATTGAGCTTTCCTCTCTTTCCAAATCTCGTAACTCCTTTCCATGGAGCAACACGTAAGAACACATGATCTCCTATATCAAATTCCACGTCCTTTCGATGAAGATCAGCATAACTCTTTTGTCGATCTTGTGAGGTTTTTATACGTTGTCGGATCGTTTGAATCTTTTCTGTAGTCATACGTACCAACTCCGGTCCCAACAACGTTGCTTCACCCACCACATCCCAGCATACTGGAGAACGACATTTTCTTCCATACAATGCTTCGAATGGAGCCATGCCAATACTTGTTTGATAACTGTTGTTGTAGGAAAACTCCACCAATGGTAAGAACTTGTCCCAACTTTCCTTGAAGTCAAGGACACAGAGTCTTAATAAATCTTCTAGAGTTTGAATAGTCCTCTCTGATTGTCCGTCCGTCTGAGGATGATATGCCAAACTAAATCGTAAATTCGTGCCCATAGCTTTTTGTAAACTAACCCAAAATTGTGAAGTGAATCTTGGGTCTCGATCAGAAACTATGGATACTGGCATACCATGCAGTCTTACAATCTCGTTTATGTACATACGAGCAAGATGTTCAAGTGTATAAGTTTCTCATATCGGTAAGAAATGAACAGACTTGGTCAATCTATCAACAATGACCCAAATCGCATCTATACCTTGAGAAACCTTAGGAAGACCGGTAACGAAATCCATGGTAATGTGCTCCCACTTCCATTCTGGAATTCTAAGTGGTTGCAATGGACCTTTTGGTACTTGATGCTCCGCTTTGACTGGTTGACAAGTTAGACACCTTGAGATAAACAGCGCTATCTCTCGCTTCATATTGCTCCACCAAAATGTATGACGAAGATCATGATACATTTTGGTACTCCCAGGATGGATTGCAAACGGTGTGTTGTGCGCCTCCATCATGATTTCATACTTTAAATTAGGGTTGTTAGGAACACAAAGTCTGGAGTTGACTCGAAGTATTCCTTCTTCATCGATTCTTGCTTCCGGCATAGCACTTTCTTGCACTTTCTTCCTCATACGCATCAGCTCCAGGTCTGTAGCTTGAGCAGCTTTAACTTTATCGATTAAAGTTGGTTCTACTCGTATATTCGCCATCATCACATGGGTCCCTGGAGTCTTTAACTCTATCTCCATCCTTTGCAAGTCACACAAAATGGGCCTTTGTGTTAACAATATCGCACTCGTACTTGCATATGATCTTCTACTCAATGCGTCAGCTACCACGTTCGCTTTTCCAGGATGGTATTGAATGGTATGATCATAATCTTTCAATAGTTCAAGCCAACGTCGTTGTCGCATGTTGAGTTCCTTTTGAGTGAAGAAATATTTGAGGCTTTTATGATCCGTAAAGATCTCCACCTTCTCCCCATACAAGTAATGCCTCCAAATTTTAAGTGCAAAGACAACAGCTGCCAACTCTAGATCATGAGTAGGATAATTCCTCTCATATTCCTTGAGTTGTCTTGATGCATAGGCTATGACTTTTCCATGTTGCATGAGAACGCATCCCAACCCTTTGCTCGAAGCATCACTGTAGATGACAAATCCCTCCGAGCCAGATGGTATTGTTAGAACAGGTGCTGAAATGAGTCTCCTCTTGAGTTCTTGAAAACTCTTCTCACATTCTTCGCTCTAACCGAACTTTGTATCTTTCCGAGTTAGCTGAGTTAATGGAGTAGCGATTCGAGAAAATCCTTCCACGAATCTCCGATAATAACCAGCTAAACCAAGAAAGCTATGTACTTCGGTCACTGATTTAGGTTGCTCCCAGCTTTGAATAGCTTCAATCTTTGCCGGGTCAACAGATATTCCACGACTTGATACTACGTGCCCAAGAATGCTACCTCCTCCAGCCAGAACTTACATTTCTTCAACTTGGCATAAAGCTTGTATTCACGAAGCTTTTGGAGTACCAGCCTCAAGTGTTGCTCATGATCTTCACGGCTTTTGGAATAAATAAGGATGTCATCAATAAAGACGACCACAAAGTGATCCAAATATTCCTTGAATACCCGGTTCATCATATCCATGAAGGCAGCAGGAGCATTAGTCAATCCAAAGGACATGACTAAGAATTCATAATGCCCGTACCGAGTTCTGAAAGTTGTCTTTGGAATATCCTCAGTTTTAACCTTCAGCTGATGATATCCAGAACGAAGATCGATCTTTGAAAAGAATTGTGCTCCTGCAATTGGTCAAACAGGTCATCAATACGTGGCAATGGGTACCTATTTTTGATGGTGACATGATTCAACTCCCGATAATCAATACAAAGTTGCATACTTCCATCTTTCTTCTTCACGAATAGAACAGGAGCACCCCAAGGAGAAGTACTAGGACGAATAAAGCCAATGTCTAACAATTCCTGCAGTTGGATCTTTAACTCCTGAAGTTCAATAGGAGCCATTCGATATGGGGCTTTGGAAATGGGTTTTGTACCGGGTTCAAGGTCGATACAAAATTCAATTTCACGCTCTGGGGGTAGGCCAGGAAGTTCTTCAGGGAATACGTCAGGAAATTTATTAACAATAGAAATATCATTCAAAACTGACGTATTTTTGTTTAGATCCGTGACATGAGCTAAGAAAGCTTGACATTCGTTTTTCAATAAACGAATAGCTTTATGGCTTGAGATGACAACGATTGATTTTAATGGTTTGGTTGCTTGAATTCGCATAATAGGTCGATTAGGAATATGAAAGCTAACAACCTTACGAAAACAATCAATTTTTGCATGATGAATAGTTAACCAATCAATCCCTAGAATCACGTCAAATGCAAGTATTTTTAATGAAATAAGATCGACAGGTAATGTGTGGGTACCAACTTGAACCAAACAAGACTTATAAACCGTGGATGTAATGAAGGTTTCTCCCAATGGAGTTTCAACAGATAAGTCAAAGTCTAATTTCTCCTGAGTCAAATTTAATCGATGAGCGCAAGTAGGAGAAATAAAAGAATGGGTAGAACCGGTATCAAATAAAGTATAGACTTCGTTAGAGTTTATGATAAGCTTACCCGTGATGACCTCATTCAGGTTCCTTACTTTCTGGGAGGTCACAACAAACGCTCTCCCTTGCACTACCGGTTTTAACTTTTCTGGGACGGCCTTTGGTGTCTCCATCTTGGATGAACTTGTTTTTGGTAAACAACAAAATCGAGCTAAATGACCTTCTCTTCCACAATTATAACATGCTTTAGACGGCATCGCGCAGTTTGGACTGATGTGCCCCTCCCCTCGGCATTTGAAACATATGATAGGTGGTCGTTCTCCTTCCTTAACAACGGGTGCTGGTGCTGACGTCTTTTCATCATTGTTGAATCTCCTTTTCTTGAAATGACCATTCTTATTATTTTGGCCCTGATTACCACCGAAGTGGTTACCATTTCTGGCCTGTTATTTCCCTCCACGCTTGTTGTCACCGCTTCGATGACTGCTCTCACTGGTATTATCATTTTACCTACTGCTCTCTTTTGGTTGCGTTGACTCATTATCGCGCTCCACTAACTGAGACCTATTCACAACATCTGAATACAAACACAGTTTATGAGAAATAAGATGTTGACGTATCTCAGGTTTCAAACCTCGCAAAAACATTCGCGTCATTCGCTCTTCATTATCCACCAAGTGGGACGCAAACCGGAATAACTCAGCAAATTTAGCCTCATACTGCGACATGGTCATATTATTCTGCTCCAATTTGATGAACTCCACCTCCTTCATGTGATGAACACTTTCGGGAAAGTATTTGTCATTGAACAACTCTTGGAACTTCTCCCAAGACATCTTCAGTGCGGCAGGTTGAGTATGCTTAATCGATTCCCACCAGTAATCTGCCTCTCCTCGCAACATAAAGGCGGCAAAGGGAACCTTTTGCTCCTCGGAGCATCCCAAGACATCAAATATCTTGGTGATCTGCTTTATCAATATTTCCACTATAAGTGGTTTTGGCTCTCCCTTAAACTCCGATGGTCCCAGCTCCTTGAACTGTTTAGTGGTGACTGTCCGAGAGTTTTCAGTATTTCCACCTATATTTTGGACAGGAGCTGCTCTCGCCTGCTGTTGCATGAATTGCATAAAGCTTCTGAACATTTCATCATTCATCATCTGGTCAGTGTTGTTGTTTTCATGAGGATTGTCGCCTTCCTGATGCACATTATCCCGATTATTGATATGTGGTGAATCAACAGTCGCCTGTGCTCCATTGCTATTCTCAACATTCTCAGATGTCATTTTCAGATACTGCCACAAAACAAAAGTTAATTGATATGTCATATATTATCCTTATATTATGACCGACCAATTAAATACCATGCAAATAAACTTAGGTAGGTCATACTAGCGAAGGAATTCCCCGTCTCTCCCCTCCTAGTTCTATTCTCACATCTTAGTCAGGGATCATATCCCTAAGCTCTGATACCAACTGTGACGCCCCCAAAATTAGGTATACATCACCCATCTTGGGTCGCCAGATACATGGTATAAAATTCAAATACAACTTACTAATACAACTGTCATGTACAATACGACAAAACATAACTGTGAGTTTGAATAAAAATATTGTCTACTAGAGAGTATCCATATTCAAAAGGAGTCCTCATTACAATTATTACTACACTATTTCACAGAATAGTGAGAACTACTAATGCTATCCTCTGGACCATCACTCCGTTCCCCGACTCGTCCCAACTATATTCTCATTTCCTGAAGAGAACAGTGAAAGAAAGGGTGAGCTCAACTAGCCCAGTAAGAAATATTATGACTAAGATAATGCAGAATAAATTATCATTAGTCTCCAACAATGTTAAACTGATAAAATAATAGACATCAAGTTTAACTGCAGCGGAACAAGCAATCCATTAAAAGAGTCAAGTAGAGAATAAAATCTACTATCTTCTATGATTTAAAAGGTTTTTCAACACTGTTATCGCTGGGACTCAGCTTAATAAAATAATCCACATCATCAAATCACCCCTGCACTACGGCCAAGGATATTCGTGTATTCATTAATGGCCATGATCATGCCAACAACTGTCCATCAATGCACTACGGGCCAATGAGGACTTTTACCACATCATTTGTAACATTACGGTCATGATTACACCAAATAATCCCTGGTTATAATCATTCCAAGTCCATCTATGCATTACATACCATAGATGACTTTCAACATTTTATATACATGAGGATGATGACAATGATATAAGAATTCAATAAAACAAGTTCAAGAATTAATTTATCCAAGAATTAACAACGTCCAAATTGTCAACATGATACTGTTTTTTGGAGTAAAATTCAAGAATGCTTAGAAGAATATTTTCATGAAAAGATACTGGATGAACCGCAATTATCAAGGATCTTCCACTAATTTCATAGAGTATAGAAGTTAAAACTTAACCAACTGAGTATAATAAAGAATGGAATAGCAAAAGAAATCACCCGGCATGCGATAGACCGCACAGACAGGTTAGTCTAACAGAATAATAAATAATGGAACCAGGTCCGGCGTAAACGCACGGACAGGATATTCCGACAGAATAATAAATAATGAAACCAGGTCTGGCGTAAACGCACAGACATGATATTCTGACAGAATAATAAATAATGGAACCAGGTCCGATGTAAAATACACAGACAGGATGTTCCAACAGAATAATAACAAGACGGAACCAGGTCCGGTGTAAAACACACAGACAGGATGTTCCAACAGAATAATAATAAAAACGGAACCAGGTCCGGTGTAAAACACACGGACAGGATGTTCCAACAGAATAATAGAAGAATGTCACCAAGTATAAGGTAGACCGCGTATACAGGTTATTCCAACAGAATAATAAGAAATGGAATAACAAAAGTTCTCTTCATGAATAAGAAAGAATAACAACCCTTACCATTTTAAAAAAGAACTGAAATAAGGAAGTAGTTAAGTAGCAGAATACTCTTCTTCTCTCTCTATAGTTTCTCTCTCTAGAGTTTAGTGAATTCGTAAGAAATAATAAAAGAATGAGCTGCTATTTATAGAAAAATAGAATGCATAGTAACTAATCCATGAACGGTCCGGATTGATTACTTTAATCTGACGGTCCATATTTAAAGAAAAATCTTTTAAATAAAATAAAATATATTCTATTTATAGAATAACTTTAATAAAGTATTCTATTTTATATAAAAAGATGTTTCTGTTTTATTATATTAATAATACGAATAAAACAAAACTTCATTATCGCTAAGTAATTCATATTATTAACTGATAATAATTGAATCAAACTGAGTGACTTATCACATAAGTATTAATAACCAATACCGTGTGCTACTATGCAACCACACGTGTTACTGTACTTTTACTACCGAGTAGTTCAACAGTATCAATGGTAAAACTTCTGCCGTTATTTTTTAATAAAATATTTTTGTCGTTTTCTCAATCCGATAATAATTCTGTTGTGGGGTCCACCAATGATTATGCCGTTGTACGAATATTCCCTGTTAAAACGAATATTCTCCGACCAATTGAATATTATATAACAACTTGCGTACTTTATAAAATTTATAAATATTACCCACAACTATAACATTATATCAAATTAACTCCATAATATTCAAAAATGATATTTATAAAAAATTCAACTTTATTTATAAAAGTTGGAGTCTTACAGCTCAAGTCATCGTCGTTGCCGCATGTTTAATTCCTTTTGAGTGAAGAAATATTTTAGGCTTTTATGATCCGTATAGATCTCCACCTTTTCTCCATACAGGTAATGCCTCCAAATCTTAAGCTCAAAAATGACAGCTGCCAACTCCAGATCATGAGTAGGATAATTCCTCTCATATTCTTTGAGTTATCGTTAGGCATAGGCTATGACTTTCCCATGTTGCATGAGAACACATCCTAACCCTTTGCCTGAAGCATCACTGTAGATGACAAATCCCTCCGAGCCAGATGGTATTGTCAGAACAGGTGCTGAAATGATTCTCCTCTTGAGTTCTTGAAAACTCTTCTCACATTCCTCGCTCCAACCAAATTTTGTATCTTTCCCAGTCAGCTGAGTTAATGGAGTAGCGATTCGAGAAAACCCTTCTACGAATCTCCGATAATAACCAGTTTAGCCGAGAAAGCTACGTACTTCGGTCATTGATTTAGGTTGCTCCCAGCTTTGAATTGCTCTAATCTTTTTCGGGTCAACTGATATTCCATGATTTGATATCACGTGCTCAAGGAATGCTACTTCCTCAAATCAGAACTCGAATTTCTTCAACTTGGCATATAGCTTATTTTCACGAAGCTTTTGGAGTATCAGCCTCAAGTGTTGCTCATGATCTTCACGAATTTTGGAGTATATGAGGATGTCATCAATAAGGACAACCACGAAATGATCCAAATATTCCTTGAATACTCGGTTCATCATATCCATGAAGGTCGCAGGAGCATTAGTCAATCCAAAAGACATGACTAGGAATTCATAATGCCCGTACCGAGTTTTGAAAGCAGTCTTTGGGATGTCGTTGGTTTTAATCTTTAACTGATGATATCCGGAACGAAGATCGATCTTTGAAAAGAATTTGGCGCCTTGCAACTTGTCAAAAGGTCATTAATACGAGGCAACGGGTACCTATTTTTGATGGAGACATGATTCAACTCCCGATAGTCAATATAAAGTCGCATACTTCCATCCTTCTTCTTCACAAATAGAACAAGAGCACCCCAAGGAGACGTACTGGGACGAATGAAACCGATATCTAACAATTCCTGTAGTTGGATTTTTAACTCCTGAAGTTCAATAGGAGCCATTCAATATAGGGTTTTGGAAATGGGTTTTGTACCAGGTTCAAGGTCAATACCAAACTCGATTTCACGTTCTGGGGATAGGCCAGGAAGTTCTTCAGGGAATACGTCAGGAAATTTATTAACAATAGAAATATCATTCAAATCTGACGTATTTTTGTTTAAATCTGTGACATGGGTTAAGAAAGCTTGACATCCGTTTTTCAATAAACGAATAGCTTTATGGCTTGATATGACAGTGATTGACTTTAGTGGTTTGGTTGCTTGAATTCGCATAATAGGTTGGTTAGGAATATGAAAGCTAACAACCTTACAAAAATAATTAATTTTTACATGATGAGTAGTTAACCAATCAATCCCTAAAATCACATCAAAAGCAAGTATTTTCAAAGAAATAAGGTCGACAGGTAATGTGCGAGTGCCGATTTGGATCAAACAAGACTTATAAACAGTGGATGTAATGAAGGTTTCTCCCAACGGAGTTTCAACAATTAAGTCAAAGAATGGGTAGAACCGGTATCAAATAAGGTATAGACTTCGATAGAGTTTATGATTAGCTTACCCGTGATCACCTCGTTCGGATTCCTCACTTTTTAGGAGGTTACGACAAACGCTCTCCTTTGAACTACCGGTTTTGTCTTGTCTGGGACAGCCTTTGATGCCTTCATCCCAGCTGCACTTGACTTTGGTGCACGACAAAATCGGGCTAGGTGACCTTCTCTTCCACAATTGTAACATACTTTGGACTGCTGCGTCCCTCCCCTCCGTATTTGTAACATATGACCGGCGGTCGTTCTCATCCCTTAACAATAGGTGCTGGTGCTGATGTCTTTCCACCATTATTGAATTTTCTCTTCTTGAAATTTCCACTTCTATTATCTTGGCCATGATTACCACCGAAGTGGTTACCATTTCTGGCATGTTGATTCCCTCCACGTTTGTTGTCACCGCTTCGATGACTGCTACCACTAGTATTATCGATTTACCGTCTGCTCTCTCTTAGATGGGTTGACTCATTATCGCGCTCCAATAACTGAGCCCTATTTACAACATCTGAATACAAACACAATTTGTGAGAAATTAGGTATTGACGTATCTCAGGTTTCAAACCTCTTAGAAACATCTGCGTCATTCTCTCCTCATTGTCAACCAAGTGGGACGCAAACCAGGACAACTCGACAAACTTAACTTCGTACTACGACACGGTCATATTGTTTTGCTCCAGCTTGATAAACTCTACCTCCTTCATGTGACGAATACTTTCTGGAAAGTACTTGTCGTTGAACAGTTCTTGGAACTTCTCCGAAGACATCTTCAGTGCGGCAAGTTGAGTACGCTTTACAGATTTTTACCAGTAATCTGCCTCTCCTCGCAACATGAAAGTGGCAAAGGGAACTTTTTGCTCCTTAGAGCATCCCAAGACATCAAATATCTTGGTGATCTGCTTTATCCACGTCTCCACCTTAAGTGGTTTTGGCTCTCCAATAAACTCCGATGGTCCCAACTCCTTGAACTGTTTAGCGGTGACCGTCCGAGAGTTGCCAGTGTTTCCACCTGCATTTTGAACAGGAGTCAGTCTTGCCTAATGTTGCATGAATTGAATAAAGCCTCTAAACATCCCATCGTTCATCATTTGGTCAGCGTTGTTGTTTTCCTGAGGATTATTACCATCCTGACGCATATTATTCTGGGTATTAATTGTTGGTTACTCAACGGTCTCATGTGCTTCATTGCTTATCTCCACATTTTCGGATGCCATTTTCAAACACTACCACAAAACAAGGGTTAATTGACATGTCACATATTATCCCTATACTCTGACCGACCAAATAAATACTAAATAAACTTAGGTAGGTCATACTAGCGAAGGAATTTCCCGTCTCTCCCCTCCTAGTTCTAGTCTCACATCTCAGTCAGGGATCATATCCCTAAGCTTTGATACCAACTGTGACGTCCCTAAAATAGGTATACATCACCCATCTTGGGTCGCCAAATACATGGTACATACTTCAAATACAAACTTAATTTATACAACTGATAAGTATCGTGTAGAATATGACAAAACATAAGCTGTGAGTTTTAATACAAATATTGTCTTCTAGACAGTATTCAAACTCAAAAATAAGTCCTCATTACAATTATTATCACACTATTTCACAGAATAGTGAAGACTACTAATGCAAACAATTGGACCGTCACTCCGTTCCCCGACTAGTCCCAGCTATATTCTCATTTCCTGAAGAGAACAATGAAAGCAAAGGGTGAGCTCAACTAGCACAATAAGAAATATTATGACTAAGATAATGTAGAATAAATTATCGTTAGCCTTCAATAGTGTTAAACTGATAAAATATAATAAACATCAAGTTTAACTGCAGCAGAACAGGCAATCCATTAGAAGAGTCAAGTAGAGCATGATATCTACTATCTTCTATGATTTAAAACATTTTTCATCAACTTTATCGCTGAGACTCATCTTAATAAATAAACCACATCATCGAATCATCCCTGCACTACGGGCCAAGAATATTCATGTAATCATCAATGGTCATGATCGTCCATCAATGCACTCCGGGCCAATGAGGACTTTTACCACATCATTTGTAAAATTACGGTCATGATTATACCGAATATTCCCTGGTCATAATCATACCAATCAATAGTACATCTATGCACGTAAGCCACATATGACTTTTATTACAATATAAGCATGAGGATGATGACAATGATATAAGAATTTAATTAAAAGAAGGCAAAGGATAAATTTTTAAATATTTATAATTTAATTTATCCAGAATTCAATAATATCCAAATTATCAACATGATACTGCTTTGTGGAGTAAAATTCAAGAATAATATTATATCAAAAATGATTTGGACCGAAAAGAAATCAAATTTTATCATGAATAGTACTCTGAGTGAATAGTACCCGAGTGAATAGTAACCCGTGAATAGTAACTTGGTATGAAAAGTACCCCGAATCCTCGGGTGAATAATATTCTAGTGAATAGTAACCTATGAATAGTATCTCATGTGAAAATATTGATATTTAATAAGAAAGTTTAGATCAATATTCCAATGAAACGATACTGGATAAAGTGCAAAACTCAAAGATATTCTACTAATTTCAGGAATTATAGAAGCAATACTTACCATAGTAAGTTTAGATTTAAGAATATGAAAAGAATAATATACGAAACTGTAATGGATTTTCACCTGTCAGGCGGTAGTCCGCGTAGACAGATTATTTTCACAATTTAATAACAATTGAATACGAAGGGTTATTCACCAGGCATGCGGTAGTCCGCGTAGACAGGTTATTCCCACAGAATAATAAAGAATGGAATAACAGAAGGATTTCACCATGCATGCGGTAGTTCGCGTAGACAGGTTATTCCCACAGAATAATAAAGAATAGAATAACAATCCTTACGAGTTTTGAAAGAAAATAACTCTCTTCATTAATACGAAAGAAATAATACCCCTTACCTTAATAGAAGAGTGAATACTGAAGTAGGGTATTAGCAGAATACTCTTCTTCTTGCTCTCTATAGTTTCTCTCTAGAGTTTCAGTGAATTCGTAAGAAATAATTAAGGAATGAACTTCTATTTATAGGAAAAAGGATTGAATAGTAACTAATTAATAAACGGCCCATATTAATTCACTTTTAAACGGACGGTCCATATTGATTTACTATTAAAACTTAAAGCAATGGTCCATACTGATTTACTATTAAAATTTTAAACCAGCGATCCATATTGATTTACTATTATAACTTCAACCAACGGTCTAAAAAATTAGCACATCTCCTCATGGAATAATAAGCCAAACTTATAACAAATACCTCATAACAAACCCATCTATTTATATCAAAAATTGAATAAATATTTACCATAAATCACTTATCTTTAATAAACACATTTTTAATCTATTAACAATTATTCATCATTAATATTATAACTCGCAATATTTAACAACCGGATCATTCTCAGGAAAGAGGGGGCTTTCCGATAAAGATTTCTCCCTATTGGCGAGCAATTAGGTGACCAAACCTCTTCTCGACAGAACTTTCTAGATATCGTCAATATTGTAAATAATAATATGAATAACTTTGTCGTCTCAATTATTGATTTAGTAATATAAAATATTATGCAGATGATACTGTGACAATAATTGAATCAAATAATGTGAGATACTATGTAGCAATTACTGTAGCAATAATTGAGTATAACTGAGTAACTTCTCACGTAAGCGTCAATAATCAATACCGTATGCTACTATGCAATCACGCATATTACTGTTCTTTTACCACCGGGTATTTCAACAGTTTAACGGTAAAACTTTCACCGTTATTTTTATAAAAAGATAATTCTGTCGTTTTCTAACTACGACAATACTTTCGTTGTGCCACTAATGATTGTGTCGTCGTACGAATATTTCTTATTAAAACGAATATTCCTCGACCAATCAAATATTTTAAAACTATTTGCTTTCTTTGCAAAATTTGTAAATATTACCCACAACTATAATATTATATCAAATCCACAACATAATATTCAAAAATATAATTCGGGAAAAATTAATCTTTATTCATAAAACTTGGGGTCTTACAACTTTCATCATAATCTAAGCATGGGGATGATGACAATGATATAAGAATTCAATTAAATGAGAGCAAGGATAAATTTTAAAGATTTATAATTTAATTTATCCAGAATTCAATAATGTCTAAATTGTCAACATTATACTGCTTTGTGGAGTAAAATTCAAGAATAATATTGTATCAAAAATAATTTGGACAGAAAAAAATTAATTTTTGTCATGAATAGTACCCCGTGAATAGTATTTCATGAATAGTACCCCGTGAATAGTACTCCGACATGAAAAGATTAAACTTTAACAAGAATGTTTAGAAAAATATCCTTGTGAAACGATACTAGATGAAGCGTAAATTTCAAGGATATTCTACTAATTTTAAGGAATATAGAAGCAATACTTAACAACATGAGTGTAGAATTCAAAATCTGAAATGAAATAATATTACTTACATACTACAGAGTTTGGAAGAAAATATTATATCATATGAATATTGAACAAAAATAATATCTCTTACGAATACGAAAGAAATAATACCCCTTACCTTAGTAGGAGATTGGATACTGAAATAGTGTAATAACAGAATACTCTTCTTCTTTCTCTCTGATTCTCTCTCTATAGAATTCTCTTGTGAGTCGTAGTAAATTGGTGAGAATGAAAGAAGAAATAAACTTCTATTTATAGAAGATTTCTAGCTTAGCCCTTGCAATGTGAAGAGGCAAGTGGCTTGACGACTGGTGATGTGAAAAGAAAAGTGGTTCGACGCCTGCAATATGAAACGACAAGTGGTTCGACGCCTGTAATATGAAACAACAAGTGGTTCGACATCTGGTAAAGGCAATTACTATTGCTGAAAGTGACTCTTAGATGATGACATATGGGCCCCTATAGAATAAACCAAACTTACCACAAACGTCTCATAACAGACTTCTTATTTATACCAAAGATTGAATAAATATTACCACAAATCATTTTATCTTTAATCAATACATTTTTAATCTTTCAACAATTATTCATCATTAATATTATAACTCACAATATTTAACAACCAGATCATTCCCAGGAAAAAGGGGGCTTTTCGATAAGGATTTCTCCCTATTGGCGCGTAATTAGGTGACCAAACCTCTCCTCGACAGAACTTTCTAGATATCGTCAATATTGCAAATAATAATATGAATAACTTTGTCATCTCAATTATTGATTTAATAATATAAAATATTATGCAGATAATACTGTGATAATAATTGAATAAATAATATGAGATACTATGCAGCAATTATTGTAGCAATAATTGAGTATAACTGAGTGGCTTCTTACGTACGCATCAATAATCAATACCGTGTGCTACTATGCAACCACGCGTATTACTGTACTTTTACCACCTGGTATTTCAACAGTTAACGGTAAAACTTTTGCCGTTATTTTTATAAAAAGATATTTCTATCGTTTTCTAACTCCGACAATAATTCTGTTGTGGGGTCCACCAATGATTGTGCCATCGTACGAATATTCTCCGATAAAAAGAATATTCTCCGACCAAACGAATATTTTATAACAACTTGTTTATTTTGCAAAATTTATAAATATTACCCACAACTATAACATTATATCAAATCCACACCATAATATTCAAAATGATATTTATAGAAAAATTAATATTTATTCATAAAAATTGGGGTCTTACAACTACTTTCTTTCATTGTCCTAAGAAATTCTCTCTCTTGTATTAATAGTTTTTAACTTCTCATAAAGGGGTAGTGATGAAATTTCAAACAAATTTTAATTGTTAAATAATAGTATTAAATGACTTTCTTAATTCATGTGCAAAAATCTTAAACGACAATCTTTTAAGAACGGAGGTAGTATCTTTAACAATTCAAGCATAAAAAAAAATCTCAGGAACAATTTTTTTTTCTCCGGAACGGAGAAAGTAAAATCTCCCAAACGGAGAAAATAAATTCTTCCAACAGATGAAAATGAAATCTCCTCACAAAAAAGAAAGAAATCAGTCATTTCATGAAGAAAACAAGTTCCACAAAAGAGAAAAAAAAAACTCTGCCAAAAAGAGAAAATAATTCATTAGATTAAAATAAGAAAGATATAGGGGAGGGTGAAACAACCCGGGTCAAATCTTGAGTCAAGAACAAATCTTGTGTCAAATTTCAAGTCCGACTTATCGACTAACTTCGTGTCTCCACCTCAATCTAGAATTTCGAGAACCTGACTCTGATACCATATGAAACAATTCAGATCAAATTTCGAGTCCGAAACAAATATCGGGTCAAAACTCAAGTCCGAATCGAATCCAATCCATCAAAACAAGACCTTAAATTAACCACTAGCCCAATAGTATCTTCTTGAATCATCTTAGCCCACCACACGTTCACTCAAAAGGTTATAACTGAAGGTACTATTGTTAGTAACTTAATTCTTTATATAAAGACAAAAAAATTTCATATCCTTCGATATGGAACTGAAGTATTACAAAGGGTATCTCCAAAAGGAGAGCGATAAAATTTTCCTAGGGTTCTTAACTAGGGAAAGAATA
Organism: Panax notoginseng; assembly: GCA_016801055.1. Taxonomy (NCBI): domain Eukaryota; kingdom Viridiplantae; phylum Streptophyta; class Magnoliopsida; order Apiales; family Araliaceae; genus Panax; species Panax notoginseng. The sequence continues at coordinate 215,768,862 of CM029018.1, forward strand.
GAAAAAAGAAAAAAGAGAGGATAAAGCGATAATTAATTAAAAAAAGAATTAGCATGCATGATTTAGATAGTTCGTTTTTTTTAAAAAAAGTAATAATTATAAACTAAGTATTTTGTTCAAAAATTGATATTAATAATGGAATTAACAAATGCTATTAGTGCAATTAATTGTTTCTTGTTATATTCAGATTCTTTTTCTATCTTGAATCATGTTGGACTGTGCTAATGAAATATAAATTTAATGATTAAAATTAAAATTTTGTGACCTTAATTATGAGGTTCAATTTTTTTCTTTATATAAAATATATTTTCTCTTGTAGGTGATTATAAGATTATATTTTACTTCTCAAAAAATTACACTTCCAAAAAAAACACAAAGAATCATGCTGGCTTGTGATCCACATGCTAACTTGTCGCTTCTATTTGCCTCAAATCGCTTTCTTTTATGTCTTTTGTGACCTTATAACGAGTCAATTTTGTTTGATTCCACACTTTCAAAAAAAATTCGGTGTTTGAAAATTTTGTAAACTTTAAAAATATATTTTTATTTCATATATTTATCACTAAATTTATTGAATATTTAATTTTGATTGTGATGGTAAAGAGTATATAAAAATATTAGTAAATGTTCGTGCTAATATTTTAACTTTAGTTGATGAGTGTTTTAACTTTATCTATTTTTGCTTTTAATGTCACTGGCTACGACAAATTGTGTAATAATAAGTCAGTGTCCCAACAAATTATCATTTATCTCCGTCTTTATTATTACTTGATGTATTTATCCAAAATAATAGTACTCACCCGTATCATAATATATGATGTTTTAAAATTATGCACAAGAAATATAATATTAATTATCTATAATATTCTTTATCATATTTTATCTAATATTTTTGTATGAGAGGTAATTTTAGAAAGATTATAGTTAATTCTCCTAAATTATATAAAACATCAAATAATTTGAAAAAAATAAAATTATCTAAAATATCATATATTATATTATGGGAGGGAGGGAGTAATAAATAATAACTTTATAAGATGCACAAGTGATCATCATGCAACAAAATAGGGGAACAAGGATATGGAGTTGGAATTTTTGAAAAATTCTATACTGACATAATAATTGGATATGAAAATTAGACATGAATGTTTTACAATTTTATTTATTTGTATTTTTATTCTCTATTGGGGATAAAAATACAAATAGATAAAATTATAAAATAGTCATGTTCAATTATTATGTCCGCATAGAAGAACTCGAAATTATTTGAAGCTAGCTCAGAAATATCAGCAACAGCAGTAATAATTTATTTATTGGGTTGCAGCTATATATATAGTTGGTTATTTATCATTTTAAGTTTTTGCATTAACATAAGCTTTGCAAAATTATTTTGTTCTTTTAGTATGTACAATAAAATCTATTTTGCTTTTGCTATAAAAAATCATGCAAGAAAAAGGAACTACGGAAGGATCGATGATTAATTCTATATATCTGCCCATGTTTTCATTTATCATTTAATTATTTCTGTACAAAATGTAACAGCAATTTCATTATCTCTAATTAAGATTTTTAATGGTAATGTTTAACAGTACTTGAAGTCAATAATCTTAATTATGAATTCTTTTTTTTCAGTACATATGCCAACTCGAGCTAGGTTGAGGTGGGAGGCACAAGTGTAAAAAGTTCGTTTGATGCAACATATTAAAATTAGAAGATACTTGGGATTGTTTGCTGGGTATGGATCCTCACCCATGAGATAGAATTCAAGATAGAAAAGAATTGATTTTCTTTGTGAGCAAGTAAGTGGGTTTACTTGATATTAATTCAATTAGAAATTGGGTTAATGAAAGCAATATTGAAATTGAAAATTCCATGAAAGGAATCCAAGTTGAAATAAAAAAGGATTTACTTGTTAGATTGGTTGGTGACCAAGACAAGGAGATATGATCCCTAATTTGATTAGGAGAATAAATTGTTTCTAATCCATAATAGGAATGGATTAAGAAGAGTACTATAAATAAGGTTATGAGAGAGTCTTATTTGACACATGAGATAAGCTTGGTAATAAGAAGATACTAAAAGAATAAATTGATAGAATTACAGTTTGTTTTTCGTGGGTATCCGCCGCCATCTCAGTTCAATTGAAAGCCTGAAGACCTTATTGCTTGGGGTATTTTTGACTGGTGAAGTTAATTTGGTTTCTCAACCTAATTAAAGGTAAAATTGTGTTCGCTAAATTTATTGTGTAACCTCAAGGTTTAGGGCATAAAACTTGAGAGGATTATTGTAAGCCCATTATTAGTGATATAGTGGAGATTCGAAGTTTGATCCGTGATTTTTACCTCTTAATTTTAGAGGGTTTTCCACGTAAATTTGGTGTCTTGCTTGTGGATGGTTATTTGTTATTTTTGTTCTCATAATTGGTTTTGTTGATTTCATATTTAATTGCACAAAGACTAAAAAGTAATTCTTGGGATATAGATTATTTTTGGCGTACTTTTCCCAACAGTGGTATCAAGAGCTTGGTTATTTTTGTGGTTTTCTTGTGCGAATTAAATGGAGGATTGGACAACAGGTTGCATGATTAATCTCAAGGCTACAAATTATACAATTTTGAAGTCAAGAATGGAAGATTTACATTACTGCAAGGATTTGTACGAGCCACTTGAGAACGATAGAGTTAAGCCCACAAACAAGAGTGACGCGCAGTGGAACAAGATGAACAGGAAGACTATTGGTCTGATCAGATCGTGGATTGATCAAAGTGTGTTTCATCATATTGCCACGGAAACTAAAGCCTATGCTCTCTGGCAGAAATTGGAGTCCATGTATGAAAGGAAGACAGCGCAAAATAAAGCTTTTTTGATTAGAAAGCTTGCGAATTCTAAATTCAAAGATGGAAACTCCGTTGCAGAACACTTGAGTGATTTTCAGAGTTTGATAAATCAGTTGAGTACGATGAAGATGGTCATTGACGATGAGATGCAGGCTTTGTTGTTGTTGAGCTCTTTGCCTGATAGCTGGGAGACGCTGGTTGTATCGTTGAGTAACTCCGCTCCTAATGGCAAGCTGACTATGGATACAGTTAAGGATAGTTTATTTAAAGAGGAACAGAGGCGAAGAGATACTATGGTGATTAGCGCTGAGTCACAAGTTTTTGTCGCACAGACTAGGGGCAAAAACAAAGGGAGAAACTCTCCTGAAGATGACAAATCCAGGGGAAGGTCAAGAGATAGAAAAGAAGTAATTTGTTTTCACTGCCAGAAGCCGGGTCACATAAGACGAAAGTGCAGATTTTTTAAGAAGGAGCAGTCTAAGGAAAAAGATGAGGATAAAGATTCGATTGTGTATCTATCTGACGTTGATGTAGCTATTATTTGTGATGATAAACCCAAGTGCCATGTTAATGATTAGATTATTGATTCGGGTGCTTGGTTCCATGCTACTTCGCGTGGTGAAATCTTCACATCCTACAGTAGTGGTGATTTTGGCTATTTGCGGATGGAAAACGTGTAAGACCCCAAATTATTATTAAATAAAATTTAAATTCCCTCTATTTATTATTTTGAAATAGTAAGGGTTAAATTGATTAACGAGGTTAGTTATAGGTAAAATGCGCAAATATTTCAAATAAGCAGGTGGTTATAAAATATTCATTGTTGTCGAGGAATATTCGTTTGGTCGTGTAATATTCTTTCTGTCGGGGAATATTCGTACGACGGCGCAGTCTTTTGTGGGCCCCATAACGGAAAGCGATTGGATGAAGAAAACGACAAGTATAAGTTGTTTATAAATAACGGCGTAGTTGTTACCGTTAATACTGTTGGAATACCCGATGGTTAAAACACAGTTGTAAGACCCCGAATTTTATGAAATAAAAGTATTCAATTTTTCTTATAATTACTATTCAGTAAATGGTTAAATTGATAAAAGTTTAAAGTTATGAGTGAAATATGATTTTTTTTCAAAATAAGCAAGTGGTTATAAAATAATCATTGTTGTCGGGGAATATTCGTTTAGTCGTGGAATATTCTTTCTGTCGGGGAATATTCGTACGACGGCGCAGCTATTTGTGGGCCCCATAACAGAATAACTGTCGGATGAAGAAAACGACAAATTTGAGTTTTTTCAAATAACGGCGTAGTTGTTACCGTTAACACTGTTGGAATACCCGGTGGTTAAAATACAGTAATACGCGTTATTGCACAATAGCACACGGTATTGCACAGTATTTTTAAAATTATTGATTCTTACGTAAGAAGGCACTACTCAATAATTGTTACAGTAATTACTGTTCAATATTTTATTTTATTGATTCAATAATTGCTACGTTGAAATTTATATTATTGTTGTTCAATAATTGTTGATGCACAGTATTTTCCTTTATCAGATCAATAATTCATATTATTTGAATAATATTATTAGATAACATTATTGGCAATGTCTAGAAAGTTCTGTCTAAGGAGAGGTTTGGTCATCTAATTGCGCGCTAGTAAGGAGAAATCCTTATTGGAAAGCCCCCTCTTTCCTGGGAACGGCCTGGTTGTCATAAATGTGATTCTGTAATATTATTTGTGAATAATTAATTATTGATTCATATGATAAGGAAATATTTATATTATGTGGATATAAATGAGGGATATATTTTTGTGGTTAAAAATGAAGGAGTTAATGTTGAGATTTTTATCCGTATTTTTGTCGGAATGGAGGTATTAAAAATCAGGGTTTTTGAGATATTTTGCGGGGGTTATAATTTTTAATCCGACCGTTGGATCGTGGTAATTTTTGGATATGTTATACATATATAAGTTGAGTATATGTCCACAAATTTTGAACCGTTAAAAATGAACATATGATTTATTATGAATTTTACGAGATGACTGGTTCAGAAATTGTTGAATTTTCGGAGTTAATCATTTTGGTGAAAAATTCTAGAATTGGTGGGCCCCACTTGTGGTTGGTGAAGAAATGTGCTGAATTATATTTCAAATGTGGTGGGTGGGAATAGTAGCAGGTAAAGCCATCAGGTTGCAGGTCAAACCTACCAAAATTTTCCTATAAATAGAGGGCTAAGTTAGAATTGAAAATCACACCAGAAACAAGTTTTCTCTCTTTCTTCTCTAGATTATTGAGTGTATTTTGTGAGTATTTAGATACTCTGTGAGTTTTATTCATCAGTGCAAGTTTCTTTCAGCCTTATACCGATCAGAAGTACTGCTCTTTTGAGGTAAGGGATAGTAAGGGATAGTAAGGGATTTTAAGGGTTGTTATGATTTTCAGTTTCGTAATTTTTCTGATCTTCAAAAATTCTGAAAAATTTGAAATGATATTTTGATGAGTTTTCTTGATTGTGTCCAAAAATAGTGATTTTTGGATGTATAGATTGAGAGTTATGAATTTTATGAGAAAAGACTATTTTAAAAGTAACAGCTTATAATTCCTTGTGGTTAACTCCAAAATTGATAAAATTTTTATTGGGAGTACATGTATATGATAGAAGTATACTCTGTTAATTTCAGAATTTTTGACAAAAGTATAATTTTTGATAAATGTCTAAATATTCGGCTGTTTTGGCCATATGAAAAATAGTAAATGACTTTTAAAAATTCTGAGAAAAATATATATTCAATATGGGACTATATTCTGCTAAATCCCAGAAAAGAAATATTTTTGGAACTGATTTGGTATTTTTCATGAAAATGGTCTAGTTATGAAAAAATGAATTAAATATGTTATGTGAAGTAAGAAAATTGGAAAATAGGATTTTATGGCTTGAGAATCCTATATGAGGTATATGCAGATTTTTGATGAGGGTTTTGGTTATTGATGATGAAATTGTAAGAGTTGGCATTTTATGATGATTAAATGCATTAATTAGTAAAGTGTAAACAATTAAAATAAATTGTTTATAAATTTAAGTAATGTTATTCTTTCAATATCATTATACCGAAATATTGGTATGAATTTTATTGTAGAATTTCTATCTTTTGTGTCGGGGTTACTATTCATGAGTTACGAATATTACTCTTGAGATTAAAACTATATGTTGATCATATTATTTTTATCATCACATATAACATTTTTATAACCCTGATGTTGAAATTCTCTTTCACTGGAGTGTAAAGATGGGTAGATTATTGGTATGATCATGACTAGGGTTCTCTTTGGCCTGTAGTGCAAAGTTGAATTGTGACTGGTATGATCATGACCATTGAATTTATAATTGAATATCTTAAGCTTAAGTGCAAAGGTGAATTGATCAACATGGTTATAATTATTGTTTATATAAATTCTAAAATGATTATAATTCTTTGAGATATTAATATATTTGGCATGTAGTGCAAAATGAACTGTGGATGAATATCTTTGGCCTGTAGTGCAAAGATGACTTGTTGATGAATATCTTTGGCCCGTAGTGCAAAGATGAAGTTATTAGTATGATTATGAACAGGAACTGTGATTTGGTATAACCATGATGTTTGATGTTTCAGGTGATGAAAATTATCTTCGTCCTAGATGAGAAGAGGAATTTAGAACTACAGTTATGATTATGAGTTATTCATATGATTGTGGACCAGAATTGTTGATTGATGTTACAGGATAAAACATTGTTGGTGAATTTTTAACATGGAGAAAATAATAGACTTTATAGTCTATTTGACTCTTCTAATGGATTGCTCGTTCCGCTGCAACTATGGTTGAAATTTTTATCATTTACCATATGTTCTAAATCTCTGATTTATTGTTGATGAAGGCTATTGATAATTGAATTATCTTTAGTCATGATATTCTTTACTGAGCTAGTTGTGCTCACCCTTTTGCTTCACAATTCCTTTCAGGTAATAAGAGTGTAGCTGGGTCGAGCGAGGGTAACGGGAAATAGAACGGTGGTCTCTAGCTGTGGATGTTCTCCGAAGCAGTATAGAAAAGTTCATTTAGTAGTTTTATTTGGTGAATCAATAGGGTAAGGTGTACCCAACGTTGGAAGGGTGTTTTGTCACTATCATACAAGATGTCTAATGACATACAACCTCGTGTCATCATAAGACAGGGTTGTGCTCATCCACTTGCTGAGTATATCTATGGGCACTACCTATATAATCTTGGTGTTTGTTTGAAGTATAATTCTCAATTAGAGACAGTGGAGATAATGATAAGTCAAGAGAAGACTCACCATTGGGAAGAATATGATAGTAATCTTCTCGTTTTTCTTTGGGGTCTATTGGGTCAACCAAGGATAATTCTGTGGCCATATGATATCTATCATAACCTAGACGTGTGGCCTCCCATGTACGAAGGTTTCCTTGAGCACTTCCCAAAGATTCTAATTTCTAAAACAGTTTTTGACTATACCTTTATGTAAGGTGTCATTGTGAGGTGATGTCCACGGTTGGAACATGAGTCACATTTGGTATATATTTGTATCCAAACTCACAGCATATGTGTTGTTGTATTTTGCACGACAATTGTTGTAATAAAGTTGTAGTTGTTTTCTGTACCATGTATTTGACGACTCAGAATGGGTTGGGTGGAATGGACCTATTTTGGGGTGTCACAGGTGGTATCAGAGCTTAGGGATATGATCTCTGGCGGAGATCGGGAAATATAACTAGGAGGGGAGAGATGAGTAAATCCTTCGCTAGTGTGTCCTACCTAAGCTTATTTGTTGGTCAGTCATAATATCGGGATATTATGTGATATGTTAATTTGTTAAATTAACCCTTGTTTTGAAGCTGTATTCTAGAATGATATCTGAAATACAGGAGATGAGCAATGGAGAAATCATGATGACAGGGAAGATGGAATCTGAAATGAAAGAAGGTATTCTCAACTCTTTGAAATACCAGGTACGTAAATTTCGGGGACGAAATTTCATAAGGAGGGGAGATTGTAAGACCCCGAATTTTATGAAATAAAAGTATTCAATTTTTCTTATAATTACTATTCAGTAAATGGTTAAATTGATAAAAGTTTAAAGTTATGAGTGAAATATGATTTTTTTTCAAAATAAGCAAGTGGTTATAAAATAATCATTGTTGTCGGGGAATATTCGTTTGGTCGTGGAATATTCTTTCTGTCGGGGAATATTCGTACGACGGCGCAGCTATTTGTGGGCCCCATAACGAATAACTGTCGGATGAAGAAAACGACAAATTTGAGTTTTTACAAATAACGGCGTAGTTGTTACCGTTAACACTGTTGGAATACCCGGTGGTTAAAATACAGTAATACGCGTTATTGCACAGTAGCACACGGTATTGCACAGTATTTTTGAAATTATTGATTCTTACGTAAGAAGGCACTACTCAATAATTGTTACAGTAATTACTGTTCAATATTTTATTTTATTGATTCAATAATTGCTACGTTGAAATTTTATATTATTGTTGTTCAATAATTGTTGCTGCACAGTATTTTCCATTATCAGATCAATAATTCATATTATTTGAATAATATTATTAGATAACATTATTGGCAATGTCTAGAAAGTTCTGTCTAAGGAGAGGTTTGGTCATCTAATTGCGCGCCAGTAAGGAGAAATCCTTATTGGAAAGCCCCCTCTTTCCTGGGAACGGCCTGGTTGTCATAAATGTGATTCTGTAATATTATTTGTGAATAATTAATTATTGATTCATATGATAAGGAAATATTTATTTTATGTGGATATAAATGAGGGATATATTTTTGTGGTTAAAAATGAAGGAGTTAATGTTGAGATTTTTATCCGTATTTTTGTCGGAATGGAGGTATTAAAAATCAGGGTTTTTGAGATATTTTGCGGGGGTTATAATTTTTAATCCGACCGTTGGATCGTGGTAATTTTTGGATATGTTATACATATATAAGTTGAGTATATGTCCACAAATTTTGAACCGTTAAAAATGAACGTATGATTTATTATGAATTTTACGAGATGACTGGTTCAGAAATTGTTGAATTTTCGGAGTTTATCATTTTGGTGAAAAATTCTAGAATTGGTGGGCCCCACTTGTGGTTGGTGAAGAAATGTGCTGAATTATATTTCAAATGTGGTGGGTGGGAATAGTAGCAGGTAAAGCCATCAGGTTGCAGGTCAAACCTACCAAAATTTTCCTATAAATAGAGGGCTAAGTTAGAATTGAAAATCACACCAGAAACATAAGCTTTCTCTCTTTCTCTCTCTATATTATTGAGTGTATTTTGTGAGTATTTTAGATACTTGTGAGTTGCTATTCATCAGTGCAAGTTTCCTTCAGCTTAATACCGATCAGAAGTACTGCTCTTTTGAGGTAAGGGATAGTAAGGGATAGTAAGGGATTTTAAGGGTTGTTATGATTTTCAGTTTCGTAATTTTTCTGATCTTCAAAAATTCTGAAAAAATTTGAAATGATATTTTGATGAGTTTTCTTGATTGTGTCCAAAAATGGTGATTTTTGGATGTATAGATTGAGAGTTATGAATTTTATGAGAAAAGACTATTTTAAAAGTAACAGCTTATAATTCCTTGTGGTTAACTCCAAAATTGATGAAATTTTTATTGGGAGTACATGTATATGATAGAAGTATACTCTGTAAATTTCAGAATTTTTGGACAAAAGTACAATTTTTGATAAATGTCTAAATATTCGGCTGTTTTGGCCATATGAAAAATAGTAAATGACTTTTAAAAATTCTGAGAAAAATATATGTTCACTATGGGACTATATTATGCTAAATCCAGAAAAGAAATATTTTTGGAACTGATTTGGTATTTTTCATGAAAATGGTCTAGTTATGAGTAAATGAATTAAATATGTTTTGTGAAGTAAGAAAATTGGAAAATAGGATTTTATGGCTTGAGAATCCTATATGAGGTATATGCAGATTTTTGATGAGGGTTTTGGTTATTGATGATGAAATTGTAAGAGTTGGCATTTTATGATGATTAAATGCATTAATTAGTAAAGTGTAAACAATTAAAATAAATTGTTTATAAATTTAAGTAATGTTATTCTTTCAATATCATTATACCGAAATATTGGTATGAATTTTATTGTAGAATTTCTATCTTTTGTGTCGGGGTTACTATTCATGAGTTACGAATATTACTCTTGAGATTAAAACTATATGTTGATCATATTATTTTTATCATCATATATAACATTTTTATAACCCTGATGTTGAAATTCTCTTTCACTGGAGTGTAAAGATGGGTAGATTATTGGTATGATCATGACTAGGGTTCTCTTTGGCCTGTAGTGCAAAGTTGAATTGTGACTGGTATGATCATGACCATTGAATTTATAATTGAATATCTTAAGCTTAAGTGCAAAGGTGAATTGATCAACATGGTTATAATTATTGTTTATATAAATTCTGAAATGATTATATATTCTTTGAGATATTAATATATTTGGCTTGTAGTGCAAATATGAACTGTTGATGAATATCTTTGGCCTGTAGTGCAAAGATGACTTGTTGATGAATATCTTTGGCCCGTAGTGCAAAGATGAAGTTAATAGTATGATTATGAACAGGAACTGTGATTTGGTATAACCATGATTTTGATGTTTCAGGTGATGAAAATATCTTCGTCCTAGATGAGAAGAGGAATTTAGAACTACAGTTATGATTATGAGTTATTCATATGATTGTGGACCAGAATTGTTGATTGATGTTACAGGGATAAAACATTGTTGGTGGATTTTTAACATGGAGAAAATAATAGACTTTATAGTCTATTTGACTCTTCTAATGGATTGCTCGTTCCGCTGCAACTATGGTTGAAATTTTTATCATTTACCATATGTTCTAAATCTCTGATTTATTATTGATGAAGGCTATTGATAATTTAATTATCTTTAGTCATGATATTCTTTACTGAGCTAGTTGTGCTCACCCTTTTGCTTCACAATTCCTTTCAGGTAATAAGAGTGTAGCTGGGTCGAGCGAGGGTAACGGGAAAATAGAACGGTGGTCTCTAGCTGTGGATGTTCTCCCGAAGCAGTATAGAAAAGTTCATTTAGTAGTTATATTTGGTGAATCCAATAGGGTAAGGTGTACCCAACGTTGGAAGGGTGTTTTGTCACTATCATACAAGATGTCTAATGACATACAACCTCGTGTCATCATAAGACAGGGTTGTGCTCATCCACTTGCTGAGTATATCTATGGGCACTACCTATATAATCTTGGTGTTTGTTTGAAGTATAATTCTCAATTAGAGACAGTGGAGATAATGATAAGTCAAGAGAAGACTCACCATTGGGAAGAATATGATAGTAATCTTCTCGTTTTTCTTTGGGGTCTATTGGGTCAACCAAGGATAATTCTGTGGCCATATGATATCTATCATAACCTAGACGCGTGGCCTCCCATGTACGAAGGTTTCCTTGAGCACTTCCCAAAGATTCTAATTTCTAAAACAGTTTTTGACTATACCTTTATGTAAGGTGTCATTGTGAGGTGATGTCCACGGTTGGAACATGAGTCACATTTGGTATATATTTGTATCCAAACTCACAGCATATGTGTTGTTGTATTTTGCACGACAATTGTTGTAATAAAGTTGTAGTTGTTTTCTGTACCATGTATTTGACGACTCAGAATGGGTTGGGTGGAATGGACCTATTTTGGGTTGTCACAGGTGGTATCAGAGATTAGGGATATGATCTCTGGCGGAGATCGGGAAATATAACTAGGAGGGAGAGATGAGTAAATCCTTCGCTAGTGTGTCCTACCTAAGCTTATTTGTTGGTCAGTCATAATATCGGGATATTATGTGATATGTTAATTTGTTCAATTAACCCTTGTTTTGAAGCTGTATTCTAGAATGATATCTGAAATACAGGAGATGAGCAATGGAGAAATCATGATGACAGGAAGATGGAATCTGAAATGAAGCAAGGTATTCTCAACTCTTCGAAATACCAGGTACGTAAATTTCGGGGACGAAATTTCATAAGGAGGGGAGATTGTAAGACCCCGAATTTTATGAAATAAAAGTATTCAATTTTTCTTATAATAATTACTATTCAGTAAATGGTTAAATTGATAAAAGTTTAAAGTTATGGTGAAATATGATTTTTTTTCAAAATAAGCAAGTGGTTATAAAATAATCATTGTTGTCGGGGAATATTCGTTTGGTCGTGGAATATTCTTTCTGTCGGGGAATATTCGTACGACGGCGCAGCTATTTGTGGGCCCCATAACGAATAACTGTCGGATGAAGAAAACGACAAATTTGAGTTTTTACAAATAACGGCGTAGTTGTTACCGTTAACACTGTTGGAATACCCGTGGTTAAAATACAGTAATACGCGTTATTGCACAGTAGCACACGGTATTGCACAGTATTTTTAAAATTATTGATTCTTACGTAAGAAGGCACTACTCAATAATTGTTACAGTAATTACTGTTCAATATTTTATTTTATTGATTCAATAATTGCTACGTTGAAATTTTATATTATTGTTTTTCAATAATTGTTGATGCACAGTATTTTCCATTATCAGATCAATAATTCATATTATTTGAATAATATTATTAGATAACATTATTGGCAATGTCTAGAAAGTTCTGTCTAAGGAGAGGTTTGGTCATCTAATTGCGCGCTAGTAAGGAGAAATCCTTATTGGAAAGCCCCCTCTTTCCTGGGAACGGCCTGGTTGTCATAAATGTGATTCTGTAATATTATTTGTGAATAATTAATTATTGATTCATATGATAAGGAAATATTTATATTATGTGGATATAAATGAGGGATATATTTTTGTGTTTAAAAATGAAGAGTTAATGTTGAGATTTTTATCCGTATTTTTGTCGGAATGGAGGTATTAAAAATCAGGGTTTTTGAGATATTTTGCGGGGGTTATAATTTTTAATCCGACCGTTGGATCGTGGTAATTTTTGGATATGTTAACATATATAAGTTGAGTATATGTCCACAAATTTTGAACCGTTAAAAATGAACGTATGATTTATTATGAATTTTACGAGATGACTGGTTCAGAAATTGTTGAATTTTCGGAGTTAAATCATTTTGGTGGAAAAATTCTAAAATTGGTGGGCCCCACTTGTGGTTGGTGAAGAAATGTGCTGAATTATAATTCAAATGTGGTGGGTGGAATAGTAGCAGGTAAAGCCATCAGGTTGCAGGTCAAACCTACCAAATTTTCCTATAAATAGAGGGCTAAGTTAGAATTGAAAATCACACCAGAAACAAGTTTTCTCTCTTTCTTTCTATATTATTGAGTGTATTTTGTGAGTATTTAGATACTTCTGTGAGTTTTATTCATCAGTGCAAGTTCCTTCAGCATTATAATATCGATCAGAAGTACTGCTCTTTTGAGGTAAGGGATAGTAAGGGATATAAG